>JAUNZO010003643.1:0-156967 GCA_031894775.1 Chloris gayana | reverse complement strand
CAAAAGTGGCTAAAAGTCCTTATTTATCAATTAGGAGAGACCGGTTTGAGTTTAGGGAAGTTTGGAGAATAATTAGGAAAGTTCATATTGTGTTCATATTGCTTTCATGGGAGGTCCCCATCGAGTCACCGACATCATCTACTTGCTTCACGGCGATGCGGACCTCTACAACATCCCGTGCAACGACGTCCTCACCGATCCGGAGCTGTCCTTCCTCGCGGGACGCATCTCCAACAATGATCTCGCACCCGCTTGAAGCTTTCGCGATGGCCTCATCTTCTTCGACAGGCGTCTCTACATCGCAGCTTCCTCGGCTCGCCTCCACCGTGTCCTGGATGCTCTACTTCAGCATGGCGTGGAGGCCTTGCTTTGTCAAATTGTGGTGGGCTTCCGCGGTCCTCCTCGACATGCGCCTTGTCTCCCTCATGGCGTGCTACTTCTTCAGGAGCTACCGGCGTCCAAGCATACCGGCCGTGGATGTTCGCTTTGTAGACTTGGCCGGCCATGAGCTTCTTCAAGTTTGGCGCGTGGCATTTGGTGTTCCCACAGGAGCCATTGCACCTACATCGGCTATCAACTTCGGCATCCTCTTCGGCCACTACATCGACTTGATGGCTGCACGTCCACAACCCCGCGACACCTTCGTAGTGACTCTTGATGGCTTCCTGTTGCCATCCGAACAAGGTGCTCCACCGTTCTTCACCGAGCCTCCACGAGATGAGTGTCTTCTCCACTTCGACTTTGGAGTTTCACGCATGTTCATCGCTGCTCCCGGCACTCCTGCTGTGATTGGCTCCTCTACTACACCGACCGCCTACCACTTCACGACATCGGGCGATCTTGGGAGCTTGAGCTACATTGTCTTCTTCGACGTCGACCGCACAAGGGAGAACAACCTCACCGACTTCATCCTCGGCAACTTCACGGTCTTCATCAAGCTTCGACGGACTCTTCACCCTGCAGTTTCGGCAATTGCGGCTCATGGAAGGATGGCTACCCAGCATGAGGGCGTGCTGGTTCTCGACGGGGCGGTGGTGTCATGGGCCGGACTGGACCGGACGCGACAAGCACGCCGAGTCCAAGTCGCGATCGGCTTGGGGCGCCGGCCGTGGGGAGGCGGTCCAGCCTCTCTTGCCAAAAGTGGCTAAAAGTCCTTATTTATCAATTAGGAGAGACCGGTTTGAGTTTAGGGAAGTTTGGAGAATAATTAGGAAAGTTCATATTGTGTTCATATTGCTTTCATGGGAGGTCCCCGCCGAGTCACCGACATCATCTACTTGCTTCACGGCGATGCGGACATCTACAACATCCCGTGCAACGACGTCCTCACCGATCCGGAGCTGTCCTTCCTCGCGGGACGCATCTCCAACAATGATCTCGCACCCGCTTGAAGCTTTCGCGATGGCCTCATCTTCTTCGACGGGCGTCTCTACATCGCAGCTTCCTCAGGCTCGCCTCCACCGTGTCCTGGATGCTCTACTTCAGCATGGCGAGGAGGCCTTGCTTTGTCAAATTGTGGTGGGCTTCCGCGGTCCTCCTCGACATGCGCCTTGTCTCCCTCATGGCGTGCTACTTCTTCAGGAGCTACCGGCGTCCAGCATACCAGCCGTGGATGTTCGCTTTGTAGACTTGGCCGGCCATGAGCTTCTTCAAGTTTGGCGCGTGGCATTTGGTGTTCCCACAGGAGCCATTGCACCTACATCGGCTATCAACTTCGGCATCCTCTTCGACCACTACATCGACTTGATGGCTGCACGTCCACAACCCCGCGACACCTTCGTAGTGACTCTTGATGGCTTCCTCGTTGCCATCCGAACAAGGTGCTCCACCGTTCTTCACCGAGCCTCCACGAGATGAGTGTCTTCTCCACTTCGACTTTGGAGTTTCACGCATGTTCATCGCTGCTCCCGGCACTCCTGTTGTGATTGGCTCCTCTACTACACCGACCGCCTACCACTTCACGACATCGAGCGATCTTGGGAGCTTGAGCTACATTGTCTTCTTTAACGTCAACCGCACAAGGGAGAATAACCTCACCGAGTGCATCCTCGGCAACTTCACGGTCTTCATCAAGCTTCCACGGACTCTTCATCCTGCAGTTCCGGCAATTGCGGCTCATGGAAGGATGGCTGGACCGGACCGGACACGGGAGCACGCAGAGTCCAAGTCGCGAGTCGGCTTGGGGCGCCAGCCGGGGGAGGCGGTCCAGCCTCTCCTGCCAAAAGTGGCTAAAAGTCCTTATTTATCAAGTAGGAGAGATCGGTTTGAGTTTAGGGAAGTTTGGAGAATAATTAGGAAAGTTCGGATTGTGTTTGCATAGGATTCTAGTTTGAGTTTTCTTAGGAGTCAAGAAAAGTCCTTCGTATAATGAAGGCAATTGTAATCGATCTCTCCAAGAAAATGGTAGGGATTATTCCCATCTACTTTCAGCTCTCATGCGCCAATCCTCTCTCTCTCTTACGCCACCCCGTCCCGCCCTAGCCGCACACCACCTCCACCCTAGCCGCCGCCACCATTGTGGCCTAAACCCTAGCCCCCAACTATTGCTCATAACACCAGGTCTTTGTTGATGTTGTCCTAGTCATCCATGAGCTTATTGTCGAACTACCACATCGAGATCCCGATGTACCATGGCTCTAAATCTTCAACATTATCTCTACGGTCCTTGAACCTCAATAACTAGCAATAGTCTAGCATCGACCTAAATGTTCCATTATTTTATACACAGCAGAGGTTGAACGGGGCTTGCTAATTCGCATGCTTATGATAGTCCAAACTTTTCTTTTTCAAAAAGTTTTCTCTCCCGTAACTTTCCCGTTTTGGAAGGTTTCATTTCAAAATTTGCAACAAAATTTGAAGTACACTTTGCAAAACCCGATGAATATCCGGTCCGGTGAGTCAAAGTGTCGTGGTCGTGCGAGCGTCGCCTTGATAGGATACCTCCGGCACCATGTTGGGGTTGGCAATTGGGCCATCATGGCACGACATGCGCCGTCAACTTTGAAACAAAATAAACCTTATTTTTTTGTCGCAGGTAGCCGCGGCTTAGAATGCCATCCAAAATTGTAGCCCCCGTCACACAATAAATTGCAAAAACCTTCCCCGGCAAATAAATAAATTGCACAACCTCGGTTGTTTTAAATTTATTCATGTAGGCCTAGCAAATACACGTTGCAAAAATCCAAAATTCTCAGCTGTTAACTAGTAGTCCGTTCCAGCTTCCAGGATTGTAGTAATGTGAGAGACACATAACAGAACAGAGAGGATAGCTCAAATGTGTAGGTCCACCTCGACTCCACTCGCTTAATCAGTTCTCTCTGCATCAGCTCAGCTAAGCTCATTACATACAACAGCACCAACATAACAAACCACACAGCTGATTCATTCATGCACATACACACACTAACCAGCTTGTTGTGTACACACCTTCCGTTATCTGAAAAACACACGCTAACCAGCAACCAACCAACATCAACAAAGCTAATACGAGGAAAACAGATCAAGGACATCATTCCACACATGCCATGGTATTTGAACCAGGCAGCGGGCTAGCGGCCAGCTCTCCTCCGTCATCCACACCGACCTTACTTCTGATCATAATTTTCATTTGATTTTCAGACCTACGTCTTCAGGACAATATCGTCTCCTTCAAATCCCTAGCCGTCAAACTAGGCTTGTTCTAGGGCCTCATGTTTGCTAGCGTGGCACTACCGAGGTAAGCCTAGGCATCTACCTCAACTATTCATAGAGGTGTTTTGGCACAAACATTTCTTTGCTACTTACCATGATCGCTCGACACTCAAATTTAGTTGTGTAGTGCCTAGGTGGCTGTTGACGTTCTCCTAGTCGTCGATGAGCTTATTGTCGAACTACCACATCTAAAATCCCGATGTACCACGGCTCTCAATCTTCATCATTATCTCTACGGTCATTGAACCTCAATAACTAGCAATAGTCTAGCATCGACCTAAATGTTCCATTATTTTAGACACAACATAGGTTGCACGGGGCTTGCTAATTCGCATGCTTTCGATAGTCCAAACTTTTCTTTTTCGGAAAGTTTTCTCTCCCATAACTTTCCCGTTTTGGAAAGTTTAACAATTTTTTGGAAAAAAAGTTCTTGGCAAATGTTTCAGCAAAAAGAAATTAAACAATATCAGGGATTCACCATATGTGAAGCCCACCATAATAAATATGAGGTAATCCACCATATATATGTGAATCCCACCATGCGGGTCCCATCATGTGGGCCAGCTAGCAGCATGGGAGAGCCCACCATGCGGGAGCCACCCAGGGCCCACACTCTCGGTGCACGAGGAGCCCTCAACGCACACGCGCGTGAACCAAGAAGTTCAGGTTGCACACGCACCGTTATGATGCACACCCGTAAGCTACAAGGGCATGAAGCAGATTAGGGTACTAAACATCCAATGCAAAAACCTCCTCAACATAAACCACAGTGTGTGCATATCACACAAGGGACTATAAAGTTGACTTTAATTTATCTGCTCAAGGTATTCACAGATCATGCATGGACGAACTCTATTTTGTTATTTTAGTCAGTTTGGTACTTACACATGCATTAATTGTAACCTCATGCCATGTGAATAGCATGAATAAAATATATGTGTAATACATTAAATGGTTGAATTTGATAGTGTTGGCATGTTTGTGTGGCCGAAGATAATGTGTTCTCGACATATATTTAGGTTTGTGCATGTCACGAACAAGGTTTTGATGTTGTCGGTAATAATGTTGATGACTGGAAGATTCGATCGACTCCCTTCTATAATAATTTTAATGACAGCGTCCTCACCTTGTTAAGTGTAATTGAGTGTGGGGGATGACTTGGGTTTGTCCAAGACGTGGCGCGTGGGGTCCTCCGCGGACTGTAAGCATAAACAAGATGAATGTATGGTGTCGACAGTTTCGATGGCCTGCACGCCACCAGATCCTTTTACCTCGACCATTCGGAGTGGTGTTCTTGTGCAATCAGTTGTCCGATGCACCTCAACCATTCGGAGTCACTCCATATTTTGGCTCATTACGGATATGGATGCTCACATCGGATCGTGTGATGTCCATACGGCTCCAGACAATGCCCCAAGTCGGGATCAAATCGTGGAGCTGCCACTTAATTCCACATCTTCTATTGGGCTATATATCGCATTCCATCTTCCACTGCAGTCACCAAGCATCTACAATTACCGCTGGCATCAAACGAACCCCAAAAAAATGTCCTAGTATTTTACTCACTTCCCTCACGTACCTGACGGAGCTCATCCTGATGCAAGGACTACCTCACGGCAGTAGGTTAACTACCTCAACTATGTGGAGTCTTTTTTTTAAGTGAAAACTATATATGTGGAAGTCGCGTCCTAGCACGACTTGTTGGGAAGGCTCACTTTTTAGTGGAATAGCGTTATACCTCAAAAAAGGGCAGAATCTGGTTGAGTGGAAAGGCTAGCTTGGTACAAGAAACCAATTTGTTGCCATCCTCCTTTCTGTACGCTGCTGCTCTTGACAAAAGTGGTTGTCACAAACATGTACCAGCGGGCAGCGGTCATCAAAGGTTCATCCTCCATAATCGATTTCAGTCCCTAAATCTGTTTTGTTTTTTTATTTATCCACGCCGATTCCACGCCGACCTGATTTTTTATTTCTTGAAAGGTGGCTCACGATTCGTGGACTGCACAAACACGCATGCCTAACCTGTCAGAAATAGGTTGTTCTGTTCCTCTTCTACTCTTGCATCTTACGTGTAGACCGAGAGAGAAGCATATCCTCAGAATCTCTCTCTTGCAATCATGGGAGTCGCAAGTGCCTCCTTCAAATCATTTGATTGATCAAACGTTGTGCAAAACTTGACAAATCGCGTCGTTACATATCACACTTCTCATTTGCAAAACGATGTCTACATTATCTGCTCGTAGCGAGTAGTGGAGGGGTTAGCACGTTACGCATGTGTACCAGGCAGGGGATTCCTTGAGTGGTGGCGGTCACCTTCGTCGGTCCGAATTATCCTTATCTGAACTTCTGAACCAAACACACCTTGTGAAACCTAGCCAAGTTACCAGGTGACGTTCTTATTTTCAATATTATGCGATCTAGAAGCGTTCTGTCAGACCCGAGAGGACAAGCTAATGTTCAGTCTGCACTAGCACTAGTACTATATGATTCAGAAAGCATTAGTTGTTCAGAAAGCGTTCTTATCTTTGACTAGTTGTAGGAGCAAATTAGTTATGGGAAAAATCCAAAAACCAAGCTCTGTAAATGTACAGGTGCAGACCGAATATCAAGACTAATTAATGGGACCAAACCGCCGGTTCACTTTCTGAGACATGTATAGACTATGTCCTAGATTCGCTTGCAGACAAATTAGAACAATCATAGACTTAAAACTCTAATAAAACAACCTCTGATGGTACATTTTATTATACATCCGTCCTCACAAAGCTCTGTCACTGGCTTGTTCGCCACCCTTTCGCTGCATCTCGCAAGTGGAGTACACATTTGCGGAAGCGACGGCAGCAACACGACCAAGTCCCAACTACTGAATACATGTGTAGTCCTAGATTTTGTCATTAAGTGTGCCCGTATGGCGTGGTATAATATTTCATCATACGGTGGGAGAACGCCTGGCCTTCAGTACTGAACACAGATAATCCTAGATTTCGTGTGGGTCTTCTTTTTCAAGCTCCACTGAAGAAACAGAGAGCCAGGTCCATCCCATAGGACGGGCAATGAAAGGTTATTTACACTTGGTCCGTTGTAAGGCCATTCTGAGTGCATCATTTTATTTTACAGTTTTTAAGTGTGATAAATCAGCTTTCTAATTGTGTTATGTGAAACAAAACTACATCTCTCAGTGCATATTTTCTTTTCACAGTTTTTATAGGCATGACAAACACATTAAATTGTTACTTAGTGACACTTAGTGACATGGTTGAGGGTGTCAAGGGGATGAAAAGAAAGGCTCTCAATGCACTTTCATTTGTCTTTCATTAACTTGAAAAAAGACTTCATGACCTTTCACTAGGATGAAAGGTTTTTCCTCTCTTTCATATTAATTTCTTATCATGTCATCTATTTTTCGATGTGACACCTAATTAATACAAAAAATCCGGGATATAAACAACTAGTGATTTTGCACAGTACAGTCCAGGTGTCTACCTAAAGAAATGTTATTTATATTTCGTCCTGCACACTTTAAAAAAAAAAGGAGAGGATGGCGCACACAAACAATGCGACCCGACATCCCCTGAAGTCAACAAAGGCTTGTGTGCAAGTGCGTGGTTGGTAGCACTCCTACCGCCACTGCAGGGACACCAACGACGAATTTTGGTGTTCCCGCTCACACAGAAGAGATTAAATTTATAAGAAAAAGTTCGTTCATACATGACGTGGCGAGCTCTATTCCCTAACTGCCGGAGCGATCAATATGCGGTCTTGAGGGGAACAACAAACAGTCGAAATCAGTGTGCGCGTCGCGTGTCACTCACTAACATGTGCCGCCATCGTTCACATTTCGCCCGTAGCACGGTACAGGAGAGTACCGAATCAAAGAAACTGTTCCGAAATACACGCTTTTTTTTGTTTTGTTGGTTTCTTCTCCGGAACATTTAGCTTCCGCAGTGATTTGGACAGCCAGCAGTTGAGCCGAGCGTCCCCTCCGTGCAGCTAACTAAACAAGTCCCATCACGTAATTGCTGGGCTCGTCGGGTTGGATTGGAGAGCGCCTTGGACGCTCACCTACCAACATGCTAGCACAAGAATTATGCAGATGACTAGACGAGACGAATGGCTAATCCCCCGCGCTAAACCCGGACCTAACAAACTACGCGGCCGCGCGCGTGTCCCGGTTCACACCGCGCGCATCGTCTCCCTTTCTACGCGGTGGTCGCCGGCTCGTCGTCGTGGGGCCTGCACTACCGGTGCCTTTGCCACCCAGAAAAATCCGTGCCGCGCGGTGCCTTTTCCCGGCGCTCACACTCACACTCACACTCACACCCGGCGATGTCTCGCTCCTGTTCTGTGAAGTGAAAAGTTGGTCGCCCGTGCGCGCCAAGTCAACAAGCTCGTGGCCCGCGCGACCTGACGAACGAATATCTGGTCTGCCAAGTCAAGTGGTGTGCAGTGCCGGCGTCCGTCCGTCGAGACAGGATCGGATCGCAGCAGATTTTTCGGAGGACGGCGGCAGGATACCTCCGGCATTGTTGGGAAGCGGATCCCCTACCGTACTGTCCGTCACTGACGCATGGGCCTGGTCCTCATAGTTTTTGTACCACTACCACAGGCACAGCACAGGGCGCACAGGCGCCTCGAACTCAACGCGAAAATAGCTAGTTTACCGCGGTCCGGTCAGGTAAACTACGCAACCCCGGCCGCAGGATATAAACTCCCGGATCTGCTCCTAGTTCAAGCAAACACGCTCTTGTGTCAAACAAATTTCCGGCTTGTTTTGTTAACGTTAACTAGTACTAGTACTGGTGGACCGTACGTTGCAGCCTCCACGACAGCAGTGTGAAAGAGACGCCACAGATCAGAGGAGAGGACGGATGGAACCCGTTACTCCACCCCCACTCCGCGCTCAATCACCTCAGCTAAGCTCCTCCGATCCATTATAAACAAACCTCACACAGCTCATCAATTCATTCACACACACACACACACACACACAGCAGGGAAGGAACAGCTAGGTAGCGCCCAACCAACCTCAACGGAACGAAGATAACCCGCCATGGTGTCCGACGCCGGGCCGGGCGGGTCGCCGGCGGCGGCCGGGCGGAACCCGCTGGTGTCGGTGATCCTGACGCGTCGCTTCGCGCGCCAGGTGGTGACCGGTCGGTGGTTCACGGTGTACGCGAGCCTGCTGATCATGGCGTCGTCGGGGGCGACGTACATCTTCGGGAGCTACTCGGGCGCGGTGAAGTCGGCGCTGGGGTACGACCAGCGCACGCTGAACACGGTGTCCTTCTTCAAGGACCTGGGCGCGAACCTGGGCGTCTTCTCGGGCCTGCTCAACGAGGTGGCCCCGCCGTGGGCGGTGCTCGGCGTCGGCGCCGCCATGAACCTCGGCGGGTACCTCATGGCGTACCTGGCCGTGTCCGGCCGCGCGCCGGCCCCGCCGCCGTGGCTCGTCTGCGCCTACTTCTTCGCGGGCGCCAACTCGCAGGCGTTCGCCAACACCGGCGCGCTCGTCACCTGCGTGGCCAACTTCCCGGAGACCCGCGGCGCGGTGATCGGGATCCTGAAAGGGTTCGTGGGGCTCAGCGGCGCCATCTACACGCAGCTGTACCTGGCCTTGTACGGCGGCGAGGACCCCGAGGCGCTCATCCTGCTGGTGGCGTGGGTGCCGGCGGCCGTGTCGGTGCTGTTCCTCGGCACGGTGCGGTACCTGCCGAGGCCGCGGCGCGGCGGGCACGAGGGCAGTAACGACCCCTTCTTCTGCTTCCTGTACCTGTCCCTCGCGCTCGCGTGCTTCCTGCTGGTCATGATCGTCGTGCAGCAGCGGGTGGCGCTGTCGCGGCAGGCGCACGCGCTCGCCGCCACGCCGCTCTTCATCCTCCTCCTCCTCATGCCGCTCGGCGTCGTCACCAAGCAGGAGTACAGGATCCGCCGCGAGCGCGAGGAGGCCCACGCGGCGCTCGTGGCCGCCGAGCCCGCCGCCGTCGTCACCGTCGTCGTCAAAGCACCAGAGGAGACGACGGCACGCGCGCCGCCGCCTCCTCAACAACAAGAACAAAAGCAACAAGAGCAACAGCAACAAGAGCAGGAACCTTGCATCGGCATGTCGTGGTGGAGGCGCGTGAAGGCCGCGCTGAGCCCGCCGGCGCGTGGGGAGGACCACACGATCCTGCAGGCGCTGGCGAGCGCGGACATGGCGGTGCTGTTCGTGGCGACGGCGTGCGGCGTGGGCGGCACGCTGACGGCGATCGACAACATGGGCCAGATCGGGCAGGCCCAGGGGTACCCGGCCCGGTCCGTGGCCACGCTGGTCGCGCTGCTCAGCGTCTGGAACTACGCGGGCCGCGTGGCCGCCGGGTACGCCTCCGAGGCGCTGCTGGCGCGCTTCCGCGTGCCGCGCCCGCTGCTGCTCACGCTCGTGCTCCTGCTCGCCTGCGCCGGCCACCTGCTCGTCGCGCTCGCCGCGCCGGCCGGCGCGCTCTACGCCGCCTCCGTGCTCCTCGGCTTCTGCTTCGGCGCGCAGTGGCCGCTCGTCTTCGCCGTCATCTCCGAGCTCTTCGGGCTCAAGCGCTACTCCACGCTCTACAACTTCGGGGGCATGGCCAGCCCCGTGGGGAGCTACGTGCTCGGCGTGCGCGTCGCGGGGCGGCTCTACGACGCCGCGGCCGCGAGGCAGGGGGCGGTTGGAGGGGTATGCATCGGGGCCGAGTGCTACAGGGAGGCGTTCCTCATCATCACGGCGGTCACCGTGTTCGGCGCCGCCGTGTCGGTGGTGCTGGTGTGGAGGACCTGGGCGTTTTACCGGGGGACATCTACGCCAGGTTCCGGGAGGACGGAGGAGATGACAGCCTGCTGCCGGTCGGAGTCGGACAGCACCGGCTCGTGCCGGAGAAGAGCAATACTACCAAGGAAGAGGAATTGGCTGCGGTGAACAAGGAGCCGAGAGACGTGACACTGGTCAATCGGGACGGTAACTCCACTGTTGACTCTGACGTGGGCACAGCCGCGGCTCATCATCAGGAGATTGACAGAGTGCGAAGGGAGTAAAAAGAACATGATAGTAGCGTGTATATATTTTCTGTTTCTACTCTAAGTGTGAGCCGAAGAAGCACGAAGTCAAAAGTGGTTCCCAATCCTTCTCCCGGCTCGTCCTTTTTCCACACCTCTTTTCTGACCGCGCCAAGAGCTTTGCGAGTTTCCGACCACCAGTCGCCTCCTTCCACGTCAGGCGAGCGAGGGGTCCACTGGAAATATCAAAATGCCAGGCCCGTCCGTCGTGTACGCGATCGTCGGCACGGGACCTGGTTTATCCGTGTCCTGCCTTTGACGGCAACCGCTACGTGCGACTGTGCTGGAGCGGTGGAGATGCAGGGAACCAAGGCCGCGGCAAGCTCATCAATGCTCCGCCGTGCTGCCGCATTACTGCTCTGCCGGCCTTCACTCACAGGTTGATCCCATATTCCCACCACGGCTCGCTCTCCCGACGGCGAGCGGAGACCGACGCTGCAGATGGTCCAAGCAAAGCATTTGATGGCCACCTTTGTTCGGTGATCACAGATCCTCCCCCTGGCGTGACTAAAACCACTGTTACCAGAGTCATTATTATCCGCAGCCCGGTTATGCTCGCGGTCAGTGTAAACCTGATTGCAAAGGTCCTGATCCTCTATGGATATCGATAACGCAGCTTGGTTCCACTAATGGATCTAGTCCTTCATACTGATACAGATACACACAAATCACAGTTGGAGCAAAACTGCAGCAATATACTTAATTTGCCAGTCCCAGGATTCACAACTCTGGTACTACCTGACCCATATACAAAAACAATAACGGAGTAGAACAAAATTGCACAGTGGCACGCCACAATAACCTTATCGCACACCCAAAAAATTCGACAAAATTTCCAGACACAACTTGCTTCCTTCATGTCACTGCACACAGAGTACCGGGGTCCTGTATGTGGAGGAGGACGGCTGGAGCAGCTGTGTCCCATATGTGGTGGTGTCCGCTCAGCTGTAGCTCTCGATGATCCTGGAGAGGGAGGAGTACGTTCCCACGCACGCGCAGATGACACCCACCACGATGATGAACGAACAGACGGCTATCTGCGAACCAAACAGGTCGTTAATTATAGTATAGCACACAGTTTGAACAGTGGATTGTACTCAATTTCTCCTTTTCCCACCTCTCTCTTTTTTTTCTCGCAAAAAAACACAGCTTTTTTTTCAAATGGCGAACCCTGTTTCAACATGGTACTGTCTTCGTTTTTAATCTTTATATGCTCATTATTTTGCATGGGATTCATGTTATCACTTGAGTTAACTCAACCGTTTTGCTGAAAAAGTAAGACAGGGAAATTTTCTTACCTGAGACCAAGTCACTTTTTGCTTCAGGATCGCCAAAAAGCACGCGCAAGGTAGAATATAGGTCTGCAACAAAATTCAAACATATATATTTTACAAGTAAGCAATCGGGGAAGATTTATAACATCTGAGGTAAACAACTGAATGGAGGATAAGGTTCTTCGCTTACCACAAGCATTGTGAGCAAAGATCCAACCAACGCCATCACAAGTCCTGACAAATCTCAAAAACACAAGTTGATGATGATTGGATCTTACACTGTATACTTTGAAAACCATTTTTATGAGCAGTAAGTATACAGCCTGCCGAGATGATCAGACTTACCGAAGAAGGGCACGGACAGCGCGATGAGCAGGGTGGACACCACCAGGGCTGATCTTAGCACGATTATGTTCGAGTACTTTTGTTGATTGGGTGGCAGCAGCTCTTCCAAAGCCATTGACAGCGGGGTTATGGTTAATGCATATGTAAATATTGGTTAAGGACATGTAAGCTAACCAAAGTAATATGCAGATATGACATCCAAGTGTAAAGGATAGTGCCCATGACCTAGATTACTAGTTCACTCCCCCTTTGTTTCTTGGTATAGATACTATATCATCAATAAAATGCCCTAGAAATCAAATAATAATAACTGACACACAAAGGATATTTGGTAATCGGATTTGCAACCTGCAAGAAACAACGAAATGTGATTAATTGTGTATCTACATTAATTCATCATGACCAACAAAAAAAGGTAAGAGAAGTTCAGATCTGGCAGCAGGTATTACCGTTGTCCAAACCGCAACCTTTGAAACCACTAAATTCTCTGGTAAGTTGAGTGTGAACTGCGATTCTGTGGCTTCACCGAACATTTTATACCCCACTACGGCAGCACCCGCGAACAGAATGGTAGACAGCCCAATGCTGACAGGAAACATAAACCAAATCTGAGTGATAAATTTTCATAACATTACGTAGTATGGACTAATGTGGGTGGTTTCCTGATTAAACTACTTACCAGGTAAAAAGAATAGAGGGGAATTGTTTACGGTCCTTCAGAGAAGAATAGATGTTGGGAAACACCCCATGCCCAGAGTAGCAATAACCATACAGTCCAATTGCAATAGGAATTCCTGGGAGGTTCAATGCAGTCCCTTTGTTCTCGAAGCCAACATTATCAATAATCCCAACCCAAAACAGGCACATGACTACTAGGAACGATGCGATGACGCCTCCAGCTACAGACACAAGAATGTTGTCGAATTAATGAGAACCAAATGCAGAGCATACATGCAAATTTTGTGGCATGCAATGGCCAGGCAAAACAAGATAAAAGTAACAAATAAATAGATACCTGAAAGATAGCTAAGGCAGCTAAGATCACGGAGCCAGGTAGTTGGCATGACGATGAGGGTAGTCAAGATTGCGAAAAATACATGAGAGTTCAGTGTCATGCTCCCAATGGTCAAGTGAGCATTGGGGAACAATTTTGACAAGTTGTCGCTCTCCAATATTAAATACTCGATGCAGCAGGCCTGCACAATTCATTCGGTCTTATTAGTACTGCTGTCCTTTCAGACATAAGAAACAGTGCTATGATTCAGCAACACCGCTTTGTGTTGATTTACTTACATAAAGTTCCACGTACAGAATTATCTGCAAAATCAAATCAAGAAGAAAGGAAAAAAAAAGGATAAGTTAGCAAAATCACATTCACCCATTTCACACACTACAGAAATCAAAATCGAACGAGATTGTACCGAGATGGCTATACGGCCGGTGGTTCCAAAAGCAGCATGACCAATGTCTGGGTATGTCTCAAGGCCCTCCTTGCTGTCCAGGCAACGACGCAGGAGCACACCAGTGTACCATGCGAGCAGAGCAAATAAACAGAGTATCACCAGTCCGAGCCACCCCCTGTTTGATGGCGTAAGGTGTCGATAGGATTCCGACACCACATAGAACATTTATTCCTGCATAAGCATACTAAACATTTTAACCAAAGAACAAAATCATTTTCCTATAACATATCTACGCTAAATTGTTTTACAGTACTCATGTTAAATTCATATTTCTACTGAAGAATTTATTTGAGGCCTTTTAAAGAAAAGAACTGTTAATTATGACTATATTGATTGAATCTAGGTGAACTTCACGTGGTAAAACGTCGGTTAACTCATTGGGCCAAAATGAACCAAAATTCAGTGATAAATTGGTACAACTCTATAGTACGTATGATAATGATTGATAAGTATGGTTTGCCCCTGACCATTGAAGAGTACAGCTTGCACTTCTATTTTCCGTGTGACCACTGCCACATGGTTGTGCTGACTCATCAGTCATGTGATGTCCCTATTTATACGGAGATCAAGAAGAAAAGTCGAACTGGTCGACTGTGATGCGGCGGATCAACAACGAGAATAGAAAGTATTAAAGAAGCCATGTGATGGAACTGATGCTTTATGCTTAAAACTGCCAAGCGCTTAGCTATGCAGATCTGATACATTTTTTTTCTTATTAAGTAATGCATCGGATCATGTGCTTGTATAAGTGCTGCATCAAATGGAATGTCACAACATGTAAAACATTCACATCTAGTTGAAATGTGAACAGAATATAACATAGTGATGTCATTCTAGGTACTCTCTTTGTCGGAAGCAAAGTCATTCTAATACTTCAAATGTCATTTAAGGCGAATTATGTAACAGAAGCTACCAAGGCAATACAGCCATCACCGTCAGGAAGTGTAAATGTCTAGTGCAGATCTTGAACTTGGACATTGGTCCGTCCGGGACTCCGGGTGCGTCTAGGTTCAGTTTGAGTGTGTGCTCAGATTCAGGAGCAAGGGCATATAACACGAATATTCTGCAATGTACCAATGATTGAGGGCCCGACCTATCATGGTGAATTCGCAAAAGAAGGAACGTGACTTCAGAACACACACACGTATCTACCTACAGCCAACAGCTGGATCTTTTAATTGATTTACTAGCATCAACCGTTTGGACCTAACAGCGCTGGCATTTCTCTTAAAGGTCATATAAGCAGAGATCTCAAAATTTATGAAGCAGTGTAATTAGGTGCTTACCATTCATCACTCCCTGTGTGTAAGAGCATTTTTGGTAAGGAGACACCTCATGACCAACCACCACTGGTTTCCGATCCTCAGGGATCTGATCCAGAGATGGTTTTCTTGATGAGGGCAGAAGGTACTGAGAACTCTTCCGGGTATCTTCATGTTGTTGCTCTTGCTGCTGCTGCTGCTGCTGCTCCTGCTCGTCACTTGTGGTGGGGCGCAAAAGCGGCTTGACAAGATGAGAGATGATCTCAGGAGTTTTGCCACGGAAAGAGTTGTTGAGGAAAGAGTTGGACAATCTGCTTAGAGTCGGGGTCCCCAAGAAACTCAGATTGGGTGACTGCACGCTACTCAGAATGTCAATCGACTGCCTGTTGCAAGGAGAGAAAACATATTAGTATGTTACAAAATCCAGTCAAGCAAAGATGAAAACTATCCAACTGTTTGCAAACACTGCACCAGGGGAAAAGCATTAAATCATGTTTCCGGCATAATAGTCCAGTACATAGTTCAGATGTCGTTGCACTAAGCTACGAATGTAGCAAGTCCATGCTGGTCAATGAATCAGGACACGATTCGGAACTACTACTGCAGTTCAAAAACGGAACATAAGAAAGACAAATTAGAGGAAATTAAAGGCCTGACAGCTGCTGTTCCGTGAACCCAAGCTGGATTCAGCCATTCGATTATCTTGTTACTGACAGCTATTGTTTACCCTTCAGTCTACAGCAAGAGTTCATTATCTTCTCCTATATACTTAAAATAAAAATGGAACACCATTTCGTTCCTCTGGAGAGACAGATACAATAAGTATTCCAAAGGAAGATCCTGACTCATCCTCCTGATCTTTGTTTGAAAGATTTTTTTCCAGGAAAGCAAACCTACTGATATTTATGTCAGAAAAACAGAAACGACTCATCGTCCTCTCAATTATTGGCACGGTCAATCAGCATGGAAAGCGCAGTTCGACTTTTGCACCTTGCTTGGGCGCACGGCATCGTTGCCACACGAGCAGGCAGGCATATCCGGAATTCCGGATCAATGCAGAGACGCAGATGGGTAGACGGGAAGGACATCGTATCAGGCGAGGTCGCATTCGCGTGGGGAGGCAGCCTGCGTTTTCCGCACCGTGCCGTGTCGCCGCGCCCGTGGAAAGGTCGCATTCATCGTTACTCTCTCTTGCAGATAGAGGCTCGGATCTCAGCTCTGGGCTTACACGTTTGCAGTACCCAGTACGAGTAGGGGACACACCAACAAGGAACAGCAAGTCTGAAACATTGGCAATTCGACAGGCATGTGGCAGGCATGGAAATCAGCACACGGACGCGGCTTTGGATGGAACGATGGGGCCAGGGGAGACGATGTCAGCTTCTGCACCGGCGAGATCGGTGATCCTACAGCTACACTGCTACAGTAGTAGGCAGCGGGCAGCATAGATGGGGAATTCGCGGATTCGTTATCGTTAGTGTAGCCGGAACTCGCTGGGGAGACGGGAGGCTCGAAATTGAAGTTGGGATTGAAACGGATTGAGGAAGCAAGCAACGGAAGGAGGCGGCGCACCTGTAACTCTGCGGCCACTGGTGCGTGTAGGAGGAAGCGCTGGCGGTGGCCGGGCCGCGGCGCGGGGTGGAGCACGACGAGGACGACGACGAGCCGGAGCCGTCGGAGTCGGAGCCCGCGTGGTCCTCGTCCTCATGGCCGCCGCGCGCGCGCCGGCGCTGCTCCTCCTCGTCGTCGTCGCTCTCGATGATGAGGCTGCGCTCCGACACCGAGTTCCTCATCTCCCGCTCGATCCCTTCGCCTCTCGCGCGCGCTCTGTCTCTGTCCCTGTCCCTGCCTGCTGCTGCTGGGTGCGCCCCACCCCGCGCGCTCGCTCGCCAGTTAAAATACGCGCGCGGGCCAGATCGCGCGGCCCGATTGAACCAACCAACGATCCGTTTACACTGTTCCTGACAGTTCAGTCCACGTCCCGGTTACCCATCCCTCATCAATCAAGTTAATAAGCTCAAAAAAATCAATCAAGTTAACAACAAAAAAAACACGGAAATAAACAAGGCGCCATCATTTCGGGCGCTGATTATTATTGCTCCAACAGGGATCCACTAGGCCATTACCATCCTCACTGGATGAAGGAAGGAACGGGTGTCAGATTCAGATTTGCCATCTCGTTACCAATTTCTTACTCCTCCCTTTGTCTTGCTCGCCCGGTTGCACGGCCACAACGCACCCCGACCCGAGCGCAGCCCCACGGCAGCGACGGCCCCGCTTTGGAAAACCATGTGACGACGATCCGCGTCTTGATCTGATTGGATGGACTGGGATTGGCTCGACGTGGGCGCTGGGTCCCGCCTTCCCCGAATTGGATCGGGCCACGTCCTCACATTGCCGCCACCCCAAGTTGCTGGGACGTGGGATAGTATGCAACTGAAAAACGGGTCAAGAAATAATTTCAGAAAAAAGAAATTTGAGTCTGTTGTGCTGGGAACCTGGGATACGAACGGCCCATACGCTGCTTTGCTGCGTTTCGGTCCAGTATATGGGCGTCAGCCCAACTACAGGTCCAAGGATAACAGCTTGCGTAAATGGGCTGCGAGCCCAGAGATACCTGCGTTCGCTAGTTACCTTCCGTACCTATAGTGACTGAGCCCATCACAGCCCACGGTGGGGAAGCAGCGAGACGAGAGCAAGCCACACTGCCGCAGCCACAGCCAGCCAGCCGCCTCCACCTCCGGCTCCGGCGGCCGGCGACGTCAACCGAACCGCAAGGAAGGAGCCGATGGCTCTCCTCTCCGGCGCGGCGTCGGATCCCTCGCGCTCCGCTCCTTCGCCGCGCGCCTCCGCCGCCACGCCCCTCCCGCGCCTCCTGCGCTGGAGGCGCTCTGCCCCGCCGCTCCGCTCCCGCTCCCGGCCGCCGCCTCCCGCTCGCCCCGCCGTGCCGGCACTTCGCTGCGCCGCCTCAGGTACGGCACCCCCCACGCTTCGGTTGATCCCGCGCCTCCCGCCCCTGCCTGCTACCGTGGGGGTGTGGGTTTATTGAGTCCCGTCCCCATCTGATGATCCGATGGCTGAGCACATTGTTTCCGATGGAATCTCTTGCAGGCGAACAAGAAGGCCAAGGAGGACGACGATGAGGGTCCTCGCGTCAACGACGCCATCAGAGTTCCCTTCGTCAGATTGGTCACCGACGAAGGGCACAAGGTCGTCTCCACGATGGAAGCTCTCCAGCTTGCTGCCAGGAAGGACATGGATTTGGTCGAGGTATATATCAAGTCTGATTCATTTCTCTGCCACTCTTGAACTCCAAAACATTCTTCTCAATTCTCATAAACACGATTTTCTTCCTCGAATATTGTTATGGTTACTTCAAAAAAAGGAAAACGTTATGGTGGCCATTTGATTCTTCGTGCAACTTTTGGCAATGGTTATGAGGAGCTACCTGTAAACTAAAGTTGACCTTTTCGTTTTGATAAAGTCTGTGACTTATGATAACTGCCATTACATAATTATGTGGTTATGCCAAGGATTTGTGCCCAAGGAATTAAATTTATTTTAACAAATTACATACATGATGGTGTTGTATATGTATATTATTACAAGTAGAGGGTGCCACATAAAGCTTCTGAAGTGATATTGTAATAAGCTTCCTTCTCTGAATAACCGAGTCACAGCCTTCTAATTTGGTGTGCCATGTTACTGAAAAACCAAGCCATAATAAATATAAACATTTTAGTTCCTCAGCTTTTAACCTAGGTGTTTTCTTTCTTGAAAAGGTGCAGACATGTGGGATGTGAATGCTAGTTTTCGTCGATGTTTTCTTTCCTTTGTTGCATTCGAAGTAATTTAAGTTATTGATTGATGGATGGGCTTACGTATATGTAAGACCTCTAGGGTTATCCGAGTTTCTTTCTTATTCTCCTTAATGTCATGAGAAAAAACCAAAAGTGATCTCTGCTTACTTTGCTACATTCATTGCATGGTTATCTTCTTGTGCAGGTGCACAGAAAATCAGACCCTCCTGTATGCAAAATCATGGATTTTCATAGAGAGAAGTATAAGAAGGAAGCGAAGGAGAAAGAACGATTGAAAACCAAGGTACTCAACTTCGTTTGAGAATCTGCTATCTAGCATTGTGCCATACTGGCACGGATTCGTTGTATCTGGATTCTCAATGATCCTCAAATCTGGAAAATGTAAAATATATTAGCTACCATTGGAATCGATTAATTGAGAGACGAAATGAGAAAAATATTCGGCTCTAATGGCAGATCACATAAAGTTTAGCATAGAGCTGTCATAGCTGTTAAATTGAACACTGTTTTCAATTGTAGGAACTGAAATTGTATAAAATACAACTGCACTTTCAAGAATCCAAGTTGTGCAATGAATGCAGTTGTTCAAACATTCTAGTTTGCCAGTTATGAACAAACAGTATGATACATCCTCTTGTACCTACAATGATCCTGAGTCTTTCATGTTCCACTTTATTTTTTAAAAAATTAAAAATCTTTATAAAACTGAGGTAACTGCTGAATTTCCACCAAAGGGCATGCTTTTAGGTGGATAGCTGTGCAGATTGATGAATATGCACAGCTATCCACCTAAAAGCATGCTAATATGATATGTGCAAGGTGTTTTAGCATGGTTCTTTAGGGGCTATTGTGTTTCTAACCCTCAAACCAACTCTAATTGTATTCTTACCCTCCATTTTTAGAGTTTGTGATTTTACCCCTCATTTCAAACTGAACTCACCGTCTACCCCTCCTTTTTAACACCGTTTGGCTGATTGGATTTAAGATAAAAAACAATTATGAAATGGAAAAGGATGTAACTGCCCCTGCCTATTCTCCAAACACACCCGACTGGCTCTATATTCTCTACTCTAACCCTAACTACCGTGGCGAGTGATGGTGGCGGCGGAGGCGGCTGCGGGCGTAGCGCGCGAGCGCGGCGTGCGGACGCGCCGCTCGGGCACGCAGGCGGCAGTGGCAACTGCGACCTATGGGCAGGGTTCGCATGCGGCCGTGCGGGCGCGGTGCTTGGGCACGCGGGCGGCGGCTGCAACCTGCGGGCGGGGCACATGGATGGCGTCAACGAGCGGGGTGCGCTGGCGGCCGTGTGGGCGAGGCGAGCTGCCGGTGTCTGCTGGCGGACTGATAGCTGGGTGTGGCGACAGATGGAATCCAGCAGGGAGTACAACAAATTCATGTCAAATTGTTGCAAAAATTTCAAATTTCAGCTGCTGAAATTTTCTTTAAAATATGGTCTACATTACAACAAAATTTATGTCAAATTAAATATTATTTCAAAATCCAGTATTACTTCAAATTTAAATAAATTATGTTATCACAATAATGTTTAAATGTTAGCTCAATCTGTTACATGTAAATAGTGGTAAAATCACAAAGGGTAGATCGGTCATTACATCCAAGTTAACACCGTTAAAAGGGTGAAAATGGAATAGGGGTAACTTTCTTGTTCAGTTTGAAATAAGAGGGGTAAAAATACAATTGAAGTTGGTTTGAGGGATAGAAACACAATAGTCATTTTTTTTGACACTGAGGTCCCTTTTTGCCTATTGAATGACCATAATCTGCTATTCTGTTCAAGGGCACAATATTTGCAGTACTTTTTCGCATGGCTTTTATGATAATGTTCTGATTTTGATCATTAGATTTGTACCTGATTTTTGCAGTCTGCCATTGTCTTACGTGGTGGGGAAAATAAAGAAGTGCGCTTTAAAGGGAAAACAGTAAGTGATTTATTGTTTCTTTTATTTTGATGCAGCCTAGCACCTTGCAGTAACAATGGCTCACTTTATTTACCTCATAATTCTACCGCATGCTTGTTTGGACTCTGCAGGCTTATATTCTGTTTGTTTGCATATGTATAGGAACACTTCTGATGCCCAGTGAACTTATTCATTTTTCATTGAGTAAATAATTTACAAATTAACACGTACATAGACTCTGGTCATTATGGAGGCCTTGTTCCATGCATCACTGTTGAAAAACATAACCTGTTGCTTGCAGGAACTGAAAGATCTGATGGTGAAAGCAGATGCAATCACTAGACTGATGGAGCGGGGTTATAGGGTGAAGGTGAACTTGCCTTCTTTTCCAGTTCCATGTCCTTATTTGTTCAGTTCCTCAAATCTTCAGTGCTGTTCTACTAATATTTCTTTTTCTATTATTTTTAGTTAACTATACCATCTTAGTTAACTGTACCATCTTATTTCTTAACAGTCATTTGTCCCTTTGAGTTCATACAATTAACATTAAACTTTAATCAGAGCAAAATGTAAGTAAAATATTTGGGTTCTGTTGACCATTTAGTTGATCATACTATTTTTATTGCCTATCATTTGTTTAACTTCTGATGTCAGGCCAATAGACTTTATAACCTGGGAAATTCATGGAAAACCAATGGGTTTTGTTGAACTTCTAGTTGAGTCTACCATCTTCCTATTATTCATTTTCCTCTTAGTTCAAATATTTAGCTTTTGATAATGGAGCAGATATCGTCATATCCAAGAACATCTAAGGAAAAAAACTTAGTGTTGGCAATTTAATGACGTTTTATGATGTTTACTGGATAACTGACAATGATTTAACCTTTTTAAGTATTTCTTTTCATGATAACATCATATATATGTATATATTTATATATTTGCCCTCATTTATCAAATGTAACTTCTGTTCAATGATGTTTCTATTTGACAGTGCATGGCCATGCCCTCAGGTAATGAAGGAGAAGATTTAGGAGCACCACTATCCCGATTGTTGGGACTTGTGAGTACTCTATTCCTTACTCTTTCTGTGTTGCTCATTTACTAAATGTCATCACATTCAGTATTGGAAGAGTTGACCTCCCCTAGTAACTTGGGCTATTAATTGTTAACAGATAAAAGATGTCTGCATCGTTGAAAGTGGTCCGCACTTGGACTCGAAGCATGCATATGTTATTGTCAGGCACGCGAAGTTTGCGACAAAGAAAGGTGGGAAGAAAGCCAGTCAGGCTATTGAAGATGCAGGAAAAGGAACCCATGGTACTGCCTCTGAATCACAAGTGGATGGTGATAAAAAACAAGAGCCAATTGAGGGTGGTTCAGAATCTGGTGACAGGGTGTTCTCTGCCCAGAAAGGTGGGAAGGATCGAGGGTTTCAAAGAGAGCTGAATCAATCAACATCCAAGCTAGAGGCTGGCCATGAAAAAACGCACAATATCAATTCTGGTGGAAGCAGAACTAGTCCTGGGCAGTGGAGGCCACAAACCCCTGATCCCAGACATGGTTCCAAGGATGCAACGCCTGACATGACTAAGAGAGATAATACCAATCAAGTCGGGGAACCTGGGAAAACCAACAGGTATGCTACTCGGAGGCCGCCAGTAAGAGGAGACAACCAAGGTTTTAGCCAAGGAAGATACCCGCAAGGTCATAGAAGAGATGAAAATGATGGCCGCATTGCCATGCATCACAATCAAAGACCTCTGGAACAACATAACCAGCCATTACCAAGATTCAACCAAGGTAGATCACCACAAGATCCAAGAAACGAAAGGAGAGGTCAGTTTCCATTGAATAACGGTCAAAGGCAACCGCCAGGTGGTGATTCAGGTGCTCCTAATCCGGCAAACAAGAGTTTTGGAATCTTCAGCACCCCAAAACCTGACCCAAGGAAGATAAATGATGGATCTACTAGTAAGCCTGCTAGCACTGACTCGCCAAAAAGCTATGGGATTTTTAGTTCTAAAAAGTAATCTGATAGTAGAAGTTAAAGAAGGAATATAGTGGGCAAATAGCAGGTTTCTAGAAATTTTGGATATCTGGCACAATAAATCCTAGTACTATATCAGTTGACAACTCGGCGTCGATTGGGTGGTTTGGTAGTTGAGTTATTTCAGATCATTTTTCCATTCATCCTCGAAGGATGACACAGAGCGAGGAATATTTTTCTGGGAGCTGTTGAAAACTCCCCGTTACAGTTTGAACAGTTATTGTTTACCTCGTTGAACAATCATATATGTACTGAAACTAGAGTAGCAATTTTTTTCATTGTTTAGATTGCTGTAACAATCATCTTTGTAACCATAAGCAAATGGCATGGTTCCTTTTTCTGAGTTTTTCTTGTGTCCTGCTTTCTGCTTCCCATTCGCTAAAATTGTGGGTGGTTCAGAAGCTGGTGACAGGGTGTTCAAAGAGAGTTGAATCAGTCAACAGATGCAAAGCTGGGTCTGCTTTGTGGTTGCTATCAGACACCCTCGAGAACATGAGGTTTATGTAGATGCAAGAAGACAATTTTCTAGCACATTGGTTTTCAATCTAACATGACTTCATTTGAAAAGAGATAAAACACAACCATTAAGAAAAGGCAGAAAAGAGTACTGCTATAGGTCCAATCCGATTGTCCTACTCATATACAACTCAAGCTATTATAGAAACTTGATATCACAATTTGAAAATTTTAAACACTTGGTTGTCATATATTCATCTTGTCGGAACAAAGTTGGACATTTGGGTTGGCTCTACAGCAATTCCCGATAGAAAAATCAAACATAAGGAATTGTTTTCTATTACTGGCCAGAGTTTCAGGCGGCAAAAATTGTATTAACACCCAGCCTTGCTTGTGTAGAACTCAATTTCCTTTCCTCAAACATCCAAAAATTTGCGTATTGACTGCCTGACAGAGATACCCCTTTTCAATGAATTCCTTTGTTTCTGAAATACCAGGTGAAACGTCTTTAATGATTACAAACATGATATTTCCGATACAGTATTCCTGCATGTAGCCACTGATTATGCTACAAAGAATAGTTTAGCGCAGCCAAATCCTGCTCCTTAACACTGATAGAAACAAGCATCTACAACCTCATCCTGCATTGTTCAAAGTACCGTCCTGACAAGTTGCCAGCTATTTTTTCAGCAGCAGATAGTGAAATTTTTTGACATATTGTGATAGAAACAAGTACGGCTAAAAAAGGGAGAAAAAAGAATAATAGTTAGTGAACTCACTAGTAACTGTTGATAGGATCTCAAAAGGGAATAAAACGTAACATGATGCAAGCAGGTCAACCTGGGAAACTATATTATTAAGATATAGTCAGAAACAAGAAAATATTTTATATCGCAAAAGGAATCGTTTGGAGTTCATAGCAATAAAATATGAATTCGTCTGTTTCTAAAAATTCAGATGAAATATCTTCAATTCACAAATAACATACTTCAGAATTTTCATTGACATGCACAATTGTACCCTAAGAAGTTGCAAAAAACTAAAACAATATAGCTGTCTTCACAAAAGTTGCAAAAGTCATTCTCTGACCAAAGTCTACCCTTTGCAAATTCTCAATCCCACCTACTGTTCAGCAGCATACAACAAAAATAACATAGCCTTTTGTTCCAAGCAAGTTGTGGTAGGCTAGAGATGACCCTGTTCAGCAGCATAAGTTAGGAAATTTTGTCCACAACTTAGGCATGTCACATAATCATGAACACATTCGAGTTTAATAAGGCGACATTTTTAGTTTGATTTATCAATTCAACAATTTTGTTGCAGCTACCCGTAAGCTATATTGTTACTTCAACATAAATAAACATATATGAATGAAGAGCAGGGAGAAAAAAATCAGTCAGCCTTAGAATATCTTCTCTGGTAACTTGAGGTTAAGAAAATATCCCAAGATCTACATAACATAATTGCAATTCCATTTGAGACATAAGACTTGAATGTGAAACAACATAAATTAGACAACTTAGGAAGCAAGATACATTGACATAACTGACATGCAAAGGTAGCTTTACCTTTACATGCATGCCCAAACTTACTAACTGGCTAGCTTGCAGTGTTTTCCGTCCATGAATGCAATGACGCATAGTATCAATTACACAAGAAGTCTGAAAAACAGGGCACGTAAGGACTAAAGCATCTATAGCTATCTTATATTTACTAATTGGAGGCTCCTTTTGAGGCCTCCACATTAATCGGTAGAAAATCCTAGAAATTCTCACAAAAAAGCAAAACATCTGGCCATCAATTTTCGTCCTCATCAAAACTAAGCCATTAGATCTATTTAATAGACTTCATACTCCACAACACCTACGACAGCCACATTATGGAAAGAAACATGTAGGGTAAAAAGATTGAGTCCCTACTCACGACACCTACACCAGAGAAAAAATATAAAAAAATTTGGATGTCCGATGCACACACGTATTTCCAAAATCATTAGTGTATATATATACACGTATACGGCATGTTTCATGAAACGATACGTTGACTTGATGGAATTCATGGCATCTACTTTTCTTTACACAGGTGATATTTTTATATCTTCTAATTTTCTTGATTAGTGTTTAGCTTAGATGATTTCACCATCTTCAACTTCCTGAAATTTTTCCTCACGCTATTGAGTTTCTCCCATTGAAGATTGGACGGAATTGATCGCATCTACTTTTCTTTACACATGTGATCTTTTTATTATCTTCTAATTGTCTTGATTAGTGATTAGCTTAGATGATTTCACCGTCATCACATCTACTTTTATTTACACAGGTGACCTTTTCATCTTCTAATTTTCTTTGATTAGTGATTAGTTTAGATGATTTCACCATCTTCAACTTGCTGAAATCTTTCCTCACGTGATTGAGTTTCTCCCATTGAAGATTTTTTGTTCCCAGCTCATTGAATCTTCGAGAAACAACCAGGCATCATCACAGGAACTTGCCCATGATCTTTAATCACTGTTGTTTCATCTTTGGATGATTGAATTTTCTATGCAGGAACGACCCCATTGAAGATTTTTTTGTTCCCTGCTCACTGAATCTTCAAGAAACGACCACATCACAGCAACTTGCAAGTACACCCATGATCTTTAATAATTGTTATTTCATCTTTGCATGATAGAATTTTCTATGAAGGAACGACTAGGCTCCCAGGTTTAAATAAAGTTTCTTTTGCATGCAATTTTTTTAGTATAACTATTATCCTTATTAGCATGGTTGTTTGAATTAGCATAGGTGCAATGAACCACAAAGCTTTAAGTGAAATTAAGGCAGGAAATAATCTACGGTCCATCAAGGCAAGGGTAACATGACTAGGGGATGCTATCTTGATAAGCACTGGTGAACTTTTAAGTGTTGTCATTATCTTAATTTATCAAGAGGTATTAACTTTAAGTGTTGATAACATTATTTATATATAATTTTGGTTGTGAAGCTAATAAGATGATCATCATCTAGGGCGCCATGGTGCATGGAGTTATCAACAAGGCTTATAAGGAAAAAAGTTCAGATCATTAGAAGGCAATATTTATGCTATAACAAATGTTAAAGTCACTATAATAAAAAACATATCGATCAGTGGAAAATGACAAGATAGTGAACTTCTTGCCAACAACTACTGTACAGAAAAGTAAAGGTGCAGATGCATTTCGAACATATAGTTTCAAGTTCTTCAGCACAGAGATGCTTTTTGAAAGAATTAACAAAGACATATATCTATCAGGTATGTATCACTAACTTATTGGGTAAGTAAATAGTTTATTCCATATGATCTGCATGTAACAATTAATCTTATATTACAAATAGATGTTATCAGAGTTACATCGTATATTGAGCCAGTTGAAGAAAGGGAACTTTTTTAAGATTTATTTCTTACTATCATATTATGCTGAGTTCCTCTGGCAAATCACACATAACCGTAATTAATAATTATATTTTCTCAGTATTTTGAATAGTTGATGTTTTGTTTTTTAGTAATCAAGACGTCAGAGTTAGAGATTATGGAATGCCAAAGTTGAAAAAATAGATCCTGAGTTGGTATATTATGCCGATGAAAGATTCAGCCTGGATTACTTAGTCCATTGATGATCCTGAATCCTTTGGTGAAATTTTGTAACAAAATAAATACAGTTATTTCATTCAAGCCCGTGCAACGCACGGGTTGATGGGCTAGTGTTCCAGAATGCCAACAACAGGCACTTCCTTAGTATCCATGCCATATGAGATCAGCTGCCGGGTCCAATGCTGAACAATGAATAGCAAATTGCTGTATGGATTGATGGCAACTACATCATAGTGAGACTCAGCTTCGCTAAAATTTTCACTAAACAGACGAAAACGGCTAACACTCTGCTTAAGCTCCCATTCTTGTCAGTCATTGTCCTCAAGCATCCAGATGTACAGTAGTTCAGGATCATTAGGGCCTATATATCAGGAAGGATACCGTCAGCTTCAGGTTCTTCAGTGATGCAATGCCGGTGCCCTTGTGATTGACCAAAAAACATCACTATGTTGTCATTTGTCAAGATCCAACCCCAATGATGGTGCTGGGATGATTCTTCGTTTCCATTATGAATGGCCGCATCTGGGATCTCAATATGTATGGAAGGCTTTCTGATCCGAGGACGCCATCCACCCCAGTGTTCTTGATGATTTATGGGCCAGTCACTCTCACTGAGATTCCACACCCCTGTAATTGTCCTCCTCGAACATGATCAAATGGAAGTGGGAGGAGACTGCCGGATCGAAAACCAGAAATGCACCCCTTCCAGAATTACTCTTCCGCGTCAAAAGGCACGGCTACCCATTGCAACATGTTTTTCCTCCACACGGTGAATGCAGCCTTAATAATAATGTTTGAGACAAACTTTTTGATGAACTTTTAACTAAACGTTTTTGTTCAAACTTTCGACTTAATTTTTTGTGAAAAAGTAACCTAGTTTGAATGAAACTTTGAATGAAAAGTATGAACAAAAACTTTGAAACAATGTTTGAAAGTGTGTGGAAGTTACATACATGTGTGAGTGGGTGGAGGAGTGGTGGGGACTATGCATGCATGCATTGCATGTGTGGTGACTGGTGAGAAGGGAAGTGGAGGAGTGGTAGGGACCATGTATGCATGCATGCAATAGTAGGAGAGAGAGGTTGTCAGTTTCCGAGCAGCGCTCCTTGCGCACGAGCACGGATCAGAAATCCCGGCGGCCGGATCAAGCCATTGCCACAACCGATTTGGTCGCCGGCGAAAAAATCAAATCCGATCGCACGCCCGCGGCGCGATGCCGTCGAGGTGCGGGTCGTGGGGCGGTAGCGGGAGCGTGGACGGTGGGAGCGGCCGGTACACCGGCGCGTTCATCCTTCCGTCCCTCGGCGCGCGCAGCGGGCGGCGCTCCCGTCTCCGGCGATGCATCGTGTCGCCCTACGACCCGCGCTACCTCCTGTGGGAGAACTCGCTGATCCTGCTGGTGGTCTACTCGGCGTGGGTGGCGCCCTTCGAGCTGGGCTTCGTGCCCAACCCCGGCGGCGCGCTCGCCGTCGCCGACAACACCGTGGACGCCGCGTTCGCCGTGGACATCGTGCTCACCTTCTTCGTGGCGTACACGGACCGCAGGACCTTCCTGCTGCAGGACGACCCGGCCTGCATCGCGTGGCGCTACGCCACCACGTGGCTCGCGCTCGACGTCGCGTCCACCGTCCCCACCCAGCTCTCGCGAAGGATCCTGCCGCCGCAGGCCAGGTCCTACAACTTCTTCGGCATGCTCCGGCTGTGGCGCCTGCGCCGCGTCGGCGCCCTCTTTGCACAGTACGTAATTCTCTGTGTGTAATGGTAATGATAGATTGAACAGTCGTTGCAGTTATTTTATCTCAAAATCCCTCTTGCACTTGGTGATTCTGTCTGTAGTATGGAGAAGGACAGGAAGTTCAGCTACTTCTGGGTGCGGTGCGCGAGGCTGGTCGGCGTAAGTAGGGATCGATCAACTCTGGCAATGTTCTGATGATCTGGTGATGTTTCTTATTAGGACTCTTGTTTGATGGGGTGCGTGTAGGTGACGCTGTTCGCTGTGCACAGCGCGGGGTGCTTCTACTACCTGCTCGCCGACCGGTACCCGAACCCGGCCAACACGTGGCTGAGCACCTCCATGCCGGACTTCCACCACGAGAGCCTCTGGAACCGGTACATCGCCGCCATGTACTGGTCAATCACCACGCTCACCACGGTCGGGTACGGCGACATGCACGCCGTCAACACCAGGGAGATGCTCTTCACCACCTTGTACATGCTCTTCAACCTCGGCCTCACCGCCTACCTCATCGGCAACATGACCAACCTCGTCGTCCACGGCACCAGTCGCACAAGGAAATATGTACGCCGCCGGTGTCTCGCTTAATTGCCATCATCATCATCATCGTCATCATCGTCAATGGTTTAGGATTTCATTTTCCGACCAAATTAATTATTGCTTCATTCAGAGGGACACGATCACGGCGGCGTCGAGCTTCGCGCTGCGGCACCAGCTGCCGGAACGGCTGCAGGAGCAGATGATCTCGCACCTGAGCCTCAAGTTCAGGACCGACTCGGAAGGGCTGCAGCAGCTGGAGACGCTGGACGCGCTGCCCAAGGCCATCCGATCAAGCATCTCGCACCACCTCTTCTTTGGCCTCGTCCAGAACGTCTACCTCTTCCAGGGCGTCTCCAATGACCTCATCTTCCAGCTAGTAAGGAACAAAGCCATCAATGGCAATTTCAGTTCTTGTGCTGCTTCCTTTAATTCTCCAGGGCAGCAGTCTTACAATTAAATTCTATCTCAAGGTTTCTGAGATGCATGCTGAATACTTCGCGCCGAGGGAGGACTTCATTCTGCAGAACGAGGGGCCCACGGATTTCTACGTTATAGTCACTGGTAGTGTGGTAAAAAAAATGCTTACTCTTTTCCGTGATTCTTCACAATGGACCGAGAAATTAAAGGGTTGATTCCGACTGTCATGTGATGCACTTGCAGGAGTTGTTAGAGCTTCAGAACGGTTCGGAGCAGGTAAGTCCTCTGCGTTCCGCACATTTTACAATTTGTTATGATTTCCATTCATCAGAAAAATGGATGCTGAACAAATCCTTTTCCATGTGATCTTGATTAGGTGGTTGGGACGGGCACTGCAGGCGATGTCATTGGAGAGATTGGGGTTCTGTGCTACAGGCCCCAGCTCTTCACAGCAAGAACCCGGTCCCTGTGCCAGCTCCTGCGCATGGACCGGACCGACTTCCTCAGGGTTGTTCAGTCCAATGCTGGGGACGGTGCCATAATCATCAACAACCTTATTCAGGTTAGTCGGCTCATTGCGACGAATACATCAATTTTGTAAGAAATATGGAACTAGGCAATTGCACCTGCAATCAAAACCACTTTACTCTCTCAAGACCATGCATCTTGCAATTGCAGTTCCTAAAGGAGAAGAAGGACAATGACATTATCGCCGGTGTCGCGGAAGAGATCGAGCACATGCTTGCCCGGGGTCAGCTGGACCTTCCGGTCACGCTCTACTTCGCTGCGTCCAAAGGCGATGATTATATGATGCATCAACTACTGAAGCGTGGCCAAGACCCGAATGATTCAGATAAATATGGTCATACAGCCCTGGTATACATACGTAGTACTTATAGTAACTTCTTACAGATCGATCAATTGATGTTTACATATTACTGTTTTAGAAAAAAAAGAAATTCACTGGCTCATTTGATTTGCCAGCATGTAGCAGCTTCCAGTGGGAGTGAGAAATGCATCATGGTTCTCCTGGATCATGGCGCCAATCCCAATGCGAGAGGTCCGAGCTTTCAATTATTTATAAAAAAACTGATGTTAGTGTTCCTTTTTTGTACTCTAATAAAACAAACATCTCTCTGTTCAGACAAAAAGGGAGGGTCCCGTTGTGGGAGGCCTTACGCGGACGGCACGACGAGGCGGTGCAGCTGCTGGTGGACGCCGGCGCGGACCTGTCCTCTGGCGACACCGCGCTGTACACCCGCATCGCCGTCGACGAGAACGATGCCGCGCTCCTTGACGCCATCGCCTGCCACTGCGGGGACGTGACGGCAGCGTGCTGGGACGGTGGCGTCACCGCCCTCCACCGCGCTGCCACCGACGGGAACGTCCAGATGGCCAGGGTCCTTCTCGATCACGGCGCCGACGCCGACAGGGAAGATGACGCTGGCCGGACGCCGAGGAGCATCGCCGACCAGCTCGGTCACCGTGACGTTCAGGCGCTGTTCGCCAGATCGCAGCAAGAACGTGAAGCGCAGGGCCCAACGCAGCCGCAAGGATCGTCAACGGATCATCACAATGGCAGGGCGCCGGCGCCGGTGACCCGGTTCACGAGCGCGTCGTCGGCGGCGCCGAGGTTCCCGCACCACGACAGCATTGACTCGTCGGCGTCGTGGTCCATGAGCAGCAGTCCCCGGCGGATGACCACGTTCCGGAACTCCCTCTTCGGCGTGCTCTCGACGTCGCAAGCGATCCGGCATGACGGCAGCCGGAAGGAGAGGGAAAGGGCTCGTGTCCGGGTGACCATCTCCTGCCCGGAGAAGGACAGCAGCGCGAAGAAGCTGGTGTTCACGCCGGAGACGGTGAGGCAGCTCGTGGAGCTCGGCGGGCAAACGTTCAGGTTTGTGGTAACTAGGGCGGTGACCACGGAGGGCGCCGAGATCGATGATGCGAGGCTTGTCAGGGATGGAGATCACATTCTCCTTGTCACCGATCAGTGGGTGCCCGAGACTGGCATCACGAATCGGATGCACTAACAGCATTAGGGAGTTAGAGATAATTCTTTGCCCATTCTACTTTGATGTTTGTGGCCTAACAAAAAGATAAAAAACCTGGCATACTCATCTATTTATTAATAATAGGAGATGACCATCCAACCACAGGGCCTAGAAAATTAGAGAAATAGCCTAGAAAATCTTAGAAAAAAAGCAAAGCATCTGTCCATTCATTTCCTTGTAATCCTATTTTATATTCACATCCAGCCCTAGATGTATCTCCCAATTCATACCCATTCATGGCCACCTCCAACGTCAAGGATTTCTGCAGCCAGAGATCGAATCCCAGCAGCTACAGAGGTAACGATATATATTTGTTTTTTTAAAACAATAAGGCACGGTACAGAACACAGAGCCAGCCGTAGATGCATATGGTTTCCATGGATTCCAATATACATACGAAAGGATCCAAATCTTCTAGAACAAAGAGTGTCCCCTCACCATCTCCCACAAATTAAAATTGAATTTTATAAAATATATCTTTAATAATGAATCTATCTCTAACTTAAATAGAACTCCCTATCTTTGTATATGCATCGTATAATAATTGATCCGAAGTAACAGGTACAGAGGTAACGATATATATTTGTTTTTTTTAAACAATAATAGGCATGGTACTGAACACACAGCCAGCCGTAGATGCATATGGTTTCCATGGATTCCAATATACATACGAAAGGATCCAAATCTTCTAGAGCAAAGAGTGTCCCCTCACCATCTCCCACAAATTAAAATTGAACTTTATAGAATATATCTCTAATAATGAATCTATCTCTAACTTAAATAGAACTCCCTATCTTTGTATATGCATCGTATAATAATTGATCCTTCGGTAACAGGTACAGAGGTAACGATATATATTTGTTTTTTAAAACAATAATAGGGACGGTACAGAACACACAGCCAGCCGTAGATGCATATGGTTTCCATGGATTCCAATATACATATGAAAGGATCCAAATCTTCTAGAGCCAAGAGTGTCCCCTCACCATCTCCCACAAATTAAAATTGAATTTTATAAAATATATCTTTAATAATGAATCTATCTCTAACTTAAATAGAACTCCCTATCTTTGTATGCATCGTATAATAATTGATCCTTCGGTAACAGGTTGATGTGGTAGTTTTCTCAGGGCTTTTCAATGGCCAGTTGTTGGTGGCCATTAAAGACCAATTTAGGCCACCAATATTTAGGAAATGGCAAGGTATGGATCCAAAGTTCTTCACAATAACCTAAGGATTAATGTGGTTCCACAATTTGTGGGGATTTTATTGACGCAAGCATAAAGACAACAAAAGGCCATAAACATGGCGAATATGGCGGCTAACCGGCAAGTACCGCCGATCGGCCACAATCCGACCGTCGTCACGGGCAAACGGGCGAAGAATTCGCCTATCCGGCAAGGCAGAACAGTGTTGGGGGTTCCAGACCGCCCTAATTGGCTGCACCGACCATTGGCACGGGCAACCGGGCACGGGCTAAGGGGGCAAGTAGCCCGGCCATTGCACATAGCCCGAGTGTAGGGTGCCGCCCGGCTCGGCCTAGCAGGCCAGCCGACGTACCAAACCCCTCAGGGCGGCGCACTTCCCCTAGAGGCGACCCGGCAAGGTGCCAACCACCTCAAACTATCAAACTGGACTCGAAAATGGACTTTTCAAGCCAACTAGCCCGATAAAAGAGTCCAATCCAATGGATAAGGTAGCAAACAACCGCCTTGGCAACCGCCTCCACGAGTTGACCATGAACATCCACGGAGAGGCGGTGGCAAACCGCCACCTATCGATGGTTACCGGTGTGAAGGCATCATTTGAAGTTAGAATCACTCACTTTGTCCCATTTAGAATACTTGAGTCCAGCTTGGGAGTTAGAGTCTAATTGGAGGCAATTCCTTAGTCTCCTCTTGGTCTTGGAGCCTTGGTAGGTCTTCATTTATATCTTGACATATCTATCTTTAATATAGTTATCTTCTTTTATTTCATTTCGTAGTCCTGACTTTTCTCTAGTTGAACTAGAATATAGTCCTTTTAATTAATTGCACATTTGGGCTGCATATTATCACATCTCCTATACGTTTACGGGTTACTATATTGAGCATCTTGATTGAACCTTAGTCCATTTAGAATTGAGCTTTGATTAATTTTATCTTGGTTGCTTTTCCGTGAAGAGTAGAAATCTCCTCAGCCATAGCATGTTGCAACTTCGATGAAGAATAGCATCTCGATAAGAAGCCGGCTCGAAAGGATAGTAGCAACAAAACCAAATGCGAGGGTATTGATCGGGAGGCGACGAGGACAAACACTCGTGTCTAAGAAGCTACTCGGGGGAAGCACTTTTGAAGAATCCCTAGAGGAAGAGGACTCAACAAGAGAAGATGGTGTGACGGAAGAAGGCGACACATCAAGAGAGGGTGACACATCACAAGAAGATGGCTCACCGAGAGGAAGATGTCACGACCGAGGAAGCCTAAACACGTCGAGCATAAACATGTGTCACTCGTGGCTTCACAGAATAGTCAGTCAGACGTTCCATAGACAAAGGAATTGAAGAAGACTCTCTAGAAGGTGCCAATGTAGAAGGCACACTAGTATAAGATGCCAATGTAGAAGGTACACCAGGAGAAGGTGCCAAGGTAGAAGGCATCGTACGTGTACTAGCAATAGAGGCATCAGAACATATCAGGAAAGAAACTGGGTTAACCAAAGATGTAGTAGCAATATGAGAAGAGGGACGAGCATATTACGGACGTGACTCATAAAAAACAACATCCTTAGAAGTCCTCATCCGATGACGAACTGGATCCCAACAACGATACCCCTTATGCTCAACACTATATCCAAGGAAAACACACTCAACAGACTAAGCGGTCAACATAGTGCGCTCACAAGGTGCAAGAAACACATAACATAAACATTCAAAAAGACGAAGGCTGGAGTAATCATGCATCTTGCTACAAAGACGCCCATCAGGAATCTCACCCTAAAGGATTGATGAAGGTTGGATATTAACCAAATAATTGGCAGTATAGATAGCCTCATCCCAAAATGAGGGGGTAACAGAGGAGGCAATCATAAGAGCACGAGCAGTCTTAAGAAGATGACGATGCTTGTGCTCAACGAAACCATTCTGATCATGAGCGCCAAGACATGAAAACTAAGCAAAAGTACTGTGCTTAGAAAGAACCTAACAAAGAGCTCCAAAAAGATACTCTCCTGCAGAGTCAGCACAAAAGACACGAATGGACGTGTCAAAATGAGTACGGATCATAGCAGTAAAGATCTTATAGATGATGAATAAATCCTAACTACGGTGTTTCATGAAGTAAATCCATGTATGACGAGAAAAAACATCAACAATAAAGGTGATATAATAGCGATGACCCCCCTCCCAAACCACCACCACCACACCCACCCACCCAAGAAATAAATCCATGTATGACTAGAAATTCATATAATAAAATTCAGAGTTCATACTATGATCCAAAAAATATAAAGTTTGAGAACTCAACGCGAACGAGCAAAAGCCTTCTAAAATATGGAACCATGTATTGGTACACCTCAATAAGTGAAAGGTGTCTTTAGATACAAAAATGTACCTAAGTAGATGAAACTATAAGTTCATTTCAATTACTAGACTATCTAGCCCTTGACATCTTTTCTAGCGATCACATCCTTGTCCTTTGTTTGGTAGGACTAGCACGTTATACAGCTATAAAATGTACTCTCCCATACCTCCAAGTATATGCACCTTAGCTCTGTTGTCCACCACGACCAGAACCTAGCACCACACAATCACTCACACCACTAGTGCGCATCCTAGCTTGGCTGCTTAGGAGCAAAAAATTACTTTGGTGCGTGTTTGTGTTTCATAATTTTACCTAGCTCCTCACCAAAGCTACGCACGAGTAACGCTAGTCGTCTTCGAAAACATCTCAAATGTCTCATGAGCTAGGCGTGAGAGACGTCAGGAATGGACACGTGTGTCTCGACATCCAGTACATGGCTGAGGACGCCAATTCGGCAGCTAGCGCACAATGCATCGCGGTGAATCGGCATCCACAGGTGCCTACTCTGGATAAAGCAGCTGGTTCTGCGCCAGGAAGTAGAGGGATTCGGCCGCTGCTGGTGCGAGGGATGCTTTGTGTTTGGTTGATGCGGCATCTGTGGCGGCGGGTGGGGGCACGGCACAGCAGCCTGGCCCCGCTGCTAGAGCTGTGTTTGAGGCGCAGACTAGGGCGTGTCGCGGTGGCCTTCGACGGCGGGACTACGACCTCGTCGAAGTGTGGACCACGGCCTGCCTGAGTGCTGCTTTGAGGTTTGTGTCAGCCTTGGCGGTAATTTCCACAGAGCTGCCGAGGTTCGACCCCCTCCACAGCATCTTGGGATTCTTTGAGCGATTCTGAGTCCTTCCGTTGAAATGCAAGCTGGGCCACGACATACCCATGGTGGAGATGCAAGTACCGTCGTCACCTACGTCTGTTGATAAGGATTCTTGAGGATGAAGCTTTGAGTGTTGGCAAGAGGAACCAAATCCGGCACCGTGGACACCGTCATGTGGGCTCCCTGCCTGAATCCACTACGTCTTCTCGTGTCTTGTGCTAAGTAAACTAGCTCAGGTGCTTCTGCAACAAGGCAACGGCTCCATTAACACTTCTTCGTCCTCTGCTCACGCCAAGCCGGCCCAGGCCGTGGTCATGTTTCATTGTGGCGCTATACCGTTGGTGCTAGCACCTGATGCACACGAGCTAACTTTCATATTCATTCCTATGATGACCAAGACCTATCTTCTACTTTTTTATGCAACATTGTGCTTGTTTTTTGTTCTCTTTGGAAGCTGTTCTTACGGATTAATGTATCCTAGTACTATTCCAAGTGGCAACTGACTTCTCCCTTTTTATTCTGATGCACACATACTGGTAGATTTTCACTATTCAAACCATGGAAAAAAAGTCGATGTACTGGTGTTTATTTGAAGTGTAACGGAAATTATAACGTGAGAATAACACTGTTCAATTCCGGGTTATGTCTGTGTGCTTTCATCATCCTGTCTCTGGTGGTGCTGCTGCTGCTCCCTCCTCGGTCGCCCCTCCCCATGGCCGGATCCGGCAAGGGGGCAGAAAGTTGGATCCGGTAGCTACACCGTCGGATCCGGCGAGGAGCGACCAGATCCGGCTCCTCCACATTCTCTCCCCCTTCCCCACGGCCGGATCCGGCGACCCCGAGGCGGCGACGGGCCTAGCGACTAGGCCTAGCGGCAGGGTAGGTCTAGGCTGGGTCTGATGCAACGTGTCCTTTTTTATTTTTTATGGACCACAACAATAACGGGTACCTTAAATGATATTCGAGAGGTCCTATTTGTAATAACATTTACATAAGAACGGGCTGCTTGCCCATTATTATAGTGTTTTTTGCCCGTTATTATAGTACTTTATTCTACTAGTGGCATGAGCCCACGTTTGTATGTGTGTGAGCCATGGAGGTAGAGTCTACAACCAAATATGGTCCAGAGCACACGATCCACATGAATCTCAGGCATGTTACAATGGTTATTGTTTCATTCTAGTACGAGTCCACTGGAGAATATAAATAGTCCAAAATCCCAATATCTCTCACATGCACAACTTGGAATTGAACAATCTAGCAAAGGACCCACGACTTACTCCACACTTCAGAAAAGTAGACATTGTTACTACGAAGAAGTCTGTTTTACTCTCTCGAACAAGTCACATTGTCCGTTTTACACCCTAAAAAAAGTCATGGCTTAGTTTATCACCCTAAACAATTCAAGTTGGTGCAATATACCCATACTGAATTTCATTGTTTTTATTTCTCGACATACCTATTGAATTTTAATCATAAATTTTGCATGATAAAATATGACACAACAATCGATGTCAAAATAGTTACAACATATATTTTAACATTATTTTTGTGCACGTATGGGTAACTACTACTACTCTATAAAATTAGTATATAAAGCAGGTTATATATATATTAATGTTATATATATATATATATAGCATTATTTGTTTGTTGTGTGAATTATCATTATGCGAAATTTCACCTTCAAATTCAAATTGTACTGAGAAACAAAAAAGAAAAGTCACGGTAAGCAGGTTGCAAGTCACGGTAGCAGCAACATTTTGTTTGGGAAATCCAATGCCAATCACAGGCACCATCCCGGGAAGGCATGACCTGTTTCACCATTAGTTTGTATTGTGATTCGAGCCATTGAGGCACAGGAAGGCACGAGAAGTGAGGAAGTGGACAGATGGAACAAAGGAACGGTAGAATTGGTGCCTTCTTGGGAAGTCACCGTTGGAAATTTGTTAGGAGCTGCACACCTAATTAATAAAAACGAAAGATATGCCGAAAATGTCCCTAAGTAGATGAAACTATAACCTCACTTCAACTACTAGACTGTCATCTCTTTGGTATCTTTCCTACCAAAATCACGTTCATGTCCTTTGTTTGGTGCATCGATCTAATGTGTTTGATAGAATTCTTTTATATTAATATGCAGAAACCTGGCCTTTACAATCTAGCCTCTACACACCCTTGATAGAATATACACAGAAAATACGTTATTATAGATATAAATGCTTTCAAACAATCTCTCATACCATATGAAGTATATATATGAACCTTAGCTCGACTATCTAGGAGAACCTAATTCCATAGGATCAGTCGTAGCACTTGTGCGTACCCTAGGTCCCTAGCTTGGCCGCCAAGGAGGCTACTTCGGTGTCTCTTTTAAGATTTTTCTAGTTCCTTACCATAGATACACATATGATTATATTAACGGATTCTACACATCTAAAAATCATGGGAATTTCCCCAATAGTTGGGTGTGGGAGTCATCAGGCATGGACACGTACGTGTGTCTTGGCTTCCAAGATAGCCTCGATGGGACGGGTCTGCTGCTCCTGCGATGGCAGGCGGCGGCCTCAGCTCATGCGAGGGGTGCTGCCTGTTGGTGGAGGCACATCATAGCGGCCTGCCGGCGCAGCTGTAGCCACAGACGTGCCCCTGAAGAAGGTCTTAGGTTCTCAGCGCATCACGACGAGTATTGCGGGACAAGGCGGGGCTAAGACGAGGTGTAGGTGTAGCTGGGCTCCACGGACTGCATCGGCTTTGGTCTTGTTTGTGGCAAGCACCAGAAGCACACGACCGTCACCGCTGGATGCACAAGTGCGAGCCAGGAAGAAGCTACAAGTTACTGTTGAGATCGATCTACACCCTAGTCCCTGTACTCGCACAATGAAACAAAGTGTCCTAGAATGCCAAGGTTCCTGCACGATCATTCTAGTACAAGTCAATAATGGACAAAGCATAAATGACACTTATATCCTCATTACGGAGACCGGAAAAACAAACCGGTCCCACAGAGATTAGCAAAGCCATCAGGAAGTCAGTATCGTCTCCACCGATTCCATGGTATCTTATCCACCGATCAGCCTTTTTCTTAATGGAAGCGAAAATGAGCTTATGAAACCTTTTTTGACGAGAAGATATGAATACATGATGCACTTTGTTCTGAGGAGATCGGGGAGGAAGTCTTGGGCCGAATGTTTCTCCAGATATACTCAGATGTATCGTCTCTTTTTGTGACAGATTTATTAGAATATATTTAGCTGACAGCGATGAATGTGAAATTTGTAAAAACAGTCGAAAAATTTCACCGTGGGCCTCCCGTAAATTTTATTTACTAAAAATGTTTTGCAAAAGGACATTATCTTAAAGAATACAAATTATACTCCCTTTATGGAGTTAAAGGATTTTTTCCCTTTTAAATATGCAGTCATCTTAGATGTTTTTATTACTTTGATACACAAACTCGAACAAGGTATTCAGAATTGATAACCATTCAGAAAATGGTTAAAAATGCGGACAATATTTGCAAAAATAACTCGGGGGCCACGAATGGTTACCGATTCTGGATAGTATTTTCACCACATTCATAAAATAACTTAATTGTTTTCGTTGAATATTGAAGATCTATGTTTGCTTGGATAAAGTCACGTACTGCACAATTGCGCAAGCCACCTTCCTAGTTTCTTTATCCATTACATCCGTGATGATGCAATTTTAAATTTGATGCCTGAACTTCAGTGAAGGATGGTCATGCTTTATGCATGCGGACTTTAGACTGTGGTTCAATCCTGATTCTCCATTAGTTGATCCCCCAAGTCAGCTCTGTCATATCCTTTTGTTTTTGATAGGATATCTGCTGTGTTTCATATCCTCGTCGAGTGAATCAAAAGGACACTTCTAGATATTAATGCAAGTGGTCACAAATTCAGACAATAATAATATCAGAATTAATATTCAAATAAAAAAATATAACGTTTTGCGAGATATTTAGGATCTCAATGAAAACGAGCAAAGGCTTCATCAATGTACCGTGTAAGGGTACACCGTACACCTAAATTAAATGGGAGGCGTTATTAGATCCAAAAAACATACCTCCGTTGATGAAAGTATATGGTCGCATACAATACACACCTTAGCATTTTGTACCGGACATCCTTGTCCTTTGTTTGGTGCACCTATTATACACCTTAGATCAAACAATGTCTTATACCACACCCAGTACACACCTTAGCTCGAGTGTCCAGGACCAGAACCTAGTACCACACAATCCCCCAAAGCACGAGTGCGCACCCTAGCTTTGCTGCCTACGCGCAAAAACTAGTTTGATGTGTTTCATATTTTTACCTAGCTCCACCATAGCTATGCCTACGCACGAGTAAAGGATGCTACTCGTCTCCAATAGCATCAGAAATGCCTCATCAGCTAGGCTTAGGAGACGTCAGGAAATGAACATGTGTCACAACGTCCTCTATATGGTGGGGGATGCCAATCGGGCTGCTAGCACGAAACACATCACAGTGAATCGACGTCCATGCCTGTCTAGTCTTGATAGTAGTTGATGCTGCATTGGGAAGTTGTGGAGGAATGCGACCACAGCTGGTGCAAGAGATGCTTCATGTGTTTCGTGGCTCGAGAACGATTGTGGCGCCTAATGGAATGGGACCAATCCCCATACTCGCTCGTGCCCTTTACTGAGGTCAACATCAAGAGCAAGCCCCTTCCCCTGCCACCTGCTCTGAAAGAGCCAACTCTAGGGCTCAAGCATGAACCAGAAATTGCACGCCCTCCACGGAACGATCGATTAACGTGGGCTCCAGGGACTCAGACTTTTACCGACCAACTGTTCTACATGGAAATTACGAAATACCAACCAACAATACACCGCTAGATGCAAAATGTTTTCCGACTGACTTGCGGTTAGTAACCGATGGCATGTAGCTACCCTTTACCAACCAATGGTTGATGTATAATACTAGCTAAATTAGCGCACTTCGTTGCGCTCATAAGGTAAAAAAATTGTAATGAGAAAAACTTTGTTATGAGAGGATAATCACAAATATTGTGAAGATATTAGTTTTGTACAATTAGACACAAAATCAATAGCACCTATATGACCCAATAACCTCACCATGCCTTTAAGATCATCTTTTTCATTTGTTTCTCATCTTCCTTTATAAGGACTGACTTATTTCTTCTCTTTAAATTGTACCTTTTATTTTCGTTGCTGACTTAACAGTCACCACAATGCTGACCAGACCCATGCAATTTTATTTCGTTGATGCCTTGATGGAAATAGCAACCAAACAATAATGTGTGAATTATATATGAAGATGATGGGCTGATATGCAAATAGCCAGCCAAAACGTGAGGACGCTAGTCCTTATCCAGTCAAGGCCATCCTGGCGCTGTCGTCACTTCTATTCTATCCCCTTCAGCTTCTCCGCTCCATCTCCATGGCCGCGCTGCGCTCCAGGCAACAGTATGCCTGGCAGCTTGACGTGACTGCTCACACACCACCACACCACGTCGAGGTCGCCGTCGTTGGGGTCATAGGGGTCCCGCCACCGCGGCGGGTGCGGGGATCAATGGGGCGCCGGCGAGCTGCGATCGACCTCCCCTTTGCTGTTCGCATGACCATGAGGTCGACGTTGCTGTCGTTGGGCTGGCCAGGGTGCTGCAGATGCGATCGGCGCGGGAGATCGAGGCACCGGCGACCGCTCAGATTCAATGGAGCAATAAACCAGACCGATGGGTATTTTTCTTTTCCTGCACGTGCTTTCGCAGGGCGTGTGCTGAACCACAAGGCTGTAAAAAATTCTTCGCAGATGGACCGTGCAGAACTAATGGCTGAAAGCCGGCCACGGTATGCAACCAGAGCAGGCCACGATGTTAAAAACGGACGTGTCGCTCAGGGAATGTGGCCACGTATGTCAAAACGTCCTCCTTGCAGCAAATCCTTCCTCTGTCTACTTTAGACTATGAGTCGGTAATTCTATAGCGTGGTATAGTGTATAAGGTAGTCACTCTCTGTAATAGTGTAGCTCAATTTCGTTGGCATATATCATCCTTGTTCACAGGGATTTGCTGATCGTGGATTTTCTGTCGGTCTCCCAAATTTGGAGTTTCCACACCTTCTTGTCCCATTGCCCAGACCAAGGGTCAACTTCTTTCGAGCTCATATACCACAAACTGCTACCCTGGACGAAGAAAGCCCACACTCGGCTTGTTCCTTTTTACTATTATTGCACACCGCATCACCTTAGCATTATCATCGATGAGCTCCTTGATCATGGCGTTCCAATGTAGAGTTGAAGGTGCATTAGAGGAATATCGTTTTTCCTGTACCAGAAAGTACATTTTTTCTACCTTTTTTTATCTTCAGGCATGAACCAAAGAGTCCGGCTCATACCCAAGTTTTAGGGGCAGTCATTGTAATTTTGTAAAAGTTCATTCACCAAAATTCCTGGAAATTATATTTTATTAGTCACTGTGTACTACACTGATGGGCAACAAAATCAAAATTGTAGTGTGTCTCATCTAAAACCGAATTTATCGGGTTGTTGTGAACGAAGATTTCTTTCTCAGTGTGTCACAAATATTTTTTCTTTGTTATTTCTTTCTAATACGACTCAATGCACAAGGGAGAAACAGAAAAGGAAGTAATGGGACAATTGAGTTGTGTAGAAACATTGAAAGGCACAAGACAGGAGAAAAGAGAGTTTCCGTCCTCATGTAAGAAATGGCACAAGACCTATCATGGCTAAGCCACCCACAATGTGGAGGGACAACTACGAAGTTTTCCCAGAGCAATAGGAGATTCCCTGCTGGTTACTAATTCGGAACATACTTTCATGACATTTGTTTTTTGAAAGAATTTCCTGAATTTTTTTCTTTCTATACCACAAGTGTTGGATAATGCAATTTTGAATTTGATGCCTCAACTCAATTGATGAAGAGCGATCACACTTCTATGAGAAATGGGAACGGTGTACCAGTTAATAAGCACTTCGTTAGGTCATCTAGAGGGCACACAAGCAAAAAGCAATCAGGATACGCCATTAGCACATTTTGACTACTAGACCATCATACCCCTTGCCATCATTTCTACAAATCACATCCTTGTCCTTTCTTTGGTGCACCTACTGCATTAAAATTCATTCAACCTGGAGCAAGAACCTACAGTCATGTCAAAAGGTACATAGGGATATTCCCATAATAATATTTGAAATATATTTCAGAGTTCTTGATTGAATATTTCAGTACAATGATTATTGTGGGAAGAAACAAAGTGTATTGAGTTCATTGCAAAAATTCAGTTTTTATGCATGCATACTCAAAAATTTCATCATGTTATATGAATGCATGAAACAATTTAAGAGTGGCCATAATTCATTTGGAAAGGACACTCTGTGTGCAATAGGAGATGTCAAATTTCCAAATTAAAACTACAATTTGGGTTCGTTTATGTTGCAGCGAATTCTCAGTCTTCCGAAGGATCCCATTTTATATACATCATCCTTACAGGTTGACATTTCATATCGTTCTGCAGCTATAACTTTTGAATCATCAGCAACCCTGGGCTTAAGTTCACTTGACGTTCAGATTTTGCTCCTTACCATTTAGTTTCATGTAATTTAAAATTTGACAGAAACAAGCAGATTATAGGCCGGAGAAAAAAGAATTCTCTTCACAGAAAGTGACACGTAGTAGTCGTCTTGTGCATGACTGTATTGCTCTGCAGTTCGCTTGACACATTGAATAAGCGATATACAACCATAAGCAGGTGTGGTTTGATTCCTCATGTAGGCATTATTTAAAAAATGATGTGGTGCACGTGTGTTAGGCACGGGAAGCATGAGGAATTGCAAGCTTCAACTACGTAGTAGTGCAGCAAAAATATGCATCTGATTATAGTGCGTAATTAATAAATGAGAACTACTATACGCACGACTGGGCCATCCGACCCAGCCGTACGACCAGTTCAAGCGACGGTAACTGAGTAGGTGCAGAGGAATATTTTGCACTAGTGGGAAGGTTTAGTCGTAACACTGAGACGTATGTAGAGCATTTCTGTTAATAAATCTCTCTTTACATCCGTAGAATAGAAGGAATATTTCCAAAACAATAAATGGTCATTTTGATTCACAAAATGAAGATGTTTGTTTTCTTTATCTGTGCAGTGAAAGTGATGTTTACTAATTTTGCCATTTAATGTTTTCATGACATTTATTTTGAAACGGTATCATGATTCTTTTATAGAACAGGTCCTTGATATTGCAACTTTAAAACCAATGCCTGACGGCGTTCTATGTAAAGGATAATCAAATTTTTGTTGAGCAAAAAAGGTATGATATACCAGTTAATGAGCACTTCATTATTTAGGTCCTCTGCTAGAGCACTAGCAATCTAGGCTGCAAATCATACTGTATCATATAACCAACATCGAAAGTTTTGTGATTCAATCATGATTCTCCATAGTCCATCTACGCTCCATCATACGAAAGTCATCGCTATTATCTGCTTTCGGTGAACCAAAAGTAAATTCTTCTAGATTTTAGTGGAACTTATGATTGATTCAGATAACAAAATTCAGAATTCATATTCTAATCTAAAAGATAGAAAGCTTGGCAGGATACTAAAGACCTCAATGGGAACGAACAAATGGTTTATCAATGGACCTTGTGTAAGTATACATCTAAAATAAATGAAAAGTCTCATTAGATCTAGCAAATGTACCCCCCCCCCTTTTTTAGACAAAGGAAAATAGTTCACGCAAAGTGGCTAGAAAATGTACCTAAGCAGATGAAACTATAAGGTCAGTTCAACTACTAGACCGCCATACCCTTGGCATCTTTTCTACCAATCACATTCTTGTCCTTTGTTAGGTGCACCTACTTTGCTATATAAATCAACATTTCCAAACAATCTGTCATAACCCACCACGTCTACGCCTTATTAGCTCGAGTGTCCAGGGGTAGAACCTAGCCCTGCCACACAATTACTCATAGAACTGGTTTACACCCTAGCTCTGTCGTCTAGTAAAATACAACCTTGTTGTATTTCATAATTTTTCCTAGTTCCTCATCATAGCTACGGATGCAACTCATCTACAAAACACATCAAAACTGCCCGATGAGTTAGGCATGGGAGACATTAGGAATGCACATGAATTGGGACCAAACTGGGCAACGATCGTGCAAGGAATCAAGGCGTTCCTACAAGCTCCATAGTCGCAATCAAACGGGGCTAATGTTACGGTGAGGGGAGGCGGCCGTGGAACTTGGCTTATTCCTTAAGGGAGGAGGATGGCTTGTTGTAATGCATGTGACTCCAAGGTAACAATCCTCGTTGGTAATGCCACGACCGCTATCAATGTGGGTGGAGGCAGGGCAGGTGCACCCTGGCAGATCGTGATGCAGCATAGAGGGTTTGGGCCTATGACCTCCTGCGGTGGCTTCCACAGCATATCAGGGTGTGACCAGAATGACTGCATCGACCGTCGTATTGTCTTCAACACAGCTCTCTAGAATCGTTCCCCCTCCCTCCAGTCACATCATATCATGATTCTTTTAGTGTGTGTGTTTAAAACTAATCATTGTCCTTGCATGCCAAGTCATCTCCTATGTCGGCAAGTGTGGATAAGAGATTATGAAGACTTGAGTTTTGGTAGGAGGGACCGAGAGACCAAATCCAACATCATCGATAGCACCCAGCAGGCTCTATGCCTGGATTCATGCTACTCTCTTGTGTTTATGAGTCAAGTGGCTCCGGAGCTTCTGCACTAAGGCAATGACACCATCAAGGCTTCTTTTTAATGCATGTTATGTCGAGTTGTTGTAGGCCATCATGATATTTGTGGCTAGCAACTGATGCATAGACTATCGCCATAAGATGCCCGAGCCATGAAGAATCTATCAATTGAATACTAATCCACACATGACCATCACATGCTTTTTTTAGGAACTCTACAGTAGACCTAGGAGGCCAACATTTCATTAATAAGTGTGGCAAACCACGGATTATATAGAAGTTACAAAACACAACACACAGAACATAGGAGGATAGAAACAACATATGGATAAAGAAAAACACAATTCAACACATCTTTCCCATACAGAGAACTTGGTCTAATCTTGCACATACTACCACCGCTAAACACCACAAGGCACCACCACCGAGCAACATGCTTGCTGAGTCATTAGGGTCATTACCCTTCCTTCCAACCCATCGTAGCTACGCCATTCTGTCACCTCCCCGAGTGCCAACAGAAGTGGACTAAGGGCGGGGGTAGCATGCTGACCCAAACTCGTCGGATACGATGATGTTCCTTAAAGTTAGCGGCGACACCTTTCACGACACATCTGGGCTCCACTTATGCCCCCTAACACCCTTGAGGGGAGGAATCCTCAAAGGAGGGAGGAACAAGAACCATGGACTCTCGACCCGACATATAATTTGATGACGCACCCAATAAGAAGATCGTCGATGAAATAGAGATGCCGGAAGCAGACTCGTGTTGAACACGACAAAAAACAAGCACCGACAACTAGATTACCAAGTCCGAGAAAAAGAGTGGGAGGAGCTCAACTTCCAAAGATAGCCGGACGCAGATCAACCTAACTCGTATGCAAGAATCCTCCACCGATGAGTAGGGATGGCCAAGAGCATGTCCACCATGGTCAGGAAATCAACCACCACAGATGAGGAGTGGATCATCCGACGTTACCATTGTGCCAAGCGTGGATCAAAGCCAGTCTTTCTAGCCGTAGAATTAAAGGATTCTATAAGCGAAGAGCTCACAATGATGTCTCCAAGGAGAGGAACGAGACCCGTGGGTTTCGCCATCGCTGGCGCTAGCAAAGAACCAGAACAAAATTTTTAGCTGAGCAAATCGCGTGAAACCCTGCAGCCCAATACGACACACCCACTAGAGTTGCATCCCGCACCCGGCTCAGGGGCATCCCCCTACCTAAACCCACAAGTGAGCCGGAAGCCAAAGGCACGGGACCTCCAAATCTTGAGGCATCCTAGTCGGGGCGGGGGGGGGGAGCTTAGATTCGGGTGGCCAACGGCTAGATCTAGCCGGAGGAAGGTCATTGCACCCTTAAATGGCCGTCTATGGACGGAGCTCGCACGAAATAAACTAGACCAAGGAGCAAAACCTTCCCAAATCCTTACAAATCATCCGTAGGAGGACGGGCACCGCTTCAACCTCGAGAAGGAGGCCACCCGGATGCTAGATCTGGGCAGCAAAGCCACGGATCTGCCCATGGAAGACCATATCCGAGCAGGGAAAGTAAAATGGAGGGGAGGAAAAACGCAGGAGAAACGAAGTGAAAAACTAGAAGCGGAGACTGGCCTTTTAAGCCGTCGCCGCTTCCACCCTCGCCGGTGACAATGACGACCGGAGGTGGCTGGGGTGAGGTGGCACTCGGTGGGGGTGGGAGTCACCCCTCCCGTCGTCTCTCTCGACGTGTGGAGGGATACGTTGTCCGACCTCTTTGCCTCCATATGCATTTGTTTCCTATGGGAGTTCAGTGAAACATCCAAATGTGGTTGACAACTCAATCCAAGTTTCATATTCATCTCTCTCATGAGGAAGATCTAACTTCTGTTTTTTTACAACAATGCCCTTCTTGCCTTTTGTCTCCTACTGTTTTTTTGGAAACATCGGTAGGTCATACGGTTTGAATCTGCCAGTGGTCTAGCACGGTATTTATGCATCCATAACACAAAATCATTTTCCTGCAGATTCATGATAGCTAGTTGGATTTACATGGAACTTGAAGTTCATACTGCGAGGAGGAAAACTACACAGGATGCTAGTTGTACCGATGAAATTTTACCATTGTCATGCTTAACGGATGGAAATTATGCTAGTAGCAGCTGATCGGATTGCAGATTTTAATGCAAGTGATTAAAAATTCATATAATAAAATCCAGAGGTCATACTGTAATCTAAAAAATATAAAGTTTCGTTATATAGGCCCTGTTTGGATCCATTTGCCATGAGCAAATTTTTAGAGGCTAAAAGTGCATGACTAAACTTTAGCTCCTAAATTTTAGCCCTTATATGTGTGGATCCATGGCAAATGGAAAAAGATACACATGCACATGGGTTGGTTTAGCACCTTTTAGGGTCTCTTGGTGGCAAATACTTTTAGCCATTTGTCATTTGCTCTTGCCCTCATTTGCCCATGTGTTTGGATCCATTTGCCCAGAAAAGGGCTAAACTCATTTGCCATTTGACATTTGCCATTTTCCCATGGATCGAAAGACCCCCATAGGTAAGAATTCAATGTGAACAAGCAACAACTTTCTAAAGTATTGTACCATGTATTGGAACACCTAAATAAATGAAACGTGTCTTTAGATACAGAAATGTACCTAAGCAGATGAAACTATAAGTTCATATCAACTACTAGACTCTCTTTCCCTTGGCATCTTTTCGACCAATCACATCTTGTTCTTTGTTTGGTACAACTAGTACTTTATATAGATGTAAAATGTTTTCTCTTACCACCAAATATATGCACCTTAGTTTTGTTGTCCACCAGGAGTAGAACCTAAGCACCACAGAACCACTAACACCACTAGTGCACACCCTATCTTGGCTGCCTAGGAGCAAAAACTACTTTGGTGTGTGTTTGTGTTTCATAATTTTGCCTAGCTCCTCACCATAGCTACAAACTAACAACACTACTTGGCTCAAAAATATCTGAAATGCCTCATCAGCTAGGCGTGAGAGACGTCAGGAATAGACTTGTGTATCTTGGCATCCACTATATGTCTGAACACCATGATCGGGCAGCTAGCGCACAATGTATTGCGGCGAATAGGTGTCCACAACTGCCTCATCTGGACTTAGCAGCTTTTATCATGCCGGGAAGTAGAGGATGGATGTGGCTGCCGCTGGTGTGAGGGATGCCTTATGCTTCATGGCTCGGGCATGATCACGACAGCTGTGGGTCAGGTCATGGCACAGCGGCCTAGCCCAGCTGCAGGAGCTGCCTCGTTGAGGCGCAGGTCTGGGTGTGTCATGGACTTGTGGCGGCTTTCACAGAGTAAGACCGGACTATGATCTCCTCTACCGAGGGCCGAGGCATGGTTGGGCGTTGCTTGGAGGTTTTGTATCAGTTTTGGTTGTAATCTCCACAGAGCTGTCCTGATTTGTTTCCTCTCCACAGCATGTTGGGATTTTGGGATTCTTTGAGCAATCCGTGAAGCCAATTTGTTTTCTTTTTTTAGTTGAAAAATCTTTGCTATCTTCTTATAGATCATGAATCCTTCCACGCAAATGCAAGCAGCGATATATCCATGGTAGAGATTGAAGTACACTGGCCACCTGTCTCGGCTACTAAGGATTCTCGATGATGAAGCTTTGAGCGTTGGCATGCCTTCATAACAATTTATGATGAGTCGAATGGCTCAGATGCTTCTATTGCACGGGGAGGGCTCCATCAAGACTTCTTCATGCTGCTCGACACCACGATGTCACCTCATGCACACAACCTATGTTTTTCCATCGGGGTTTCAGTGAAAGATAGGCATATGATCAAAAACTTGAGTTAAGCTACGTATTCATACCCCTAATGACCTACGCGCTTATTGTTTTTTTGTTTTTTTTTTTTGCTATCTTTGGAATCATCAACGGTCATATGGGTCAATGTATTTTGCTGTCAAGTGGTAAAACTTGACTTCGTCATTTCTATTCTGATGCTATCGTAGTTATTATGCAAACCATGGGAAAAAAATACTCTTGGTGTGTGTAGCTGTGTATATTGGATGTGTACATATTTGGAGTGTAACTGAAATTCCAAGGTTACTAAAACAGTTCAATTTTGGCCGTGCTTTAACCGTCCTGTTTCTGGTGCTAAGCTTTCACCATACGACCCAGACATATAGCTTCGTGCAGGGTCAGATACTTCTAGTTTGATACGAACATCCGGACCTATCATGGCGAAGCTCACCCACAACGTGGAGCGATAGCATACAAAATTTTCCCATTGCACTAGTGAATGGCAGATTATGCCGATACAATATAATTTCATGGTTACTACTAGGGAACTTATTTCTTGACTTTTGTTTTGAAACAATTTCCAGAATATTTTTTATGCAGCAAGTCTTTGATGATGTAATTTTAAAATTTGATGCCAGAACTTAAGTGAAGGTCTATCAACTTTTATGAGAAAAGGGAACGGTGTATTTGTTAATGAGCACTTCATTAGGTCATCTACCATGACACACCAGCAATTAGGATGTGAAGCATTGTATCACATATACCCAGAATATATGTGGCTCAACCCAGATTCTCCGTAGCCGATCTATGTTCCAACACACCCAAGTCCTCTGCATCACTTCGTTTTGTTTTTATTAGGATTTCACATACTTCTTGGGTGAATAAAAAATTCATAGTCACATTCGAATAGCAAATACGAAGTTTGGCTATATATTCCTGAGTGAGAACGAGCCAAAAATGTAACAGATAAAGTGTCAAAGTAGATGACTACTAGACCATCATGCCCCTTGGCATCATTATTCCTGCATATCACATCCATGTCCTTTGTTTGGTGCACCTAGTCCTTTATAAAGATAGATGTTTTCAAACAATCTGAAACCACCAAGTATACACATTAGTTTGAATGTCTTGGATCAGAATCTAGTTCCACACAATTACTCATAGCACTAGTGAACACCCTTGCTTGGAGCAGAAGAAGCTACTTTAGTTGGTGTTATAATTTTGTCTAGCGCCTTACCATAGCCACACACGTGATTAACTGATTCTAGTAATATACTAGAAACATAGAAACCCCAATTACTACATCAGTTAATTAGCCATGGGAGACATCAGGAACTAATATGTGTGTCTCAACGTCATATGTCGTGCCAGGCCATTTACTACTCCTCCACTATGTAATCATTGTCACATTTATTATGCACATTTATGTGCAAAATAATGATGTGATGATGTTGAAAAAAGACTTGAAGAAGATTTGTCTTGGAACGCTCTAAATATATTTACGATGTTTAATTCCAATGTACTTATTAATCCTTGATCTACACTCCAATAGCCAATTCATATTTATTATTATTACTTATGGAGCATCCCTTCTCTCGTTCCATCAGATAGGCCAGTCTAGTTGAGAGTGTCATCGTACAGTTACCAAAAAGAATTTCTTAAAAACCGTGCCAGTGGAGAGTCATGGTGATGACACTCAGCTCTCATCCCATGACACTCCCTCCCTTCTCTCTCATGCTATATCATCAAATTTAATGCTCATGACACTACCATGACATTCCCATTAAGAACATACAAGCGAGCTATCATTCAATTCCAAATTTATTCACTTAGCTTGTTAGTTCAGTTGTGTCAAGTATAATACCACACGGGCCCATGTTTGTACATGTGCAAGCCATGTGGGTAGAGTCTACGGCGACTTCTGGTCCAGGCGCACAAACGTTGACTAATTCTGTGATAGGATCACTGTTTGAAGCTCAAACGTTCCATGGTTATCATCATTTCTTCTAAATACAAGACAACAAGTCAATAGCATATCCCTTAGAGAAAACATGTCACTAAAAGGAGAGGAAAATGGAAAAGGATATAAATGGAGAACGTTGTAAGTTTCCTAATGGTTGCAGCTTGCTGTATGAAGCATGAGATGCTTGCAACACCTGCAAACATCGTGCCGCCATGGCTTGCTGTGATATACTGATAATATTACACACCTAGAATCATGTGCAGGGACCGGTGCAGACACGCGCAATTGTTCGGCACAGACAGTCTGGACCGACATCACAACCTAGAATCATGCGTAGGGACTGGTGGCCCGGGAGAAGGAGAGGGAGGTGCATTCAGGTTTTCACCGGTCACCGCTAAACTCCTACCACAGCAGCTATATCGGGATCAAAGTGCTCCCATCGCGGTTTGTTGCTGTCATCCTGCTGTAGATTGTCCAGCAATAAAAGTATGTGATGTTGCACTGCGTCAAATGCGTGTGGGTCCAGCGTTTCCACCAGCAGGGGTGCCACACACTGCCCTGAGTTGTACTATTGGGCACGTTTGGATCTCACGCGCAGCAGGTTGCCTTGTCCAGTTAGTACCTCCGTTCCTTAATGTAAGCATTCCTAGAATCCCGAGATAAAAATAGTCAAGGTGAGAAAAGTCATATATACCCCTCATTTTACACTATCTCATCAATTCCTCACCCACCCACCAACCCACCAGATTTTGTTTTATCCCTAGAAATGCTTACATTGTGAACAAACATTTGAATGCTTCAAATGCTTATATTGTCGAATGGAAGGAGTATGTAGCTACCTCTGGCTCAGCGGTATATAAGATTTTAATATGGTTTGCTAGTTTGACCAAACTTTAACCGCTCTTTCCTGCTACCATGGTCGGCCTTGCGAAGAAAACGAACGTAAGGCGCCCAATGTTTCGTCCGCCCCTGGTGGCACCGATGCTTGGTTTAGTGATGTACTAAGACAGAGTGGGCCCTGATAGCTAGTCGCACTACCACATTGACCCAGGCCGGGTCGCTGCTACGCCTCCGTAGTTATAAATGGAGGTTTGTAGCGGTGGCCCATCACCAACCGTCGTTACAAAGGCCTTATTAACGGCGGTTTATATTACTGAACGTTATTACAAATTGAATATCGAAAAAATAAAATAAAATGCAGTACACCAGAAATACAACACATCTCAAAACATTCACACATCATAAGTCATTTACATCTCAAAACATTCACATATATTCATCATCCAAATGTATTCATCACGTGTCAAAACAAATCGCAAGTCACATGCATACATACATTATCTTTACATAAGTCACATATACATGAAAAACTACCAAGTCTATCAAACTACTTTTCTAATCTACTCGTCATTGTCATTACTACCATCGTTCACGAATGGTCGTGTCGAACCACACCACTCGTAGAGAGAACGATGGTCTCTATTGCTCTCATTGTCTTCATCAAAGAACTTGCCAGCAGGAGAGATATCCTCTTTGAGCAAGAATTGACACATCCGCTCCACGATGATTATTTGGTCTTTAGTCAGATGTTTTGGTTCTTGCGGGAACCCTTTCTTCTTAAAGTCTTCTAATATCTGTCTGTCCATTTGGCTTTCTGCCATTAGAATTACTTTATTAACAAGATTGCAATTATAATAAAAATCAATAGATTGTGATAAACTCAAAAAAACGCACCTGTTGGTCACTCTCTTTAACAATGGCATACATATAACCGGAGAAGCTATTCACGTACAAACAAGTGTAGTAGCCACAGTGGACACTATCTTTCACTTGTTTAACACACTATAAAATAGAAGAAATAAGTTATATTTTTCTGAATCACATCGATAGTAGGACAACAGCATAGAGAAGTGAGATGAATGTATCTTACCGGAAATTTGTGCTGAAAGTACACATTTTTCGGCTGCCTTGGGTTGTGCAGCCCTCCAGCCTTGACATAATTTTCATACGCGCTGCTCCATCGACAAAAACGTATCGTTAGATAAAACTATCATTTCTGAATTATAGATGTGTACTATGATTAACTACATACCAGTCAACGCGATGCTCACGATGTCAGAATAGCCCTTCTTGTCCAAGTTGAGGCTGTCGAGCACTAGAAGGTACTCATTTCTCGGCATGAGAACAAAATAGATCCAGTGATTATTGCAAGAATGATTGTATGAGTTAGTATTCCACCAAGTCTTTCAATGGAAGAGAAGATGAAGAGACTTGTTAAAACTTACTTGTAGTTGTAAGGCGCCAGAATAGAACATCTATCCTACCACCACTTTTCACATCCCTTAGATACCTCATACAGTGGATTCTTTGATGCTTTCTCCAACGATGCAAAGTTGCTCAGCCCTCTCGTTGTCCCTCCATTGGGTAACACTTGCGGTTCAACTTGTTGCAACATTTACTCAACATCAAAATCACAAGACTGTTCTGCTACTTCCTCGGCTCGAACAGGCTCCTTATCTTCAACATTGACATGATCGTGAATATCAAGGTCATCATCAACATCAACATCAACAGATTGCTCAGGTATTGCCTCCACCACGTCTTCACTATGCTTTGTCCACCTGGTGTAGTCCTTAACAAAACCCCTCGTTATTACGTGTGAATTGATTATAACCGTATCTTTTCACAGCTTCTCATTTTTGCAATCACGACACGAGACAGTATATTTCAGCCTTCCCTTCTCACTTAGCATGTTGTGCGGCCCGGGTGACAAATGCCTTGACTTGTCCTCGAAAATAACTTTCCGTTCTTGATGCCTCATACATCCAAGATTTATCCATCCCCTAGCACTACACATAAAAAACAAAATAATTAGTTCAACAAAACATGAGACAATATATCTCGTAGGATCAAGTATTGTGAGCTACAAATCTAGATGCATAAATTATTGTAATGAAAAAAGATAGAAATTTCCTTTACCTAACCTAGCTCTCCCTCTATCACGAGAAAAATCTATAATTTTTCTCTAAGGAGAAGGCTAGAGATACAATTTTTCTCCATGGAAAAGACTCAAGATACAAATAGGATGGACATAAACCAACCATAGCTCTACAAATCAAGAGAATTGTGACAAATAGGAATAAAAATAAAAAAAATTACAAACCCAAAATTCTACTAGATTCCAACATGATAGGAAGAAAAAAATGCATGGGATAGATTCCCCTTACCCTAGGGAACAAATCTATCCAATAAAAATGAACTCAAAACCTCCCCCCCCTCCCCCTCCCCCTTTTTTTCAATTTTTGCCCAAATTTTCGGGCCGCCCACAGTGAAGTAGCTCACTACGTTGTCCGAACGCGAATATTTATACCCGTGCTGTTTGTACCAGCGGTTCACATTGTCAACCGCCACAAAAAAACCCTTTTTAACGGTGGTTAACAATGTGAACCGTCGGTATAATTTGTACCGGCGGTTGGTAAAGTCAACCACCGCTATAAGGCCTCTATAGCGGCGGTTGACTTCGCCAGGTGGCCGGTCCAGTACTGTAGCGGTGGACTGCTTCCGGAAGCGCCACTAGGCCGTTTTGGGTCTGCCGTTACAGTAGTGGATTGTGGTAGAATCGTACAAGCGTGTCTAGTGCGGCCGGTAGCTATATCAGAATTCAGAACCAAGGCAATGGGCCACATGCATGGTCCATCAGATCCTCATCCATTGTATCATGGTGCTGCTGCTCTTCCAGCGACAAGAGAAACCAGACCATGGCGCACGGTGTCTATCCTCTTTGTACGCTGCGATATGCCCACATATTTATTGTCCTCTTCTCCCTCCATCCATCCGCCAGCAAGCTTGTGTAGAAACAGAAAACAACACTAAATAAAACGGAGTTTGGTCCTCATGCTAATAAAGGCCCATCACGCGATATGTTTTGAATTTGTGAAATGAGAGAAAATTGTGTTTGACCTCGGACAAGTGATTTGATCCTGAAACGTCTTATAAACCATCTGAAAATCGGACAGTTTATTTCAGGGTCCTTGTCTCAACATTTACATTATCTGCATTGCATGTTGGACGAACATCACACGCCGCACGCCCGCACAACCCAGTTGGGCGCAAAATTAGACATTGCCACAACAACATTGTAGGCATATTTATACGGTTCGATCCCAAGTTTCTCCGTATATAGCTGTTCCACACTCTGCGCCACAAAATCAAGCCAGGACAAACTACATCTAAAACAATTGGCAATCGATCTCCAAGCCTACTAGGCTTTGTTGAAAATGCCATTTTGGAGTTGCCACTCTGTTGCATGTGCCAGTGAGTTATTGCTAGCAAGGAATGCAAAAACATTTAAAGGGGAGCACACAAACAGAATCTCAGTCTTACATAACATTCAGGAATCAATATAATTTGGCTATGGAGTTCTTGATCAAGGGCCAGGGAAAAGATAGGTTTCACGCACTGTAAATAGCACACTGGCTGTTTTTGTTTTCTCGTCCGTCAATGTGATAGCTAAAATTTTTTGCCTTATATAGTCTGGACTTTTTGTCAACCCTTCGTTTGCAAGAGGTCTCGAGTTCGAATCCCGACGGTGCAATTTATTAAATAAATTATTGCCGACTCCCACTTTTCACGTTTGTGGTCTATGGTATGCTTTTCACGTAAGGTGGAGTATTATTACTCTTATTTTCACGTTTGCGGCCTTTAAGACCTTTCACGTGAGGGGGAGTGTTGAAATATAAATGTATTGTCCACCCTTTTCCATCAGCTTATGCTTTTGGGTTCAACTGGTTGACGCATACAAACTTAACATATATAGAACATTTGCTGACCATCTATTATATATTTATATTTGGCCAAGAAACGGAGCCACACCGTTCTCCGTCAAGACCTAGAAATTTCCACATTAATCGCAGAAAAAAAGAAAGGGAATAATTACCCACCGCTGTCATTATAAAATTCTTAGCCTAAAATACCCCTAAATATATTGTTCAAATACCCACTGTCATTGTTAATGTGAGCTTTTGATTTTTATAGAACTAGAAAAGAAAAAGAAATATAAATAGAGCCGGCACCTCCTTTTCCGCTCATGCATGGCATCTCACCCGCTGTATCCACTTGCATCTAGGCATCATCAATGTTGTGATAGTTTTTGTACCTAATACAATGGAAAAATAAAACTACTATATTATTATGTGAAAAAAATCGGTACGGAAAATATATATGGCTGGCAAGTACGAACGTACCTTTTGTTTACAAAAGAAACTATTAATAGCATTGGAGGGTATTGCACTACCTTCTGTTTCTTATGGTAAATGATGTAGATAGTCTATACAACAGCCATACTATATTTCATGCATATTTATTTTCTATAAATAAATAAAAATAAAATTGGAGAAAATAAAAATATAAAGTCCACTTTACTCCCTCCAAGTTTGACCAAAGTCCAGATAACCCCCTAAACTATTGTTTGGTTTGTTTTACCCACACAATTCGATAAAAGAGTTCATTTTACATCTTTTATTGGTATTCTAATCCCAATTCATAGCCTAAAATACTCGAGGTAGACATGTTTGCCTTACAAAAATTGTAAATGAAGAGTAGAAACAAATATAAGCTTCCATATTTTAAAGATAAAATCATTAATCCTTTCAATAAATTGAACATTTAATCAAATTTATAATTTGATTGATAAAAGATAAAAGTGTACAATTTAAAGAAGATTATAGGGTAATTACTTTTTCCATTGAGTTACCAAAAATAAACCATATGAATGGTTAATAACTTTATTAATACAAGTAAAAAGTGTACAATTAAAAGAAGATCATGGACCACGCAAATGCGTGGGTAGATTGACTATTAAATGTTAAGACAATTACCAACCGACAGAATGTCGGTACATAAAAGAAATTGCCAACTGACTATTTGTCATGATATTTTAGAGCCTGATTGTCCATGGCAGTTATTAGTTTGGTCAAAATATACGCTACAGTAATAGTGTCATGAAAATAAGCTCTGTTCGGCTGGCATAAAAGCCAGCAATTTGTGGTTGAGCTGAAGCCCAGCCGACAGCGCGGCCGAACGGCTGGTATAGCCAGCAGCAGCCGCAGCAGAAGCCAGTTATGGCCAGCCGAACAGCGCGAGCATTTACATAGTTTCCATTTTCTTTAATAATTAGAGCTTGTTCTCCAATAAAACAAGTTAGAGTGTATTGCCATATATATGTAGATGCTCTTTGTTGGCTCTTTTTTCAGAAGTGCAGGCTCTTCGGATAGAGTGGCAGAACTGGGATTACATTGAATTACTAAGCTGGAAATCAACGGAACTTAAACCTGAAACTTTTTTCTTTTTTTTGCGAGAAGCAAACCTGAAACTGAAGCTGCTGGTTCGTTCACTCTGAATGAATGGGGAACTGAAGTACCACTAACTGAAATGATTTGTTCAGTTTGCACTTCTGTTTTGCACCCAACATGGCAGCACACAGCACGTTCTGTATACTGAACTAAGAAACAGAAAGAAGCAGACCTGCTGCGTAAAGGGGTGCTTTATGTAACAACTAACAAGTCTGGTTTGAAATTCCTGGCCTCTTCACGAATCTACCCGCAAAACGGAACGCAGAATCAGGAGAACCAGGATGAATCTGTGGAAAACTAGCTAGCATCGTTCCTAAACCACCAGCACAAGAAGAAGATGTAGTGTGGAGAGCTTCCTACTCCCTAGTGGGCGAGATAGCATGAGGAAGAGCAAAAAGCGGCCGTCTTCCCGGTGACCTGGTCTGCGCGCAGGTCATGAGGTCCCGGCCGGCGAGCGAGATCGGGATTGCGTTTTCGCGTGGGTGCACGTACCTGCTTCGGCAGATTTCGTCAACTTCCCTCTTACACCTGACGTGGGGAATTTTTTATCCTCGTATCAAAGGGTTCCATCTTCCGAAGGCTCCGGTTTGGATGCAAACGTAAAACACGATAGAAAACACAAGTTATTTTGGAGAGTCGGATGTGGAAAGGACGATATACGGAGTACAGGGGTGGCGTGCATATAGCTGTGGTGAATCAGTGAGAAGGACAGCCGAGTAATGTTGGTCTCTCACTACTCCGAAAAAGGAGTATTATTGAACAAAGTTAGCGAGAAGAAAGCACCAACATGTTGCACGTCTCAGCCTTATCACAAGGCATCCGCGAACGAGCCAGCGGCTCGGTGGCAGCGCCCCGGTTGGCCGGTTAGCATCGCGCTCACCCGAGTCCGATCTCTGGGATGGACTCGGGTGTCGCACGGAGGTTTATCTCTGAGAAAAAAAATCTTCTCGCTTTCTTTAGATCAAAGCATAGGCAAAAGCTCGCGCCACAACTCACGAGGCCAGTTGAGTTCCTATGTATGGTTGGGGAGGGGTCGGGATTGTCTCGATCAGCGTTGAGAAGACTCTTCTCCTTAGATAATATTATCGGAGTGGCTTCGTTCCCCGACAGGTCGAGTTTTTTTTTATCACATGGCATCCATCTAGGCTAGGGATCATGCACGCGCAGGAGTCTAGGCGGCTACGCTAGACTTCTCAGTGAAGCCGATGATAAATAGTGAGGGATTCCTGAGGGAATCCAAACCAGACGCTAGGGAGCAACGACAGTAGCAGCGGGCTTCACCATGGCCACGACCGGATTATCCCCACCGTCATTGTAACGTCACATCGGAGTTTCATGGTAAAATTTTTGTCGTAGATGGATACAAGATTCGTAGGCACAGGGTTTGGGATTGAGATAAGTACTAGCTACAACAGCAGGAAAAAAATAACACGCTTATTTTAATGATTTTCTTATTTCGATAGATGGATGGATTACATGCAATAACATTCTGCATAGATGGATATATAGGATCCTTCCATGGAACGAGTCCAGCCACAACGTTTCTTAATTCAGTACTACTCAACCAAGGAACCCACCGTCGTCATCAACACCTACAGCAGCTACTCCAGCCATTTTGGGCGGCGGGGGAGAGGGATGCCACTCGTAATATCTGCAGCAGCACTTCTTTGGCGTATCACAGGCACTCTTCACAGGCTTATCTACCGTTTTGGCCTCGCTCAGACAACGAAGGGTGCACGGCCTGAAAGTGCATGGGTCGATGTCGAAACAATCTTTCCGAACTGCAAAGGTCAAGCGACCCACATCGATAGATCTCAGCAGTTAGCAAACCATGCATCCAGGAAGATAATGAAACCATGGAGAGGACTGAAGACGCCATCGCAACAATGCAAAGAGCAGCGCACAGAGCCACCCTCATTGATTTGCTCTTGACGGCGGCCATCAGGAGAAGAACAATGTTGGAGTGCTGTGACTGTTCTGCAATTTTCCAGTATGCTTATTGCTTTGTTTGTCAATGGTTCTATATATAGAGGCCGGGACGCATATTAGGCTGTGTGTACTTAATTATTATTACATGATCGAATCTTTGTACCTCCTAAATTAATGTTGAGGTACCTTGTTGCATGTTTTGATATCCTTGCACCATTATGAGATAAATATGAGATATGTTTCTGGTTTATATTATTCGCTAGTACCTGAATCTTTGTACCATCCCGCACTAATGTCCAGACACTTCAAAATAAATCTAGCCATATCCAATATCTATGATAAAGTCACTAAATCACAACCTAGAGGATTCATATTGGCATCCGCATGCAATATCTGAAATGTTTATATGCTCTAAAAAATTATATGTATATCCTTACTTGTTTCCTAAAAGAATACTAAAATGGAGGTATCCAATTTCTGTTGTCATCAATTTTTCATGATCTAAATTCAAATTCATATGAGAATTAAATGTGCACAAAGATACATATCCAATATTAGCTATATTCATATAGAATATATCACCTCTGTAAACGGTCAGATAAAGTAGGATTGGAGCGTTTTCGCTAGAATTGAAAGGGCAGCCATCGGTTGAGCATATCATAGTGACAGCCTGATCTCTAGCGTCCTGCAATAATGATACTATAAACATACCAATACATTTACTAATTTATACTCCCTCCCTTACTAAATTGTTGTCGCTATTGACTTTTTTCGTAACGTTTGACCATTCGTCTTATTCAAAAAGTTTAAGAAATATCATATATTTTGTTGGAATATGATTTATCACTAAAGAAACTTGAAATATAGCATATAACTTTTTGTATTTGAAGAAATTTTTTGAATAAGACGAATGGTCAAACGTTACGAAAAAGTCAACGGCGACAACAATTTAGTAAGGGAGTAGTACTGTTTTATGACACTTTATGATTCATTGTTAGGTTAGGCCCTTAATGAACAGGTGTGTTCTAACATTAGCTAACATTAACACACACCACTCCACCTTCCAGCCTAGTTCTGATCTTAATTTGTAATTCTGGGTTTAATTATAACCAGCACCCTGCCGCGGCTATCTATAGTTGCAATGTCATCAACTGTGTGTTGTGCCTCTTGGATCTTGTTTCTGTCCTCCCTGCATCAACACGGGGTCACTCCTCGCCCCTCTCTGTCGTTCTTTGTTGACAACGACGGCAGCCACCCCTGCCTGACGGCCCACCTGCCGGTGCGACTCCAGCGCAATCGCCGCCCACCGCACAGCCACCCCCGTTGCCACCACCGGCGGCTGGCAGCGCATCGCCACCGCCTCTGTCATCATGCAGCCGCGCCACTAACTAGTCCAACTTCGATGCCACCACTGCTAGCTCGGCCAACTGCCTTCTTGCCGTGCGCGGCCACCCCGCTGGACCACCGCCCCTGAGCCTCCTCCATGTCCGGAAGAGGTGGAAGGAGACCCAAAAGCTAACCCAAACCCAAACTCGATTGTACAACTGGTCACCGGCGAGTTCAGTAGGAGGAGCAAGAGGAAGGATGAAGGAGGGGGGGGGGGGGGGCTCACCCTGGGTGGAGGCGAAGATTTCCGGTGCTAGCCTGTTTGGTCACAGTGGCCGGTCCTGGTGGAGCTTGAGGGTCGACTAGATGGCCGGAGCTGGAGGTACCCTACAAGATGGAGATGTGTACTATCATTTGAATAATAAACCATCATCTCCTTTGGTAGCTTCTCTAACCACCATCTTCGTCCTTGCATTTTAATGCGTCTAGTGTCTTCTACATAGGCAAATCTATTCAGATAGACTCTTCATAGCTACCATCTGTTTGAGTAACAATGCTTCCAGTGGCGGATCCAGGATTTGAGCCATGGATATTCAAAATTTGGAATGCTCAAAAAAAGTTTTGATAGCATAATTATGTAGCAGTGATGTATAATTAAGTGTCCAAAAATACAAGAAATAAATTATGATTATATCAATGACAAAATGATAATAAATAAATAGCAAAATGAGAAGAGAGTTTACAAATTATAGATTAACTTTGTGATTCTTAGTGCTCTGAAAGTGAGTGGTGATGTCCTCATCCTTAGCTTGCAAAAAGAATTGCCTTTCAATGAATATGACCAAGCATCCATTCAAATACTTCTACCCTATCTTGCTTCTTAACTTGTTTTTGATAAAATTCATCATAGAAAAAACCATCTCAACACCATTTGCAGCAAATTACAATTAGTCAGATCAGAAGTACTTGTATTTGGTCACGACTCAAAATTAAACAATCCTTAATGCAGTTGGTCACAATTAAAAATTCACTAATCCCTGGTCACAATTACCGCCCTGCATAGCGGTTGAGGCGTTCAGCTCGGGGCAGCAGTGGCTGCAGGACGCAGCCGTACAGGGCTGCCGCTAAGAGGGTGGCTAGGCCGACTGCCAGCCGGGCGGGTGATAGGGGTTGTAAGCAGGTTGAAAAGCCAAACCAAACACACCCCTCAGCTGCGCAGGGCTGCGCCGGGCCAGAGGAGCAGGGGGCTGGGTTGGGTGTGGCTCGACGCTCATCAATGGTGGGAACATGGACCGGAGATGCACCTGTGGCTGAGGGCGGGGGCAGGGGCGGCTGTTACGTTTTGGTCCTGCGGTAGGCGGCAGAGTAAGCGGATGTGAGATTAGAGAAATGAATTCGACCGGCTTGGCCAGCTGGGCTTTTAGGCTAGCTCCGAAGAGTGGGATGACGATTTAAGTTTGTCTGAGTGGGCTTCGTTCTTTGTTTAGATTGAGCTGTCCAAACAGGCAGCCCATCCTAGCACATTTAGTTTAAGGCCAGAACAACACATGAGCCTTTTCGGGGCCGTGCCGAGGTGGCCCACGGGCTTGACTATCAGTCCATGGTATGGCATGCACTTGCCTAAATGTGCTGGCCCGGCCCCTTCAGCATGACGGCTTATTATTAATTTATAGTCCATTAATAATAAAAGGGAGAGAAAATAGAGTAAAAAGGAAGCAATTCTAGGATTTGAACCCAATACGTGTTGTGTAGCAAGTTGCCTTACCATAAGCCTAACAAAACTTATTTGTTTCATTGTGAAGTATAATTATTTTGTATTAAATATAAACAATATGTGTCGTGCCGCCCTTAAGGCCTTCTCCTCGGCCCAAGCATGGCCCTTACCACCGGGCCGCGCCGGGTTCATGTCGTGCTTCTTTTTAAGGGCTTCGTGCCAGTCCACTTGACCTGTCCTCTTTGAACATCTCTAAATGTTAGTTTATTTTTTTATACATATACATGATTACATTATATATATAATAAATAAATTGTCCAAAATAATGGCGGAATACCCTTGAATAAAGGTACCTGGTAACATTCCGGTCCATGTCTCCGAACTGCAGCATCCTCAAGGGTTACGAACTTATGGTATGCGCCACCCGGTTGACGACCAGCACACCTCATAAGCAGCAACACCTATTGAGTTTCTCCCGTACAGGGTGCCCTGCACATATTAGGTGCAGGGCCAATAGGATTGTGACATGTGTCCTGGCTAAACGGGAATTAATGAAAGTTAAAGGTGATGAATACCTTGCTGTTATACAATATATGGACGTACGCTCCGCCGCCGTAAATACTTCTCCTAGTATTCATGAGTGCAAATAGGCTTATTGACAACATCAAACTTGAAAGATCTACATCTACCAAGAACATAATTATATGGTCACATCTAAACGTTTCAAGGTACATCAAAAATCAAAATGAAGAGCTTGGCGAAATAATAGTCTGAACTGAAAACATTTCAACTCAGCTTGTTTATGACTGAAAAAATAATGTGTGAACTCCATTGTAAACGAGCAGATTATCTGCGAAGAAAAAAAATTATCAAACAAATGTGTATTCAGGCACTAAACAGCCACGGATTTGCAGACTTAAATTCTGATAATTTTTAATTAGCCTCCTAGAAGATACGTGTCACAATCCTATTGGCCCTGCACCTAATATGTGCAGGGCACCCTGGCACCCTGTACAGGAGCCGAACTCACACCTATTGACCAGCGATTTGCTCTCCGCCGAGATCTTCATCTCGGTCCCTGCTGTCGCTGGCACGGTTGTTCCTAGAGAAATTTCCTTATTTACCATACAAATTTGCACTTGTTCCTTATTTACCATCAAAAATTTCACTTTGCCTTATCTGCCATCAGATCCAAAAATGATGCCTTTTTTACCATTAACGTTACTTCCGTCACATAAACTGTCCATAGCTACAGGAAATATACGAAACTACCCCTGCTCTCTCTCCCGTTTAACCAATGTCCCCAAATCTCTCTAATCTACGAGCTGCTGCACGGGCCTGTGGGAGAACCCTAGGCAGTGGGCGGCGCAGCCTGAGCGTGCAAGATCTGGGCGGGCGCTGCGAGCGAGGCGAGGCGCGTGCGGCGTGCATCGTGGGCGGTGCGGCGCGGCTGCCGTGCGGCCAGGCGGGCGCGTGCAGCGTGCATCGTGGGCGGCGCGGCGCGGCTGCCGTGCGGCCAGGCGGGCGCGGCTCCCGTGCGTCCGGGCGGGCGCAGCTCCCGTGCGTGCGGGCCGGCGCGGCTCCCGTGCGTCCGGGCGGGCGCAGCTCCCGTGCGTCCGAGCCGGCGCGGCGCGCCACGGCTGGCGTGCGTCCGGGCGCGGCGTGGCGTGCGTCCGGGCGGGCACGGCGCGGTGCGGCTGGCGTGCGTCCGGGCGGGCACGGCGAGGACGCAGCCTGCACGCGTCCTAGGCGACGGCTTGCACACATCCTGGGCATCGCAGCGTGGACTAAGCGTTGTTTAGGTGCTGCCTGCCTGAGGTCGAACCTACTGAGGAAAGATGGCGGATTCAGCAGCAAGTCCCGACCATTCTTGGCTTCCCGAAGGGTAAATTTCTTTTCTATTTTGATACTAAATTAATTGTGTATTGCTGAGCAGTAGGAGACATCCTGTTGTGTTGTTGTGTACAGGATGGATCCTAAAACAAGTTATTATGTAAAAGTCAAATTGTTTGGCAACCCTAAAACTGTTAGAAAGGATGTCGATTGCTTTAGGTTTGAAAAGTTTGTGGATGCTGACACCACGAACTTCAAGGACTTTGTTGAGTCAATCTTAGATGAATTTCCACATGGTTACAATAAAGTTGCCACTGTACATTACTATGATGATGCGCTGCAAGTGTTTCATGAAGTTAAAACAGATCAACAATTGCAAGCTATGTTTGATAGACATGTTGAAAGTAAGGTTGTGCGCATTACTGTTGGATATTCTCTTCCCTCTGATGTGCGTCAACCTATAAATGTTTGGCCTATTACACCATCTAAAAATGGGCATAGTGATGCTGCTCCTAGTGTACAAACAACCGAAACTGAGCAGCAGCCTGGTAGTAGCATGCAACCAGATGATGATAACTATCTATTAAATCCAATACCTGAGAATGAACATGTCGGTGTTGATGAAGAGGACATGTACTTAGCCAAAGAACGCGTAGCTGGTCTCGAGCTCATTGTTCATGGTAATGATGACAAGGACTATGTTCCGGAGGAGGATTCTAATGTTGATTCTGGGTCTGATTCTGGATCTGAGTCTGAGTCTGAATTTGTGGAGGAGTTGGTAGCAAAAGATTCGATGCCTGATCATATTCGACAATTTGCTTATGATAAGGAAGACCCTCCAATGACAGTAGGCATTGTATATCAAAACATTGCTGAATTTAAATTGGCACTTGCTCAGCATGCTATCAAACATGAATTTGAATATAACATTGAAAAGAGTGAACCAGATCGCTTCAGGGCCTATTGTTCCCGAAAAGAAGAAGATAATTGCCCTTGGAGGATACATGCTTCAACAATGGAAGATGATGTCTCTATAATGGTAATGTCTACTTAAGTAAATGATTTATGCCTGCTGCATTTATTAATGATTGTTGTATGTTAAATTTTCAGGTGAAGAAGAACCCTTTTGAACATGATTGCAGCAGCACAAGGAGGAAAAAGAAGGCCAAAAATGCGTCGAAACATTGGATGTGCGAGAAAGTGAAGGACTGGCTTATTGAAGATGCAACTTTGGGAGCTAAGGAGCTGCAGTGGAGGATTAAAGACAAGTACAAGGTTAATGTTCACTACAAAAGAGTCTATATGGGTAAGGAACTAGCACTGAATCAGCTCTATGGCAATTGGGATAGCAGTTTTGACAACTTGTATAGGTTTAAGGCAGAAATAGAGAGTTCTTGTCCTGGTAGCATTTGTTGACATTGACCATCACATAATAAATGGCAAGATTAGATTTCGAAGGTTGTTCTTTGCAATGAAACCTTGCATAGATGGGTTTCTTAATGGTTGTAGGCCTTATTTGGCAGTAGATAGCACATTCTTGACGGGCAGATTTAAAGGTCGGTTAGCTACTGCATGTGCTGTTGATGGTCATAATTGGATGTACCCTGTGGCTTTTGGAGTTATGGATTCTGAAACTAATGAGAACTGGATATGGTTCATGGAAAGGCTTAGGGCAGCTATAGGATCCCCAGTTGGCTTAGCTATATGCACCGATGCTGGAAAACCGGTTATGACAGGAGTTAAGGAAGTGTTTCCTGAAGTAGAACATAGAGAGTGTATGTTCCATTTAGTCCAAAACTTCAAAAAGAGGTTTCATGGAAAGGTGTTCGATGACCATCTTTGGGCAGCAGCATACTCTTGGCATCCCCATTTTTTTGACAAACATTGGACTGCAATGGAAATAGCAAAACCAGCTGCCACAAATTATCTACGAAAAAGTCACAGTAGACTTTGGACTAGAAGCCAGTTCTCAACTCTATGCAAGGTTGACTATGTGACTAACAATCTAGCTGAGAGCTTCAACAACTGGATCAAAGACCATAAAGTCTTGAACTTGGATGACTTGATGGATAAGATTAGACAATTGCTCATGATCAAGTGGGAGCAAAGGAGAAAAGTGTCCAGAAAGTTGGAGGGCTTGATTCTGCCTCACATAATCAAGAAGTTGAAAGAGAAGAGTAGAGACTTGGACTTAGATGTAGTCACTTGCTCACCTGAAGTTGGAGAAGTTACTGTACTCGGAGGCAGTGGGTTTAGATTCGTGGTGAATTTACATGAAAGAACATGTTCTTGCAGAGAGTGGCAACTTTCTCGGCATTCCTTGTGTCCATGCTATAGCATTCATTACGTCATTGGATGAAGCGCCTCTAGAAAACTATGTGGACTTCTATTACTCCGTGCAAAAATTTAAGGCAGCATATGCTCAGTTAATTCCAGCCATACCAGATAAGTCCCAATGGCCTAAATCTTCCCATGGCTTCTTCATGTATCCACCACTTTTAAAAGCTGTAGCTGGTAGGAGAAAAAACCAGAGGTACAAAGGTTGCACTGAGGGCAAAGGTAGCAAATCAGGGAAGAAAGGGCAACATAAATGTCCCATTTGTAAGGACTACGGTCATCATTGGCAAAACTGCAAACAAGGTGATCCTGAGGACATTGCAGCAATGATGGCTGATAGGTATTTTCACTTGTTTGCATGATGTTTCAGCCATTTTCCCTTTCTAATTATATATGTTTTTTTCTAACGTAATTTCTTATTTCTCATGCAGGGGACCACCAAAAAAGAGAAAAAGAGCAAGCAAAGTACCTACTGAGACTAGTATTGTCCCTGCTGAGTCTCAATCGCTATCACAAACTATGATTTTTCCTCCAAGGTTAGTACAATCTACCACCAATGTCTATGTTTCCATGATATTTTGCTTTAAGACTAACTTGTTTGCCAACAACAGCCAAAACATTGAAATTAGTACTAAGAAAAGAGGAAAAGGTGATACATCACATTCTGGGCGAACAATTGGGTAAATGAGTCAATATATGTTGTAATATGGTCTGATTTAAATATGTGAAATATCTGAACATGTAAACAACAAGTGCAGGTCACAAAGTGGCTCTAATTTGCCTGAAGCACTCTCAATTGAGTTCCCTGCCTCATGTCTAGTTGAGCAATCAGCTACTGCTGCCACCAGTGCTAGAGGAAAGAAAAGACATGCAAATAAGAACCAAACAAAAGGGAAGGGAAAAAAATAGCATGCTGTGGTACCACATGACAGCCCCGCAATGGGCACTAGAAGCAAAGCACTTCAGCCTCATAGTCCTACATTCTCCACAAGAAGCAAACGAAGGCTCTCCCTGTGACTACCATGGAATGTGTGGCAATGTGCCGGTATATTTTGACATCTATGTAATAGTTGTGAACTTGTAGCTACAATCTGGATGGTCCTTTTGATTAGTCTCAATGAACCAATGCATGTACTGCTGGTCATGTGACCTTAACTTTGGAGCTGATGGCTCCACCATTATCTGTGCAATGCTATTTCACCATGTGTTATGCAACCATAAATTTGTATATGTGCATATCGTTTGCTCTGATTATACATTTCTTAGTTTATGCAAATATATATTGTCATGTCATAATGGTATAAACGGAAACTAGTTTTTTTTTCCAGGGGTAATTACGTCTTTTCTGGTCCAATTTAACACCGTCCATTGTGAAAGTTAACAGCGATGGTAAAAAAGGCATCATTTTCGGATCTGATGGCAGATAAGGCAAATTAAAATTTTGAATGGTAAATAAGGAACAAGTGTAACTTTGGATGGTAAATAAGGAAATTTCTCTTGTTCCTAGACCGTTCCCATGTCGGTCCCTGCAAATATGGTGCGCTCGTGCAAAGCTGATTTTTTTTTGCTGGTGACACGCTCGTGCAATGGGTAGGGGGCCATGCATGCACGGTCCATTTTATTTATTTATTGCAACCAAAGCTGCGTACGTAGAAAGGTAAAGATATTACAACAACACAAGACAAAGCCGCGAACCGTCACTTCCCGGATGGTTACTAGACCATTCTACGACCCTCGTTCATATCAGCGGCGGCCATGACCGCCTCGACCACGGCCTTGCCCGCGCCGGCACCCCTCTTCCCGGCGTTGCTCCTCGCCGCTTCGGCCACCTTGTCGGCGTCCTGCCTGGTGACCGCCTTCCCGCCGAGCTTGGCCGCAGCATCATCGTCGCCCATCAGCACGTCCCTGAGCCTCACGGTGGCCACGGCGCCGCTTCGCTCGTCCGCCGGCTTCACGTTCCTCTCCGCCGCCTGCAGCGCCTTCGCGGCGAGGCCACCGGGCTCGTTCCCGTCTGAACCCGCCGCGCACGTCTCCGCGGCCTGGATGGCCGCCGCGTCGGCGAAGTCCACCGGCTTGTCGCCGGCCTTGCTCCGCGCCAACGCCTGGAGGGCCTCGCCGACGGTCACCGCCTTGCTGTCCTGCGCCACCGCTACGAGGGCCTCGCCGATGGTGACTATCTTGGTCCGGACCAGGTCCTCGCCATGGATCATTCTCGCAGGCTTGTAGTCGTCTTCAGCGGATCAAGCTAAGAACACGGACCCGGTTGGTTAGTTTGGCTGGTAGAACTAGCTCACTCTGGAGATCGAGAAAAGAAAGGCCTCGATCGAGCTGGGCGCAACCGGGATGTATATATATAAAAATTTGTTGAATCGTTAGACGGCGTTGGCATGGAAGGTATCACACGTAGCAGGACACGCGTCTGGAGGTTCTGGATGACGCGCGAGAGCCCGGCCAGGAACGAACTCACCAGAGGGTGGCAAGGCGGCAAGGCTACCTTTGCGCTTTATTATTACTGTACTACTTCTGACACACTACATCCTAGGACACCCACGACAAAAGCAGAAGAATTTCGGACACCCTGCCGCGTGTTGATTGAAAAAATAAATACTGGGAGAAATGGAATAAAGCAAGCCATAAAGGAGTATACTGGCCGGCCCGAACATATATTTTTGCAAAATGTCTCAGCGGTGACTAGCAGTGTTAATTACACGGAATGGCTCCCTTGCAAAAAAAAATTACACGGAATGGCAAACAACAGGTCCATAAGGTATTTTACAAAGTTCTTAAGAAAGGTATTTTAAAAAGTTCTTAAAAAAGTTATAATACACTTCATAGGATGAGGAGCTACATAAATTTGTCTAAATAAATCATTACAAAAGCATTACATTTTTTTCTTTGGATAATCTACAAAACCCTAAATGAATTTTTCACATTTTCCAAAGCATTGTAACTTTTTTTTTGTTAGGACGAAGCATTGTCACTGGTATGTTGTCATTCCTTATGGATTAGCTATAGTGAATAAAAAATATTTTATCAGTCACACTCCTCTCTTACTCTAGTGACTGCTTTTGATTTAGACATTATGAACCTATCTGTAACTATAGACTGCATGTTGTGAGACCTATTTATATAGACTACTCTTGACTGCGACATTGTGGTTGCCCTAATGTGCCTCTCTCACGCCGCCGGTCTCTGTCCAACTTGGTGGCCCTCCACTCATTGGTCATTTTGGTCAGAATTCGACCAATCTATTGCGTTCATTCGTACTGCAATTTTAATATCAATTCTGAGTTGCTATAAACTGTAGGAGAAACAGATTTTAAGGAAGTCGATGGCCTGAACAAGATGGGTCTGAATATGGTTGTAGAAACAAAGTATGCTTTTCGTATCAATGTTTTCATGTGTGCCTGATTTGCAATAAACTGTTTGTAACATAATGTCGATGACTATCTAATGTACAACATTTTGAGTGATCCTGAAGTGTCCTTGTGGTTTGAGCAGCACCATAATCGTGTCATGTTATTAAGGCATAGAACCATGAGAGCGGTTGTGAGGAATGACAAATACTGGTAACCCGTGTTCACATGCTTTTATGTGTGACAACAACACAACTATTTAGAGATGTTAGGATGGAGGACTTTATTTTCATCACTATTACTATGTTGAGATGTTCAAAAATACTTACAAGAGATTGATAGAGTCACTTCCAGATAGGACAATCTTCCAACTGATTTGGGTGCACCACTTGATAAGAGGAGTGTTCCACGGCAGGGAAAGAAAAGGTTCCAGATAGCCGTTGATATGCTCCGTGTGATTTTTATCACTCTTTTTAGATCAGTCCACTGAAAAAGTTGAAATATGATAGTTTCACACTTGTTGCTAATTTTTTGATTTACAAATCACGTTTCTATCCTGATTTATGAATGTATATAAAATACAAAACTATCTATATATGTTTCATAGTTTCATTAAGATTGTTGTTACAATTTATAACATTACTTATTATTTTCTAGCTTTTATGGGAAAGAAACTATTATTTCAGAGTAACAAACCTTGTGTTATGCGATCCCATTGTTAACATGATTTGAATTTAAACTATTAGTACCCAGAAACTGCAGCATGCATTTGAGTTTAGCATCAGATTCAGATTTTGTATGATGAATTTATTCGAATGAAATTTAACAACATATATAGAGAATCTTTCTTGCTGACAATATTTTGGCCCTATATTTATGAATCATGGTTAAGCAACTGCTGACAAATTCATTTTTGTGGCCCTACATAATGCCACATATAATTTGCAATGGCAGGAAAACTTGTTAGTCAAACCAGTCCATCAACCCGTGCACATGTACGGGCTAACGATTTAAAAAACTTCTAATTTATTTAATATAAATGGTTGTAAAAATTATCTTAAGCCTACAATCTCAAATTTTATAAAGTAGATTTAGTTTCTCTCTCTCTCTCTCTCTCTCTCTCTCTCTCTCACACACACACACACAGAGACACACACAAACACACACACACACACACACACGCGCGTGTCATCTTGGCCTTTGGATACTTTCTAATTTGTACCTGCTTACATTATAATTATTATTTTAAAAATAACTTCTTTCCTATATACAACTCTACATTTCCTATTCTCATTTCTACCTGAACATCTTTAGTTGATGGGGCAATTGCTCACCATGTAAAAGTCAAATTTATCTTGCCCATTTTGCCAACTTTTTGAATACTTTCAGTAGTTTGATCCCAGCTCTTTTTGTTTTTTAATGTGCTGCAATATGAACATAGACTATTTTACAACCAATTTTCGTTAGGGATTAATTAAATTTTGAGAAAAGATGTAATGGAATACTTAATGTGATATTTTCCCTCGGAGTACTTTAGTCATTTTTGAATTCATTATACATTTCTCAATCAATGAGCATATTATTATGTTGCATAGATCACAATAACCCTAACATGGTGTCAAAGCAGGGTTAGATGGTAGTCTTTGTTTTGAAAAGTGGGATCAAATGAGAAAGTAAAAATGAAAGAGGGTCGAAATTGGGGATTAGACTTCATAATGGGGTCACATGAGGAATTACACCTTAGATGATATACCTTACTTGTATCATTAAGTTCTTGTAACATAGATTCTCTGCATGCAAATGTTAACATTTTTTATTGTATCAATGTTGTTTATCACATTGATTTATTGGAGCTCTACCTAAAAAGTAATTATAACTAATACATGCAAGTGTGAATCTACAGTTTATCTGCATAGCAATTTGTTCATTATGTGTCTTATTAAATCTTAGACGTGCAAATAAATAGAGAAATGCCTTATGAACCTCCACAACTCATCATGTTATAAACCCTCAATTATTTCTTGGGTTTTTGGTCTCCTGGACACTCTAAAAACATGGCTTGGTCTCCTGTAGCGATCCCATTGTTAACATGATTTGAATTTAAACCATTAGTACCCAGAAACTGCAGCATGCATTTGAGTTTAGCATCAGATTCAGATTTTGTATGATGAATTTATTCGAATGAAATTTAACACCATATATAGAGAATTTTTCTTGCCGACAATATTTTGACCCTCTATATTTATGAATCATGGTTAAGCAACTGCTGACAAATTCATTTTTGTGGCCCTAGATAATGCCACATATAATTTGCAATGGCAGGAAAGCTTGTTAGTCAAACCAGTCCATCAACCCGTGCACATGTACGGGCTAAACGATTTAAAAAAACTTCTATTTTGTTTAATATAAATGGTTGTAAAAATTATCTTAAGCCTACAATCTCAAATTTTATAAAGTAGATTTAGTTTCTCTCTCTCTCTCTCTCTCTCTCTCTCTCTCTCTCTCTCTCTCTCTCTCTCTCTCTCTCTCTCTCTCTCTCTCTCTCTGCGCACACACACACACACAGAGACACACACAAACACACACACACACACGCGCGCGTGTCATCTTGGCCTTTGCATACTAGGGTCATATGAAGAATTACTCCTTAGATGATATGCCTTACTTGTATCATTGAGTTCTTGCAACATAGATTCTCTGCATGCAAATGTTAACATCTCTTATTGTATCAATGTTGGTCATCACATTGATTTATTGTATTATGTTTCATAGGTTACAATAATCCTAACATGGTGTCGAAGCAGGGTTAGATGGTAGTCTTAGTTTTGAAAAGTGGGATCAAATGAGAAAAGTAAAAAAAGAAAGAGGGTCGAAATTGGGGATTATACTTCATAATGGGGTCATATGAAGAATTACTCCTTAGATGATATGCCTTACTTGTATCATTGAGTTCTTGCAACATAGATTCTCTGCATGCAAATGTTAACATCTCTTATTGTATCAATGTTGGTCATCACATTGATTTATTGGAGCTCTACCTAAAAAGTAATTACAAGAGATTGATAGAGTCACTTCCAGATAGGACAATCTTCCAACTGATTTGGGTGCACCACTTGATAAGAGGAAGTGTTCCACGGCAGGGAAAGAAAAGGTTCCAGATAGCCGTTGATATGCTCCGTGTGATTTTTATCACTCTTTTTAGATCAGTCCACTGAAAAAGTTGAAATATGATAGTTTCACACTTGTTGCTAATTTTTTGATTTACAAATCACGTTTCTATCCTGATTTATGAATGTATATAAAATACAAAACTATCTATATATGTTTCATAGTTTCATTAAGATTGTTGTTACAATTTATTACATTACTTATTATTTTCTAGCTTTTATGGGAAAGAAACTATTATTTCAGAGTAACAAACCTTGTGTTATGCGATCCCATTGTTAACATGATTTGAATTTAAATTATTAGTACCCAGAAACTGCAGCATGCATTTGAGTTTAGCATCAGATTCAGATTTTGTATGATGAATTTATTCGAATGAAATTTAACAACATATATAGAGAATCGTTTCTTGCTGACAATATTTTGGCCCTATATTTATGAATCATGGTTAAGCAACTGCTGACAAATTCATTTTTGTGACCCTACATAATGCCACATATAATTTGCAATGGCAGGAAAACTTGTTAGTCAAACCAGTCCATCAACCCGTGCACATGTACGGGCTAACGATTTAAAAAACTTCTAATTTATTTAATATAAATGGTTGTAAAAATTATCTTAAGCCTACAATCTCAAATTTTATAAAGTAGATTTAGTTTCTCTCTCTCTCTCTCTCTCTCTCTCTCTCTCTCTCTCACACACACACACACAGACACACACAAACACACACACACACACGCGCGCGTGTCATCTTGGCCTTTGGATACTTTCTAATTTGTACCTGCTTACATTATAATTATTGTTTTAAAAATAACTTCTTTCCTATATACAACTCTACATTTCCTATTCTCATTTCTACCTGAACATCTTTAGTTGATGGGGCAATTGCTCACCATGTAAAAGTCAAATTTATCTTGCCCATTTTGTCAACTTTTTGAATACTTTCAGTAGTTTGATCCCAGCTCTTTTTGTTTTCTAATGTGCTGCAATATGAACATAGACTATTTTACAACCAATTTTCGTTAGGGATTAATTAAATTTTGAGAAAAGATGTAATGGAATACTTAATGTGATATTTTCCCTCGAGTACTTTAGTCATTTTCCAATTCATTATACATTTCTCAATCAATGAGCATATTATTATGTTGCATAGATCACAATAACCCTAACATGGTGTCAAAGCAGGGTTAGATGGTAGTCTTTGTTTTGAAAAGTGGGATCAAATGAGAAAGTAAAAATGAAAGAGGGTCGAAATTGGGGATTAGACTTCATAATGGGGTCACATGAGGAATTACACCTTAGATGATATACCTTACTTGTATCATTGAGTTCTTGCAACATAGATTCTCTGCATGCAAATGTTAACATTTTTTATTGTATCAATGTTGGTCATCACATTGATTTATTGGAGCTCTACCTAAAAAAGTAATTATAACTAATAGATGCAAGTGTGAATCTACAGTTTATCTGCATAGCAATTTGTTCATTATGTGTCTTATTAAATCTTAGACGTGCAAATAAATATAGAAATGCCTTATGAACCTCCACAACTCATCATGTTATAAACCCTCAATTATTTCTTAGGTTTTTGGTCTCCTGGACACTCTAAAAACATGGCTTGGTCTCCTGTAGCGATCCCATTGTTAACATGATTTGAATTTAAACTATTAGTACCCAGAAACTGCAGCATGCATTTGAGTTTAGCATCAGATTCAGATTTTGTATGATGAATTTATTCGAATGAAATTTAACAACATATATAGAGAATTTTTCTTGCCGACAATATTTTGACCCTCTATATTTATGAATCATGGTTAAGCAACTGCTGACAAATTCATTTTTGTGGCCCTAGATAATGCCACATATAATTTGCAATGGCAGGAAAGCTTGTTAGTCAAACCAGTCCATCAACCCGTGCACATGTACGGGCTAAACGATTTAAAAAAACTTCTATTTTGTTTAATATAAATGGTTGTAAAAATTATCTTAAGCCTACAATCTCAAATTTTATAAAGTAGATTTAGTTTCTCTCTCTCTCTCTCTCTCTCTCTCTCTCTCTCACACACACACACACACACACACACACACACACGCGCATCTTGGCCTTTGGATACTTTCTAATTTGTGCCTGCTTACATTATAATTATTGTTTTAAAAATAACTTCTTTCCTATATACAACTCTACATTTCCTATTCTCATTTCTACATGAACATCTTTAGTTGATGGGGCAATTGCTCACCATGTAAAAGTCAAATTTAGCTTGCCCATTTTGTCAACTTTTTGAATACTTTCAGTAGTTTGATCCCAGCTCTTTTTGTTTTCTAATGTGCTGCAATATGAACATAGACTATTTACAACCAATTTTTGTTAGGGATTAATTAAATTTTGAGAAAAGATGTAATGGAATACTTAATGTGGTATTTTCCCTCAGGAGTACCTTAGTCATTTTCCAATTCATTATACATTTCTCAATCAATGAGCATATTATTATGTTTCATAGGTTACAATAATCCTAACATGGTGTCAAAGCAGGGTTAGATGGTAGTCTTAGTTTTGAAAAGTGGGATCAAATGAGAAAAGTAAAAAAAGAAAGAGGGTCGAAATTGGGGATTATACTTCATAATAGGGTCATATGAAGAATTACTCCTTAGATGATATGCCTTACTTGTATCATTGAGTTCTTGCAACATAGATTCTCTGCATGCAAATGTTAACATCTCTTATTGTATCAATGTTGGTCATCACATTGATTTATTGGAGCTCTACCTAAAAAGTAATTAGAACTAATAGAGGCAAGTGTGAATCTACAATTTATCTATATAGCAATTTGTTCATTATGTGTCTTATTAAATCTTAGACGTGCAAATAAATAGAGAAATGCCTTATGAACCTCCACAACTCATGTTATAAACCCTCAATTATTTCTTGGGTTTTTTGTGCCCTGGACACTCTAAAAACGTGGCTTGCTCTCCTGTACATTGCATTTTTTCTTTTTGTCATGTGGACACTGAGAAAACGTGACTTTTGTCTTCAGGAAACTATAGCAGAAATATTATGTAAATGATCCACAAAAAATATGAAAAAAAATTACGTGTATAGGGAATACAGTAATATTTACTGGTGCCAAATTTCAAGTTGCAATGTATATTGTGCACTGAGATAATTTTTTTTGAAAATAGTCCCTTTTCTACTATATTTCAAGCATATATCTTTCATTTTAAAGCATATTTTTCTATACTTCTAATATCTATTGTACCACACATTTTAGTCGTTACATTATCTCCTGTTATTTGGTATCAACATATGTTTATTTGAAACCACAGACACTTCTGTTTAGCTCTCAAGTATACAGATTTCACAACTCAAATTAAACTGTAACTTGTAAACTAAATTTCGGTGTTGGACTAACCCTTTTATATAACTGGTTTAGTTATAATTCTAAGCACGTTTAGGGAAGTAAACTCTAACAATATAATCATGTAAAATCTTTGTGTCATCCCAACAATATACACGCCATGCACTATATTTTGTGGAGTATTGCTTCAGATAAGTATTTCACATTGAGTAATCATACATGTATGTGGATCGGTACAACTATTGAACTGCTGGCAAGAATGTGGTCTATCTTGTACTAAGCAAGACACTCGGCAGATCTTACCATGGTCTGGAACTCTGGATGACACTTCAGGTAACTCGGAACTTCATTCACGTCTGTGCCATGATCCAGTGAAGGACTCCTCATATCATATTCAAGGTTGATCTAGAATGACTTAGAATCTGAACACCATCTGCTAGTGGGAAACCTCATGGGAATCCTGCAAACAGAGGTGCGCCATGCACTTTGATCACTTGCCTCCTCGAGTCTTATGCTAGGGGCTAGGATTTGTTCCATGTTGATGTTCACGTGAATAGTCATGGAAGGAAATTAATTAACAATGCAGCAATCCAAACTCTTTTTCACGTTCGTGATCAAAGAGCTCCGATTCACATATTGTTTTGTGATTCTTCCATATGTATGTGATTGGTCACGGTAGTTTGCATATATAGTTGGACATATGCTGGATATATTTTAGGATATTTTTTATAATGGCAAGGTGTGTAATTTTGATCATGTTAGATCTATGGCCACAAATTATTAGGTGTACAATTCAATGGCTGGATGTTTTGCTTTTTTGTGAGAATTTTTAAGATTTTTCTCTAATTAATATGGAGGCCTCAAAAGGGGCCTCTAATTATTGATGTTCACGTGAACAATTATGGAAGGAAATTAATTAACAATGCGGCAATCCAGACTCTTTTTATCACGTACGTGATCAAAGATCCGATTCACATATTGTTTTGTGATTCTTCCATATGTATGTGATTGGTCACGGTTGTTTGCATATATAGTTGGACATATGCTAGAGATATTTTGGGATATTTTTTATAATGGCAAGGTGGGTAATTTTGATCATGTTAGATCTATGGTCACAAATTATTAGGTGTACAATTCAATGGTTGGATGTTTTTTTTTTGAGAATTTTTAGGATTTTTCTCTAATTAATGTGGAGGTCTCAAAAGGAGCCTCTAATTAGTATATATAAGATAAGATAAGATACCACCCTTCCTGTGATAATATATCTCATATACTTATTTCACTGGCATGTTATTGTCAGTCATGTACCTTTGTTTCAAACTTGCAGCTTGGTTCATGTCCGAGATCAAAGGAGCAACATGGGCCTTTCCAGTCTCCACCTTCACTTTAACTAAGGCATGACTCTTTATAATCTCCACTGATTTTCCAAACCTCTACTATAACACCTTGATGAAGATCTAGTTTGATCAATTCTTTAGTTCGAGCACACATATTATGTAAGGTATGAGAATGCCACGGCGGATGATAGTGAACCTGAAATTTCAATGTCAGATAGATGATGGTCTGACAAAGCAGGTGGTTGATGCTGATAAATAATAGCCATGCATGAATATGTAAATTAGACTTTAAAAATTTGACAGTAAGCAATGACCATCAAGGCAACTTTATAAATAGAACATACGTTTAAGTCTACTTAGTTAATCAAGCTGCCCAACCGATCCAATGCTGAAGCACACTTTCAGAGCATATTGGTGAGTGCCAGTAACTCTGAAATAGGGAACATGCAGAACAATATGCATTTGGCATCTTTCATTTTTAAAAGTGCCAAGACATTCACTTCCCTATGATCCACGTCGTACAAAATCAGTTTTCGATTCAATGTTGGGACAAAGAAAATCAGATTGCAATCTGGATGAAAGCTGACGTGACGGAAGTCCTTATTGGTGCAACTCTGTTCTCTAAACAGATACAGAAATCCCACTGTATCCATCCAGCTGGACGGATGGAGGTCCTCTGAATTGAAGGTGTTGTTTTGACTATTTGTATTGTTGGTCCGTTACTGTAGCATTGAATCTCATCCATCAATCTCAGATCCAAAGGTTAAAAGTTGGACTAATTTCTAGCTACAGTAGCCCTCTGAATTGAATGCATCAATTCAGAGGACCCCGATCGCCAGCAGGACCTACTCATGTGCATCGTACTAAGTAGTCGTTAAGAACCCAGAAGGACACTGGAGAGCTCTGTTCATACTCGTAAGCAATCTGGATTGATGTAACGCAGATGCCATTTGGATTGAGCAATATATATAACCAGGTGTTCATATCCTCTGCATTGCTTCAAATAATGCAGAGAACTTCAGCAGTCTGTATAGTAAAACTAGAGAGGGGGACAACAGTACTTGTGTCAGCATCTTTGCATTGTTCATCTGTGCTGTAGCAATCAATCTAAGGCGTTAGAGATAGATCTGACGGTTCAAAATGAAGCTAATTCAATCTACAGTGTTTTCTCTGAATTTTGTACTCTAATTCACGGGATGTGAATCCAACCAGGTGATGGCTTGCGCTCCCCCTCAACTGTCACCAACTATCTGATGCTGATCCAGAATTACGAAAATGCAGCATGCATTTAACATGGTAAGGTGTTGGGTCCCGTCTCAAACGACCAGTCGTGCACGGTTTTTAGAACTCTTCATTCTCTATAGTATGTTAGGCGCAATATACAAGAGAACTGACCGGCGGGAAGCCAGGGAAGGAGGAGTGGCAGGGAAGGTCGTCAACCTCTCGGAAGATTTGTTTTGGCGCAAAATACAAGTGAAAAATCCCAGGCCATCTACGACTAAGACGGGTAACAAAGTTCCTTCGTGAGCCAAGATGGGCATGTATATATATGTTGGGTAAGGATTGCCTATTGTTACAGACCACAATCGATTTGTTATAGTATAATTGTTAGCTACAGCAGTAGCAATCAGGTGGTATATCAGAATTCCATTGTACATAAATCCCAATCCACAACTATTTTTATGTTTATCGAGTAACCTGACTGTGGTTCAAAACTAAATTGCTCAGATCAGTGGACAACTGGAGTGATGCACAACACAACATCTGCCATACTTGTGGGGCAACAAAACAAACCCATTTTGTGATGAAATAAACAGCAGTGGACGACTTCGAAATGGAACTGCAGTGGACAGCTTTGAAATGGAACTGCAGTGGATGAACCATTATGCAACGTGTCGCAATATCACCAAGGTGTCTGGTCCTCTGGGACTGGAGGAGACTCCTTCAGCACGCTCCATGGCTTGGAAGCCTGGTGCTGCCCTGTGGGCAACTTCCAGAATGAATCCGAGCGCTCATAGAAGATATAGAATAGCACAGCTGATGCCAGAAAGAGCGCCAGGAGTACGAGCCAGAGTTGCCATTCTGCCAGAGAAGAGAAACAGGAACAGACAGGTCTGATCAGTGAACAATATCACAGCACAGCATAGGAGGGCCAAAGACTATTTGCTGAGACAGCTACTGTACCTTTCCAGTCTGCTGGAACATTCAGTTTTGTGAGTTCTGCTCCCCATTGTCGCGATGTGGAAATTACGGCCCTGACAAGGATCAGCAATGACGGTTGATGACATATTCGAAAAACTTTCAAGGTTTAATGAAGAAAATCCATTTAAAGTATCTCAGGAAAGGCTCTGTAGCAGTCAGTACTGATGACTAATGCTTGAAGAAGTTTCAAGATTTCAATGAAGAAAGTATGCTGCAGTAATTTTTCAGGGTAAGGTGCCTTAAGTGTAAGCTTAAATTACTTGGCACCAAATTGTTGAGCCTTGAGTCATTCACAGCAGATATGTTTGGAAACACCCTCTAGATTTATGGTTGCTACAATCATGGGAAAAATTTCCAACATTTAATGCTGCTGATATCATATCCTATGGTCGCAAATGATTTATGCACATCTGCACCTGATATTTCTCCAACAAAAATACCAGATAAAGTACTATTCCATATAGTAATGGGTTCAGGTTACCTTTCAGTCGGACAAAATTCAATGGAGGAGACAGGGGAACCAAGATGAACCTTCTTGCTCCAGTGAGAAACTTCCATTTTCTTTACATCCACCGCACAGAAGTCACCATCATGGCTTCCTCTGAAAGTAATCCACGGATACAAATCAATACTGATATACAAGAAAGGAAATATAGAAGAAGGTGCATGGATGTCAATGACACAATAGTTATGAAGAAGGCTAGGATCATAACTGTTTAGTAGCTTGAAATAAATGACTCTCCATGGTCATATCCATTGTAAGACAACCACTAATTAAAAAATAAAACAAAGCCATACTTATTTTATAAGTTTCAGAACTACACAACACACAGCAGGCTACCCTAACGCTTAGCTCGTTATAGGTCACAGACTCACAGGTAAATGCTTATAAGAAATGGACTGAGTGTCAGCATGTCACATCAAGGTGAAACACATGTTCAAATATAAATGGAAGCAGAATGATGCGGAAAAATAGGTCCCTTTTTAGGAGGAAGGCAACAAAGAAACACAGAATCACTAACAGAATCCTACAACTAGAGTACAGTATAATACTAGAAACAGAATTTATATCTACTCACAATGCCAGATACTTCCCATCCAAGCTAACTGAAAGTGTAGATATAGGCTTCCCCAGAAGTCTTTTGTACCCTATTCTCTTCCAGTCACTTATATCCCATACCACAGTTGTTACCGTGGTACCTGTGCCAAAGATGAATACAAATCGAGTAAAATTTCCACACCGCAAATCCTGAGGTTTGATAGAATCATAGAAGGCATACCTTTGGCAACAGTACAAAAAAGGAACGGTTTCATGCCATCCCTAGAAAAGCGGCAGCACTCAATCTTCTCATCCTGTAAAATTGCAAAGGGAGAAAATGTTACAAGTGTCAAAATTTCAACTATCTCAACATGGAAATGTAAATTGCAGAAATTTTCAAAGCATACCGGGTACCGAGTCAAATTAACCAGTGGCACACCTTCATCAATCTTCCATATTCTTGCAGTTCCATCAAGGGAAGTTGAGACTAAAAACTCTGAGTCTAAGCTACAAGAGAAAAGGCACCAATGTTGTATCAGTTGGTGCTGAATGAAGCAAATGGTAACAGATAATAATGCTTGCTATGCAGGTTTAGAATTAATATTAGTATGTCAGTATGTCAAATATCAATATTCTTGGTTTCCTTTGAAGGCAGTGATGCTTCTGGTTTAGTATGACCAACAACAAATTAGTTAATCTAATGATGATATTTTTTGGCTTTTTTTATGGAAACAACAAATGAAACAGAAACTAGTCCTTTAAAGTTGTTGCAACCTGATATCCATGTCGCGAAAGGACTTGTGGGCCTTAGGTTCATCCAATAGCACATGCAAGCTTGGCCAGTGAAATATTCTGAGATGCCCATCCTACATTGGTAAAAAGAACAGGAAATCAATAATACAGGAATTAAAGTAGTGAGTCAGTATCATATTCATCTAAAACAGTATTGGTACAAAACGAAAAATCCGACTGGACAGAAGGATTAGGAAACAAGTAAAGCAGCTGGAAGAAAGTCTAAAAAATATTTATTTTTTTAGTTTGGCTAAAATCGTTTCTAAAGAAAGAAAATGGGTTAAAAAGGAATCAAATCTGTAAACAAAGACAGGAGAACAAGACAATGAGGGAAAAAAAGAGACAGATCACTGATAAAAACTTGATCCCTCGAAAGCCATACCTCCCCACCAATGGCAAATTTGGTGCCATCTGTGCTGAATGCAAGACACTTCTGTGGTCCAACAGATTCAAGAGGTGAGGCATCCCTTGGAATAATGCGGACAGTAAACTCTTCGAAAATCAATTTGAATAACCTACAGTTTTGATAGATAATGCAACTTGACTTAATAATAGAAAAATAGAAAAATAGAAATAAAAGGGATCGATACCAAGAGAAGATTTCAACATTGAATAAAAACTATAAGAAACAAAGTAGGTGCAGAATAATTAAAAAAAACTCGACCTGCGGGCGTAAGACATCCCCTGGGCTTTTTTTTACGAGAGAAGACCTTCTCACGCAAGCCGAGAAAACCCCCGAACCCTACCCCGAGAATACAAAGTAGGTGCAGAATGAAAAAGGTTAATTGACTAGATTAACAAGAACAGTTAGGAAAATTTTGTTTCTGTTTCACTAATGATGGCTCGTGAATGAAGTTGAGTCCGCTTTGACTTAGCCTAGTGGTCAATTCCAAAACTAGTGTCCTCTAAAAATGACTCGCTAAAGTTAGATAGCAAATGTGTATAGCTATGAATTTTTTAAATTGCATGGTCACTTTCAATTCTATTATAGGATTCCATATCCCATATAATCTAAGAATATTAATAATACTGGCTATACTAGTGGGAGGGAAAATAAAGCTTTTTTAAATAATATTAATCTAATAAAAATAGCAGAACTGATGTACAAATTTAAAAATTTGCAAAAATAGACTCCAGTTGGTCGTGGGTGACCGATTAGTGGACTATCGGTCATGAGCCGACCGATAGGCCCAAATTGGTGTTCCACCACCCAACTAGTCTGCCATGTCATCATAATCGAGGAACACACCATGCCACATAGGCTTGTTGGTCACGGGAGGACCGATAGATCCCCTGCCTCATTGAACCCAAGACCTCTTGTGTTTGAACACTACAACTCTGCCACCACGGTATAAGTAGCCATATGCCAAAGTTTATTTCCTTTATTATTTAGTGCCATAATTCTTTCAGCTGAAACAAATCAGGTAGAAACATTTGCGCTGTCATGTCCTTGCCATGCATCCGTTCGGGCCAGGGACCTATCGGTTATTGGATGACCGATAGGCCTCTCGGCCATGCAAAAAACCGACAGCGCCGACAGCATTTCTCTAGGTCGTCGGCTGCTGCCACGTCACCGCCACATAGGATATCGGTCATTGGATGACCGATAGGTCACTAATCGATTAGCCCACGAACGACTGATATCTATTTCTGCAATTTTTCAGATACGTATCCCAGTTCTGCAATTTTCTATTAAAAAGTATTATTTCAATAAAAAAAAGAAAATAAATAGTACTCCCTCCAGATTGTAATTTATGTTTTTTATGACAACTTTTTCAGTTTAAATATGGACTAAAAATGTTGTCCTAAGATCATCAAATAAAAATCAGAGGTAGCATTATTCTTACAGATTCAGTCAGCAGGAGAAATTCATGTTGTTAGACAGTAAAGATCAGATAGATCTCCAGAACTTCCAAATGAAGTAAACCAACAAATTGAACAAAATACTTCACTAGATTGCATTAGAGCACTGTATATATGTTTGAGAGTTTGAAACCATAGTGCTACAAAAGACTTAAGTCAAAGGGAATGTTTATTCTGTAAAAGTTGTGTGAAACTGTGAGGAGGATCAGATTTAGTGCTCCAGCTAGTAATGTCAAACAAATGTTCAACTTGTGCAAACAAAATTGTCCAATTGCATTTAATCAGCCCAATCTATCATTTTCTCCATAGTAGTGGTACCATTCAAGTAAAAATAGTGCCTAATAATGTTAGAATTATTGTAACATTAGCTTAGCATAGCTTATTGTGCTGTGCCAGGCCTGTGTGTTAGGCCCTGCGTGGTCCGCATGCCGGCACCCCTAGGGATCATGCCCCCTGCGGCTGCACCCCTAGGGTTTGCCCCATCACGCCTATATATGTGTACCTTTGTTATGCATCAATACACATTCAGTTCTGCGTGATTTACTCCGCTAACAAATAATATAAATGAAATTTTGCAGTGCTATAAGTTGTGCAGAAGCTAGAAAAATATTAAACGACAAGAAGATTTTCTAGAGTCACAAACTCACAACCCATAGCCCTCATTAACCTCCCCACTGCCTTGAAAAGTAGGCCCAATATTAGCAATAAAAACAAATAAATAATCTCGAATATACAGAGCAATGGACAGACCCACTGCCCAATATCGCACCTCGAATCAACCCAATTTGACATATAAATAAATGAAATTGAAACTTCCAGCTGAGAACCTCCCAATCCATTGCCGAGAACCACTAAATTTCACCAGCGCCTGCTCAAATCCAGCAACAAGCAGAGGCAGAAGCAGAGTCCCTCACCTGCATCCCTTGGCCGTGGCACAGACGAGCTCGTCACCGGCGGGGTGCACCGCGATGCCGCGCGGCGCGTCGGCTGGCCCCTCCCCGAGCACGGCCGTCACCTGCAACGCAACGCGAAATCAGAACGCAGCAAGGCTCCCGTGTCAAATTCACGGTAAGCCAAACAAAAAGGCGAACGAGCTGGGGCGCCGCTTCCGCACCAGGGGCTCTGGGTTGATGGAGCACTCCTTGGAGTCGAAGCCGAGCACCTCTATAGCGGGGCGGGGCCCCGCCCGGCCATAAACAGCGAACACGCGCGCCGGCCCCTTCTCCTCCCGGCGCCGGATCCAAGCCGCGCACGCCACCTTCCCGCTGCCCGCCGCCGCCGGGGCATCACCGCTGTTTGCCATTGGTGCTAGTTGTGGTGGCTGCCTGCAGCTGCGCGGGTTTAGCAAATTTTCGGGAGGGTTTTAAAGGGGAGCGGCGCGTCGGCTTTGAGAAGCGGCGGTGGGGAACGGACGGAGCAGGGGAAGGGAAGACGAGACGAAAACGACGACCAAATCATGATGCTTTGGTGGGGATAGCGCGTTGGGCCCATCGAATGGATATTCCTCTAGTTATTCGCTGACTCCCTGTTGGTCAACGCCAGATGAGGATTTCATTCTCTTTTTTTTTTGGTCTAGTATCGACTATGGTATGGTATGAAAGCTCTATGGTCTAATGATTGGGGACAGTTCGATATCAATTTTCATGTATGTGATCCCACTAGGAACCTCAATAATGATAAGTTATCAGTTGACTTCAGATTTGATAAGTTGCTTTGACAAATTGAAGCAGATGGAGCAGAATAGCTGGAGTAAAGTCAGAATGGCAATCTTTTCATCATCACAAATGGTGCGTCTCGCTCAAATATAAGATTGTGGCCAATGTGCACATAAGTAACTCAAAACTGCAATGTGTACAAAGGCCGACAAGTGGACCCAAGTTTATTGGTGGAGAATCCAACCGCTGTCGTAGTATACATGGCATGTGTTTACCACTTTGCCATGATCATATCTAAAACACAGTTGTTCAAGAGCATTAATAAGGGGATGATGTAAATCTCTATTAACTTTCCCTTGTTTACAACAAGTATGGACATGTACATCATTAATTAGTATATGTATGTAAATGGTTATAGTACATAGCTAACTGAAAAATACGGATTTAGACTTGCTTATTGAACGGTTTGGGTCAGAATTGAGACGTTTTTCTCTGCGTTACCATCCACGGTAATCACATTTAGGGTGTGTTTGGTTGGACTGTGGCTGTGGTAAAAGCTGCTTGTGCTCTGTGAGTCGTGGAAAAAGCAGCTATGGGTTATGAGTCGTGAAAAAACCGAAAGCCGTTTGGTAAAACAAATTGTGGCTTTTCAAAATTTACTAGCAGACACTATTTATCATCATATATATCATCGTATATACATACATATATACATAAAAAATATATGTATAATATATTTTATATTTATATATTTATTTATATCATATATAATATAACATATATACATGTATATAAATAAATAGATAAATATATATATATATATACACACACACATATACATATGAATAAAAAATATTTATACATATAAACATATATATATATATATATATATATATATTTATTTATTTACATGTATATATATATAAACATATATATAAGATATATATAAATAAATAAGTAAACACACAATATTTATATAAGATATATGTATATAAATAAATAAAAGTCATATAACATATATATTACATGTATATATATACATACATATGTCATATACATATGTAGGTAATTTCTTCAAACTTGTGAAAGCCAAAGCTAGAAAAAGCACCTCCACACTCGCTTTCGGAAATGAACTAGCAAAAGCTGCTTTGGCTTTGGCTTTTGTTGGCAGCCAACCCTTTGGTTGGGCTACTGGCTTTTGGAAAAGCCAAAGCCAGAAAAAGCCCAACCAAACACACCCTTACTGGCTCTCATAGTGAAATTTTGTTTTTGTGAGTGACTGAGCTCCCCTTTCAAGTACAATCAGTACATTAATCCCAGTAGTAGCTTCAAAAAACTGTTGTCCTTGAAAGCATAAACGAAATGAACCCTAAGAAAATTTATTGAAAGAATATATAAAAAGTAATAGCCAACAATTCTAAGTTAAATGAATGGGACATGAAAGTTAAATGGAGTCAAAGAAACCAATTTGGAGTTGAGGTAATAACGGACATTTCAAACTTAAACAATCTGATGAACATCAATACCTGCGAACACTTGAGAACTTTTACTGGAAGGAAAGGTTGATATAAGAAAAAGTCCAGATCTTACATTATTTCGCTGTCCTCAGAAAGACAACAGAATAAAAATCGAACAAAGTATACAATCATTTCAAACAGAAAAATCATGCACGATCGTGCAAAAATGGCATATACTTTATTTTAAAAAAACAATACTCGCTGCAGTTCTTGCAGTAACCTCCAGTCCACAAATGCTCGTTGCAACAAATCAGAACATCAAAACTTAACAGAAAGAAGTCACATCAACACAACCTCATGGATATGGCATTCTGTTAGCTTCCCCTATTGGTCCCTGCCAGTGAAAAGGGCGGCAAGCAACCAATAGATGGAGAACACATCAGCAACGCTGATCGTGTTGAAATACCCTTTTGCATCTTGGTTCTCGACATGGCTCGCGAGGAGTTGTGCATACTGGACCAACGTTCAAAGGGGTGTCCATCTATTATATATATATAAAAGGGTGTCCATCGGTTAGTGAACACAATATCCTTTTGTTTCTTTTTTTTTGGGTAGCAGGAGGTTCATGAGCACGGTACAATATCTATTTGTGTAAAAAGTGTTTCCATTATTTCCAATCCACATTTTTTTAGATCCAACTGTTTCGACTAGTCTTTTGAGTATCCAATTAATCTAGGCATTTGTTTGGTTATTCAGTTTCACCATATCTGTAGTTTTCAATCAAGTAATCAAAGATGAAGCTGATAATATATTGTTACTCCATTCAAGTTGTTCAATAGGAACCCACAAATTTACCAATTATGAGTTGGTCGCTTTAACCATTCAGCCATGGATGCTTAACAAGGATCATCGTACATCGTAAATAACCAATTTTTTCATATAAAAAAGACATATCATAGAAAAAGAAAATCAAAATATTCGGAGATGGCAAATATTCGGAGATGACTATGAAAACACTTCTCTGGATCCTCGAATTGAAGCAGAGATTGAGAGGGATCAAGAATCCTAATTCTCGCTATTTGGAATGGGTCCAATTGTATTGAGTCTGACTCATGGATAAGTTGCTATGACAAATTGAAGGAGGTGAAGCAGAGTAAAGTCAGAATGACAATCTTTTCATCAGCATAAATGGTGTGTCGCACTCATATATAATATTGTGGCCAATTTCCACATAAGTAACTCAAAACTGCAATATGTACAAAGACGGATAGGTGGACCCAACTTTATTTGTGGAGAACCAACCATCGCTGTGGTATACTAGTATATGACATGTGCTTATCACTTATCTCTCGATGTTCATAGCTAAAACACAGTTGTTCAGAGTATTAATAAGAGGATGATGTAAATTTTTTTCTAAGAGCAAATTCAAGAGATTAGCTAATAATATATTCTAAACTTCTTGATTTAGCTACTCCCTAAAATACATCTAAAGAAACTACTCTAAAATCTACGACAAGACTAGCTAGCAACATTCCTCTCCAAAAGTAGTTAGTAAGAATATAGGAATGGAGATCTATCAAATGCAGAGATCGAGTTAGACAATTAATTGATGATACTTTTTTTACTAAATAATAGCCATATTTATAACTTGCTAATACAGTTATAGTATAACCTAAGTGAAAACTATCATGCATCGTGCACTTGGTCCATCTAACGGCATAGTTCACAATTGACACTTGAGACGCTTTGTTGCATCACCATCGGTGGTGATCGCTTTGATAGTCTTTACTGACTCTCATAGTGAAACCTTGGTGACTCAGCTCCCCTTCCAAACATAGTCATCAGTACATTAGTCCTCATAGTAGCTTCAACAAGCTTGAAAGCATAAACGAAATAAACCTGAAGAATTTTCTTGAAATAATTAAAAATTTATAGAAAACCCTCTAGATCTAGAAGAGGACAAGAAAGTTAAACAAGTTGAATGGAGTCGAAGAAACCGATACGGAGTTGACATAATAACTAACATGTCGAACTTCATAGCGATTTGATGAACAACAATGTGTGTAACACTTAAGAAAATTGAAAAGGTCCACAACGGGTTTTATTTCGTTGTCCTAAGAAAGAAAACAAAATAATAATCAAACAAAGTACACAATCATTTCAAACAAAATATCACGCAAAAATATAAGACATACTGGCTGCCTTTCTTGCAGTAACTTGCAGTCCACAAATGTTCGTTGCACAAAAACAGGACTCCAAAACATAACAGGAAGGTCACATCAACACAAGGTCATGGATATGGCATTCTATTGGTCCCTGCTAGTGAAAAAGGCAGCGAAAACCCAATAGAAGGAGAGCACATCAGCAGCGGCGATCGCATCGAAATCACCCTGGTTTCTCGCCATCGCACTCAAGGTGCACATACTCTGGACCAAAGGAGTGTCCATCGGTAAGTGAACACACTCCTTTTCTTTCCCTAAAAATAGCCCCTCTTTTTTCGTTTTTTTTAACAAGGATGTTCGCGAACACAAACTATTGGTAAAGTGTTTTCATTTATATATCTTCAAACCATATAATTTTTGTACATCCAATTATTTTGTCGAGTCTAAATTTTGAATCAATGTGGGCATTTGTTTTGTTATTTCGTTTCACCAAATATTATGTACTCCATGTTCCTCAATCATGTAATCAAAGATGTTGGCAATACATTTTTCGAAAAAAAGATGTTGTCAATAATAAATTGTTATTCCATATACATATTTGACCCTCAGTAGCCTTAGTTTGGGGCTTTTGTGGTGCAAATCTTTGGTGCTTTGGTTTTGATTATGGCGCTGATCCTAGCTCCTTTAATAATAACTTCTCTTAAAAATATTTTTGTGGATATAAATGTTTCATAAAAACAACTCTCGTGTGGCTCCAGTATAGAGATGATTTGAGGAGCCGTGTAAATAATTCTAGTTGGTTTCACAAAAACCTACTTTTCAAGTTGATTTGGCTTGCACTCGCAGTGTAAATTGTAGAAGTTTTTGGCTGGGGATATTGGAGCTTTTATTATTATTATTATTCGAAACCATTTGGTAGTGCTCTTTGTAATATTCAGCCCGAAAGGAACTCAAGTTCTACCAAATGGGATGTTAATTATATATCTAACAATTTGTATGTTTGAACACAATTGTGCTTGTGCTCTATACTGTTTCCAGCAGGGCAGGAAAGACGACTTGTTGATGGAAGGAGAGCCTCTAGTTTGCTTTGGCGAGGTAGGCGTCGCGGTGGAACAGTAATCAGGAGATGGAGCCTCCAAAACGGAAGCACGGAGAAGAGGCCGGTGCTGAAAGTGAGGTGAGGAGAGAGACCAATCACCAAAAGCAACCGCTCTGCTTTCTCATCCACAGAACGCGATGCGTGGACGTCCCCAAGCATCTACCAGTTCCAAATCTGTCTTCTGTGCACCCAGCTTATGGACCACAAGCCCTTGGCTTTTTATGTTGCCACAGGCTACACCATTGAATTACTGAATTTAGAAACTCAGTCATACATGTCCTTTTATGTTGCCACAGGCTACACCATTGAATTACTGAATTTAGAAACTCATACATGTCCTTTCAAAGAAAAACAAACTCTTATTTTGTCAAACATTTTCTTGAATTCTGAGCGGACGAGGCATAATGCAGTTTGAATTTTGACGGCACTGGTGCGCAGTGAGTGGTCCACATAGGCCATGTCTACACGGAGCCGCGGCGGTGGCTAACGGCCGAGAAGAGTCCCGCCCGTCCCCGCCATTGGAACACTCTGCTCCGCCCCTGCGGTCGCAGTATCCCCCGGAATCTTCCTTCCTCCGATGCCTCTTCTTCCCCCACCTCCTTCCGCGCGCGCCACCTGTTCGACGAAATATCCCGCCAAGCTACATATACTCGCGCGCACCATTCCCGCTCCCCAAGCAAGCTAGCTAGCTAGTAGCCCCCTTCCCGCCACTTGACAGGCACCTGCGGGGCTCGCAGCCGCACCATGCTCCGGGTGCTCAACCCGTCCCCGCTCCGCGTCCGCCCCGCCTGCCGCGCCTCGACCCGGCGGCGCGCCGCGGCCGGTGGCCCGCGCCGGGCGATCCCGCAGCAGCCGCCCGTGCGCCGGCCGTCCGGGGACCGGCTGTGCGCGCCGTGGCGGGGCGCGGCCGCCGCGCCGGTCCCGGTCCAGGCGCTCTCTGTGGAAGTGGATGGAGATGCGGCGACCACAGGGGCGCGGGGCGAGCTGGAGGCGTTCCTGCAGGTGGTACCGGCGAGGATGCGGCGCGGGCTGGCGCGGCACCCGGAGGTGCGGGAGCTCGTGGAGGTCGTCATGGACCTCGGCCGCCGCCCGGTCGCGCGGTTCCCGTCCGGAGACTGGGTCATCTCGGATCAGCCCGTCACCGCCGATGACCTCCGCCAGGCCGTCTCAAAGGTCGCACGAACTAATTTACTTCTCCACACTCTGCTTGATGTACCACGAAACGAACTGAATTCTGTTACACGGGATTGGGGGCCGAATTGTTCCTCAGTGGGTGAACTCTAGATCATGAATTATGCCCATGTCACAATCGACTTAGCTCCTGTCAAGATGACTGGCTTCAGGCCAACTACTGTGATCTGTTATTGGAGGCTCTGTTTTGCTTATTGGGAGGTTTGGTCAATGTTTGCAGGTAGGAGAGTTCTCTGAGGACAACCGGTCCGGGATCAACCACTCGTTGCACCGGATCAGCGCCATCAGGAACCGGAAGGCACAGATAATAGGCCTGACTTGCCGTGTCGGCCGAGCTATTTCTGGCAGTGCCGAGATGATCCGTGATCTAGTAGTAAGCGGTGGTTCGATACTGGTGATTGGGCCTCCTGGAGTTGGGAAAACTACTCTGATCAGGTACCTCACCTTACAAACATATTTGTCCTCAACCTGTGCAGCTGTTTTGATGTAATGCCACTCGATGTGATTGTTTGTTCAGAAATTTCAGAAGATTGAACATAACTTAATGAGTGTTGGAACATGATGCTGACTATGCTTTGAATAACACAGGGAAATAGCTAGAATTTTGGCGGACGAGGGTAAGAAACGTGTGATCATAGTGGACACATCTAATGAAATAGGAGGTGATGGGGATGTACCGCACTCTGGCATTGGACGTGCTAGGAGAATGCAAGTTCCCAAAGTTACCATGCAACATAACGTAGGCTCTCAAAGTCTTTGATACGTTTCACAACTCCTTGAGGACTTCTGTGATATATTATCTTTTAGAAACCAGTGTTAATGTAGTGACAAATTTTAACACCATTCTCGATAGGTAATGATCGAAGCTGTTGAAAACCACATGCCGGAAGTGATTGTTATTGATGAGATTGGTACGGAACTGGAAGCAATGGCAGCTAGCACCATTGCACAAAGAGGTGTTCAACTAGTTGGGACTGCTCATGGGGTGACAATCGAGAGCATAATTAAAAACCCTTGCCTGCAAATGCTTGTTGGTGGGATTGAGGTGCATTTTTATCACTTTATCTGCCAGCTACCCTTCTGAATTTTATATATATCTTTAACCTTATTATCTTCATAATGGTATATTGAAGCTCAATGGTCAATCAGTTACTTGCCCTTGACATGGTGACTTAGATTATAAAAGAATAATGATGCCAGTATACTTTATCAAGTTTGTTAGTAGATCTCTGGTGTGGAGGCGTGTAAAGTTTTCTTCTTCAATTCTATAAATCACTGGCTGTTTTGTTTGTGAAAAATTAAAAATAATGTTCTTTTGTTATACAGAGTGTGACTCTTGGTGACGAGGAAGCAAAAAAGAGGAAAGTCCAGAAAACTATTCTCGAAAGAAAAGGACCCCCGACTTTTTCATGCGCTGTTGAGATGATATCGAAGAATGAGTGTCGAGTCCATCACAAGTTAGAAACTACAGTGGATGCTATTCTTGCAGGTAACTGACGTCCTCTGGTTTCTGAATATCTGAAGTTATAGTTCTTTTTGCCCTCCTTAGTTCTTTTTGCCCTCCTTTTTTGTACTTCAGTTTATTCTATTATATTCTCTCTGTTGCAGGAAAGCCTCCTAAGTTTGAAGCTCGCAAGATGCAAAATAAGTCTACTGAATCAGAAAGACCACTGGTGATATCTGGCCATGAATATGAAATAGAACCATTGCCGCTACATCAAGAACTTATGATCTCCAAGACAATGTCACTGCAAGGCAACTCCAATGATGATTTCGGCTCCATCAGGCAAACAAAAAGCAATAGCATGCCATCACGTGATACTTTCGATGATGAGTTTGTTTACACAAGGAAATCAAAAGGAAAAAAATCACTGCCTGGAAGGTCTCCAGTCCGTGTGTACACATACCAGGTAATTGCGGAGATATAAAATTGTTGTTGGTCTTACTTTTGATACAGGCCCCAAATTCTGTTAACTTACGACATGAGCTCATTTACACGCTTTGGGTGTATGGCCTTTTATAGTGGTTACATTCATGAACCTTATAGTTCCTTTTGGATTGTTTAATCCTGTTTATGATAAGCCTCATTGTAGAAAACACATCTATGCAGTATTTTATTATTTTACCTACTTAATCTGATAGAGATACAAAATGCTCATGGAATTCTGTTTCCTGCTTCCAGATTTCAGAGGCTGATATATTGCAAGTAGCAACGGTGATGGGATTTGATGATGAACTAGATGTAACAGATGACATTGGAGCAGCCGATGTGATTCTTGCATCAAGTTCTGAAATGAAGCAGAATCCTTGGATCCACAACGTTGCCAAATACCACAAGCTTCCCATATTTGTCGTTAAGGTCATTGCAACACCCACTCCTTTGTGATGTTTACTGTTGATTGTTCTTGTATTATATTAATATATTTTTGTTTTGTATTGTAAATAGCAGACTAATACAATGGCCCAGATAGTAAAAGCTATCAGAATGATTGTTGGAAGGGATAATGCACAACCACGTAAGCAACATAAGGTTATGGAGGGAGAGATAGAGATTGAAGATGATGCTCCAAAACGTAAACCATCATTGGAGGAAATTGATGCTTTGGAGGTAAGCTCTTTTCTGCATACTTGAAACTGAAGATATACAGTTTTGTTGTTAGGTGCAAAGTTGACTTATTGTTATATAGTCTTTGTTCCTGGTTGAACAGTATTATCTCATTTCATTTTCCCCTTCATCTTCTATAAAATGTTGGCCACATGTTTAATCTTATTGGCCCACTATCATGTTCGATGTCCACAATGGGTAAGGTGTTTTACATGCTGCTTACGATGATATATTAGTGGTGCTATCTGCCTATATGTAGTCTTTCTCCACTTCATGTAAGATGCAGCTTCTAAAATAACATCGTTGCCTAACAATTGCACTGTACTGTCCATACATGCAGGAGGCTCGCCTTGCAATCGAATACATCGTAATTCCAGGTGGGGAGCCAGTTGAGCTCCTTCCAAGATGTTCAGAAATAGTTGCTCGACAACTTGAGCTTGTCGAGAGCTATCAGCTACTTGCAGAAACTTTCGGAACTGAATCCAGTTCGAGGTTACAGATTCTTCCTGTGAAAATAACCAAGAAGAGCTCGAATAAAGACAACAAAGGATCAAAGCTCAGCAAGCAAACTGGATCAGATTTGATTATCAGTGAGAATGGCGGCTCCAGTTTTTCTCGGCTGCCCTTTCTACCAAATTGACCCCGACGGTTAGGCTGACCTCCTAATCACCATTGCCAAAGTGTAAATTAATTGCTGCTCTCTCGCTTATTGGTGTTGTACAGCTCTGTGTCTGTGATGTAAATAGTGATGATATTCAAAGAATTAAAAGAGCAATGCTAACTGTAATTGCCTTCCATTCTTTAACCTAAATAAATTATGTCCCATTTCCAATGTCCTGGACTGGTCAGGTCACATGTCTGATTTAGATTTGAAAAAGCCTAAACATAGCTAACTAGCAGAGGATTATAAGCAGATGAATTCACTAAAATTCAGTCGTTATACACAAACCACCAAACAAAGTCATCCACTGTCACAAATCATTGATAAAATTGTTCTAATAATATAGATGCAAGATATATAATACATTTTTTGTGACAAAAAATATCACGTACTACCGAATATTTAACATTTGTGGGCTTAGGAGGAATGCTGCCATGGTTCACAATCGTTTCCTCAAGTGAGCATTTGGACTCAAAATACCAGTGTTTGGCAAGTTTGATCACTCCCGGTTTTTCTTCTAACAAAAATTGTAACCTCTTCCACAGCCTGATCACCACTGACAAGTGTAAAATTTGTTTCTCTTGTTTTGTGTTGTTGTTCTTGTGCAGCTCTGTGCAAAGTCAATATAGTTGAAAGAGCAATGCTGACTGTAAATGCCTAAAACTTGTCTAATGAACATGTATGTCTAAAGCTAGTAATACATCTAGGTATCCCGATTAATGCTTTTGTTGATCATTTTGGTAGTGTTGCTATGAGGATATTGTTTGGATCTGTTCCCCTAGGATGCAATTTTTATCTGACCATGGTTAGTGTTCCTAAAATAAGGTAGTTTTGATTCTTGTTCCTAACATGATGTTTTCTAGAGGATATATTTGGTAATGTTTGATGACTGATCGGTTGATCTCAGTAAACTAGCCATGATAAGTTAGTGTTGTACTATTCTTATACTGTTGTCATGATGAAGTGCTAAAATTGACGAAAACGCAAGCGGTCCATGATGGACATGCTTGTAGTGGGCTCGGCCCCACGTGTCAGCGACAGGCAGTACGGTAGGAGAACCTCGTCTTGTAGTCGGCACAACATGTCTTAGTTTTTTTTAGCCAAGCATGTCTTGGTTGTGTGGCTTGTTTTTTGATACCCTTTGTATCATGATTATGACATGCAGAGCTATTTATCTAAAATAGTGCAAATTACTCCCCTCAAGTATAGTCAAAGTCTAAATAACTCTCTAAACTATTATTTGGTTCAGTTTAACCCTAAAATAGTGCAATTTGGTTCATTTTCCCCTAACATAATTTATCTTTTTTGTTCCTTCACACATAACTGGCGTCTTAAGGTAAAATTTTATACCAATTTTTTTTATTTTTGGTAATAAATAAATCTAGAATTTTAAAAACAGTAGTCATTAAAAAATATTTTATTAATGAGAAGGACGATGTTGTTTGGTTAGCGTCCTTCCATGGACGCTGTTCTAAACGGCGTCCCAGCACTGGTTCGTGGGTTCCCCTTGCAAATCAGGTTAATACCCATGCCACACGGTTATTCGATCATCTTAAATCTAATTGTGGGCCGCGAGTCGTGCTAAACCTCGTCATCCTGCCGCTATCTGCTACTCTTGGATTGATTGTCCTTAATCAATTACTAGAAGAGGTAACCACCTTCCTTATTTTTATGGCGTTGATCTCTCTTTCATTGGTTCGTTCTGCCCTCATTGTTGTGACTTGTGAACTATGATCTGTTGTGGATCAGGATTAATGGTTGAGATTATGCGTAGCCATGGTGATAATTGAAGTCGTGTTATGCTCTAATTTCTACCAGCGGTGTAGCTCTGTTGTTCCTGCCATTGCTAAGACATGCATCTATATATTAGCTTTCCTGCCAATTACGTGAAGGTCTACATGCATGGAAATAACACTCGTTAACTACCTATATGTACCACACATGGACAGATACTTCTTGTTCAAAGCGTTCCCTAGTGGTTATAATCTAATTCAGATGTTTTGCTTTCCTTGGCGTAGGTCAAAAAATGAATATTATTGTTCTTGCATACATCAACGCGGATGTCCCCTATCAAGATGCAGGTGTTGAGTACAGTATTCCACTAAAACTCACTTTCCCAGCTATAGAGAATACTACATTAGAAGATGTCAAATTTGTCAAGGACTTGGATATGTCGCCAATCAGATTTCATTGAGCTTACGGGCACGGTTTGATATTGGGGCTCCTGGGCCACACTATTTTCAGTTGATCCCCATATATGAGGATAGAGGATGGCAGATGGTTTTTGAAAGGACGAAGGCACAAACAAATTGGCAGGTAATTGAGTTGTATGTTGAATGCATGCCAAGCGAAAATAGGATGAGCCAGGCAGGAAGTAATGTGCCAATGCCAGTGAGCCAACAAGAAAAAACATCAGTAGGTGCTGTGGAGAAAAATACATTTAATCCTTCAGTTTTACCACATCTCAGTGCTAGTGTCCATGATGAAAATCGATCAGCAGTGACACACTCTCCGCCTGATAAGAACATTGGTGCAGCAACAGCAACTTGGGCAGGCATCTGCTCCATACAACAATCATATGGTTGCCAATTGACGACACCATCTCGAATCAAATCAATTTGGTTTCTGTAATATTCAATACCTGTTGGTATTCACAGGTGTTCACAAATACTAGTTAGTATATCAATATGCACAACAATTCTATATAATAAGGGAATAATCAAATAGTACCAAAATTCATACCAGAATTGTGTGGAGCGAAGAATTGATGTCGAGCACACCATTTCGCTCCAAATACAGGAGCATAATCCAAACCGGTCTCTTCATCTTCTATGTGTTCTTCCTGCTCCTCCCTTTCTTTTCTCTTCTCAATTATATTGTCTGGACGACCTAGTGGTAAACGTGACCAACACCACAGCTGAAGTAACAACATAGGACCACTTATTTCTGACCTGTCCTCCTCACCACCCATGTTCAATTGCCTATACAACATTGCAAGTACAGCTGCTCCCCAATTGTATTCATTGACCGTTCCAAATCAGTCATAAATTGGAGGTACATTGCTGGCACCCCGTCTCCAGATGAGTCAGTAAAAACAATAGAGCCTAGAATATCCAAAACTAGTGCTCGAGTATGGCACTTCACTTCTCGTTCAGTTTGCAACACTTGAAAACGATCACGTAATTTACTCAAACTGATAGAGTATTGTGACTGCGTAAGAACTGCTGTATCATCATCATTTTTTCTTTTCTTCTTCTTCATCTGCTGTTCAGATACAAGAATCCCAAGATACCTCTCAATAAAATCAACCCATACCCCATCAGATTTTCCAACAATTGGTTTTCCTTGGATCGGCAAACCCCATAAAAAACTTACATCTTGCAAAGTAATTGTCATCTCACCGAATGGAAAATGAAAGCTATTCATCTCAGGCCACCAACGCTCCACCAATGCAGATGTCAAATATTTGTCAACATTTATTCTCTTCATCCTTGCAAGCTGGAAGAACTCAATATCCTATAGAGCCGGCTGGCATATGGAGTGGTACGGAATGCCAACACGATGATGCCGTATGTTCATGAAATAGCTCAGCTGTATAAACAGAGTACAAAAGTGTCATAACCAATTGATTATTTAGCCTAGTAGTAGAAAGAGAGCGGATTTGGTACCCACATGGTCGGGCGTCCCATATATCTATACCGGTCATCTTCATAAAGTGACAATTTGAGGTAACGTTGGTAACTAGTCAGTTATCAACTCGTCCGTCTGGTAACGGAGACGGCCAGCTAGTAATAGGTAACCTCTTGCGGCAACCAATATTGAATCGATGTTGACAGGTTCAACCTCTTGCGGTTTTGGTTAGAAGCATCCTGTAGGCTTCAACCGTCTATAAATACTAAGGTTATAGTGATCGAAAGCTACAATTCTGCCCAGGTTCACTCTCAAATTGCTGGGAGACTCTGTCCATCTGTTTACTCTTTGGTACTAGTGGCTCCTAAAGCAGAAAGAACCACAGGTTTTGACCATCATCACCCAAAGTCCCAGCCGTAGGCTGCTAGACAATCACCTACAGAATTACAAGAACGGGGCACTTTGGTACCTTACAACAGGAAAAATTCAACATCAATCCCGTAATCTGACGGAAGAAGACGCCTAGCTCAGAGAAGTCTAGAGATAGATCAGTGAGAGCCATAGCTAGGATCTCCGCGTCAGTTTTGAGCACCACAAATTCGATCCCCAAGGGAGCAGCTATTTCCAACCCCTTCAGGCAGACTACAGCATCAGCGTGGAGAGCATTAGAGAGACGATGCAGTGCATGCAGATAGCCCGCTCCTGCTGCTATCTATTTTATGTCCGAGCTTTATTAAGTGCAGATGACTATCTGTTAAAAAAACTGAAAAATTATACATTTTTGGTTGTAGTTGTAGGGAAGGATTTTCTTTTGGGCTGTGTTATTGGTTACACCCGATTAGACCCACTTGCGAAAATGCAGAACATATGGTAATGTGATCGGGGTTGTCCATAAAAAAACAGTAACAATATAAAATTGTAAATTAACAGACCCATACAATTATTGTAGTTCAAGTAAGTCATATATTTGCATTGGGACCGGCACCTGACGTGAGCAGCCGATTCAAGCCCAATTCAGACCGCTATTTACAAATTTGGTCAGAGTTCATTAAAATGGTGAGACTAGCAGTAGCAGGTATAGGAAACAGTTGTTTCTACTTAGCGTGCTTGTGCTGCATTTCAACTTGAGACTGATAAAGGAACCAATTCATGTGGTCTCGTCAGACAACTAGTAGTTTCGTAGTATGTCATTCTGTCATTCATGGTAGTGGTTTTGGCATGGTTGGACCGGCAATTTGCCGTGAAACATGAAGTGCTGCTACCTCAATAATCAAAGTTCATAGAATGTGAACCTTAATCTGTCTGGAATTGCATGGTTATGACAGCTCTATTGTGATTGATATATCTTGTGTTAGTGCCTGTGTTATCTCTTTGCATTATGATTCATGGTGTTGTGTTTCTGTTTGATGAGAATTTTACATTGTGGCTGTTAAGTTGTTGTATCCATGGAGCAAGAGGCAAGCGGACTTTGAGCTGGTAACATGCTCCAAAATATTTAATATGTACCAGTTTCAGGTAAGCACCATCTAATAGCACAACGCGCAAATAAGCCGGCCTATATTTCATACAGGGGGCATACACTGCCAACAATAAAGTATGACTCAGCGGAAGATCAACGAACCAGAGGTTATTAGTAGCTCGATTATTCGTAGTTTGGAGCACCAAGGACAGGATGGTACACATGGAGCCATCAAGTATGACGCAGGACGGCATATACAAGCATAAGAACTATGATCCCACTTAGTTTAAGACACCAAGCTGTCATTAGCTTGATTCTTTCTACTTTGCAAATGATAGAACGGATGGAGAAAGCATAGCATGATGGTCTTCCACAAATTCTGGCATCTGGTCAGCTACTTGTTGAGCTTAAGGAGACTGTATATTTTGCCGTTGAGGTGCATCTCCAATAAATCGAAGTACTGACAACCAGATTTGTTAATTTAATCATGGAAGTACAAACGATGGAGAAGGAAGGAAAAATAACTGAGAAAAGAGGCTAACGAAAAATATGGGCACTATAAATATTCTTTCCCATAGTTCGGCCTGTCTCCATTTCTACATATAGCCGAGCATTAACAAGAACGTTGCAATTCGGACAGAGATGACTTCCACTAGGCACCAGAGGACGTCTAACTCTTGAGCTGCTGGATTGGAACATGTCAAAGTGTGGGATGCAGGAAGTGAGAATGTGTTAACGACAACGATAAAAGCAGGCGCTTAAATAGAACCAACTGACGAGAGAAACGTCACAAGACGAAAGACATATATTACCCGAGCTGATGTTGGTAGTTGGTAGGTACTAGACTATCCATACGCTTGCGCTTTCGTTTCCTACTGTTGGACCACAAACTGGTGCAAAACGTATATGTTACCAGACGATTCTAATATTGCTGCTACTTAAACGGTCGCTATCTTCCGAAACGGCCGTCACTTCCGCGCTAGCCAAACGGAGTTCATGGCGTCTCTCTGCAAACGCATCAGCACAGATCTTGGAGAGCTCCGCGCCAGCCGATAACTAGGACGCGCGAGCCCTTGGGCACCAATTATATATCGTAGTAGAAAAATAAGCAAAAAAAAAGGCTCACATTTTCTGAAATTTTGGACACTATGTTGGCTGTGAGGCATTCATAACAATTCATTAAACTGATCTTGTGTAGCCATTTATCGTCCTGCAGACATTAGCTAAATGTTTGAATCGATAAACAAAGTGCAAGCTAATGTTACTACTAACTGGGCAGAAGGAAGACAAATGCACTATAGCTCAAATCATGACATTGACATATATCGACCTTCATATGATGCACATTAGCTGAAAGTTTGAATCGATAAACAAAGTGCAACCTAGAGTTAGTACTAATTGAGCAGAAGAAAAATATATGAACCCTAACTCAGTGGCTAATTAGGTATTTCATATAACAAATCTGCTCAGTCGCAAGCAAGAATGGGCACTAATCACGGTGACGGTGGACCAGACAAGATGGGCACTAACCACGGTGACGGTGGACCAGACAAGGAAGGAGATCTGCTACTGTCCTTGTTGCAGGCGACAACAGCTCCAGGCGGCCGGCAATGAAAAAATGGCGGAGCACTTCACGCACCGAAGCAGGTAAGAGGTCAATGAATGAAGACCAAAGCGAGGAGAGCGGATACGACGGACGAAGTGGGGGAGTCTGCTGTAGTCAAATTGGTAGCCGCCACTCTCGACATCGGTGAGATGGATGACAAGGCCGTTGTTGACGAACGGGAATGGAGCAGCGGCAACGGCAATGGCGCTGGTTTCTGGTTTCTGTTGCGAAGAAGATGGGAGTGGATTTTTTTTATTTTAGCCCTTTTTCTCTAAATTTTTATAAATGCCCCCCCCCCCCCAGCTAGATTTCCATCTCCTGGCCCTTTTTGCCACGCCATTTCGCACGACGGCACAAATGAGTACGGTCGCGCCATACGCATTGGCGCGACCCAGTGCCACGTCGTCAGCCCTGGCCCGCATGGGCCAACCCTCCGCGCCCCGTTGACCTAGCCTGGGTCACGCCACGGAAGATGGTGACAGAGAAATCAAATGGTACACACAGCCACGCCCTGCCACAATTGTGCTGGCAGAGGAAACCAATGGGAGCCCCGGGCCACGCCTGCATGTGACGCAGTCCGTGAAGAAATCCAATGCTAAGCATTTTTCCTATATAACAACAGATGCGACATCACATTCGGTCATCGTCACTTTCATAGAGCAATGTCTGGTCCAAGGTGTGGAGGGAGAGGAAGAGGGAGAGCCACTAGACATGAAGAGCTCGTCACCTATGGTGACGACTCTCTCGGGCCGGACTGGTTCGATTCACCACTACCAGAGTTTCCGTTCGAAACAAGGAGTGACTTCCAACGCGAAGGCAATCCATTGAGGGTGGATGGCCTTCCTTAGGGAATATGGCCGAAGTGTGAGCATGGTCGTGACTGTGTTGTGCAACTCCTTCATGACAGTGGGGATATACACAACGGCCGTCGTTTCTTTCGTTGTCCAATAGGCAGGGTAAGATAGTATTTCGTAATATCACTTGGATTTGTTCATTCGTATATTAACAAATTTTACTCTCCCGAGTAGAGTTACGATGACGAAGGCAACTTCAAGTGGACACACTGGGTAGATCCACCCGTCAACGGGATTGTGCAAGAGTACACCGCCCACCTGCAAAACAAAATCTTCGACTTATAGCGTGAAATAGAGGAACCTTCATTGTTTGATGGCAACGACGATGTTGTGTTCTGTGAGAACCTTCAATGCCCATGTCCACACCATAAGCCAGGGCCTGCTCAAGCTCCACAAGCAGCACCAGCACCACCTCCGGGGCCACCACCACCGCCACAGGCACCATATGGCTATTATAATGATTTCTACTCTCAGGGGATGGACACTAATCAAAACAGCGTCCGATACCCGACGCCAAACAAAATAGCGTCCTTCCCATTAATAAAAATATTGTTAAGGATTACTATTTTAAAAATTCCAGATTTATTTATTACCAAAAATAAAAAAATCGGGTATACATGACTAGGCTATACAGTATATTCAAATCTTATGGTACCACGGCCAAATGGTCACGACAATATAGGAAAGCGAAGGCATGCTTTTGGTTCAGCGGAATGGACACAAGACCAGGAGAAATCAAAGGTTTGCGTGTTGAGGCAAGAAACCAAAAACACTCGTACCATCGGTTCTCTTGACCAAGACTGGTGCAACAAATGGACTCACACTTTGGTTGAATGACCCCATTCTTGAGCATTTCCTTGACTTGCAGCTCAATCTCGTCTTTTTGACTTGGAGAATATCTATATGGTCTCACATTCACAGGTTTAGTTCCCGGGATTAGTAGAATGTGATGATCAAACTATCATTTTGGGGGTAAGCCCGTTGGCTCCTTGAACAACTCATCATGTTCCAATAAAAATTCTTGAATTACAGTTGGTGGTTGTTCTAAATTAAAGTATTGTGTTCAGTAACAGCAGAGAGACATAATAGTTGAGCAACACCCGCCTTCCTGATTAGGCCTTTCAACTTCTTTCCTGATATCTTGTGACCTGATTTAGTGTTGCCTTTGGCACCCTTCAATGTAATCCTTGTGCCCTGGTGATGGAATCTCATCTTCTTCTTGCCCCAATGTACCCACATTGGACTGTGCTTTTCCAGCCAATCCATACCCAATATGAGGTCATAGCAGGATAAATGCAGATTCCTCATATCCGCTTGAAAAGTATTACCTTGAAACAACCAAGTGAAATCCTTCACCACAGATTCACTCTGCAATTTGGCTCCATTGGCAATAGTCACATTAACGCAAGGGGCCTTTGATATAGAACACTGGAGAGTTTCTGCTATCTTCTTGTTAGTGAAATTGGTGGAGCTACCGAAATCAATAGAGAGGTTTTCAGGTCCAAAATAATGACCATTATTTTTCCTCAACTAATAGCCATTAGTTCAAGGGTAGTTTAGTAATTGCACTAAAAATATAATATTTTTTATTATACAAACTTGTGTTAAATACACTAAAACTTGACTACAATAATAATGATGATGATTAATTAAATTTAAAATAAATATTTTATAACAGATTCATGTAAAAATTGACTAACTTATTAGTTATAATAATTTTTTGTATTAGAATCATATTATTTTTGACAATATTACCCTTACTAATGGTCATTAGTTACTAACTTCTAAAATTTAATCTACACCGTTAGATCTAACTAATGACCATTAGTTGAGAAAAAATAATGACCATTATTTTGGACCTGAAAACAGCCCAATCAATAAGAATCAACAACTCACGCGTGCCATGCATGCCAGTTATACAGGAGAGTTTCTGCTACCTTCTTGTTAATGAAACTGGTGGAGCTACCGGAATTAATTATAGGCCGCAGCCTCCGTAGTTATGTTCTCCTTTGTTTCAGTTGGCTGGATGCTTATTGTAGTAAAAAAACAAAAACAAGGCCGTGTGTTGCAAAACAGAGGCCAGAAACAAGAGTTTTCTTTATAAAAAAAATGTATCCAGGTTATTCGCTAGTATTGTTTTTTATCCTCTTTCTAGCAACATTATCGCAGTGGCGTTTTCAGAAACGGTCACTCTTTTTGGCCGCCACTGCACACATGTTGTGCAGTAGTGGTCGTTGCTTGTGCTCCGGAGCTGGTCGTTGGGCTTGTGCTCCGGAGCTCCATGCTAATTAGTTACCGGTACCATCACCCTGACAAACGAAGTGAGATGGTTTTCAAAATGGAGCGCCTCCGCAATGAGATGGTTTTTGAAGTGGTCCGGTACGAACGAGATATTCGGCTGCCATTCCTGCCGCACGTGCTTGTTCTCCCAAAGTATTTCGGGTCGCTCCTCAAATCCAGGTTGATCCGTACAAGCCGAGGAATTAACGAGTTCCCCAATAGGCCATGAACAACGGGCCGCTCCTGTATATGTTGCGCGCGCGCGCACACGTGTATTAATCCCTCTGATTGCTAGGTTATACAGGTGAACAAAGTTCTTCCAATTGGACATACGCTGGTTGGCCAATAATAAAGAATATGGCCAAAGATTAGTTTCATATTAGATCATCAAGACATGATTAAGTACCAGCAAACAATATAAGGATATATGGTTCATATGCTTAGCCAAATTTGATTCTCTATTCACTTCAAATGGCAAACAAATTGTCTAAAGCTGACTTAATTAGGAGATCAGACTGTCAGGTTTCACTCTGTTGACCAAAGCTCGCTCAACTCACGAACCACGCGGCCCTCCACCTAGTGGCGGACCTAGAGTTCCATTAGAGGGTATGCTAGAAAAGAATTGCATAAAAAATATGTTATTGCAAAGAATTGAACTCATGACCTTAATATGTTAGACTAACTTTGATTATCGAACAAGTTAGACTATACTCATTCTATGATTTAGTTAACAAAATGTTTGTTTTTTGTACTAGTGATAACCTATATGTGCTATTATTTACTTGGACATAGGGTATGCCATGGCATATGTGGCATACCTCCTAGGTCTGCCCCTGCTCCACCAAACAACGCCCCCAACTAGATCCCCTCTAGCCTACTCCGTCCCCGCCTCCATCGACCTTGTTGGTGGCTGGCGAGTGGAGTGGAGCCATCCCTATCAGCTCAGAGCTGTTTTCTTCAATGTTTTAGTGGTTCTTATTGGTATGGCACCAATATGTAAAAAAAGGCACAAAAATGACACCATAACTGACAACTCGTTTCTATCGATGCGTCACCACTGGCTTATTAGTGATGATTGTTCTCAGGAAGCATCACCAATTTGAGCAGACCCGTCGAGACGCGTGACTAATAAGATCAATTTGGTGATGAGTCTTGTTAGACCAGTCTCGGTGGAGAGTGTCATCACACAGTTATCAAAAAGAATTTTTTAAGAACCGTGCCGGTGAAGGGTCATGGTGATGACACTCATCTCTCATCCCATGACACTCCCCCTCTTCTCTCTCATGTCATGTCAGCAAATTTAATGCTCATGACACTGCCATGACACTCCCATTGAGACTGGCCTTACAACACATCACTATTTTATTCCAAGTTATTAGTGACACGTCTAAATTATAATTAGGAACTGCATTGATGACACATATCAAATAGACATGTCACTATTGAGGAATAAAGTTAGTGGTGACACATTTTAATTCCATGGGACACTAAATTCTTCAGTAAATTATTGTAATATTGTGAGAAAATATCAATTAGAAAAATAAAAAAGAAAATCATCTGTGGCCCGCTGCCACATGTGCCTTCACCTCTGCCTCAGCCGCCGGTCGCGCTACCGCCTCTACGCTGGCCCTAGCTGTGCTTCCCTCCGGCATCCTATGATCATCCTCTCCCCGCCGGCCTCGCCGCCCCGGCTTTGCCTTCCCTGTGGCGCGGTGCCGGCCGCACAACCATATCCCCCTTGCGGCCTTGTCACGCACCTCTTTACCCCGCTGCTGGTCACGCTACCACATGCGCCAGCTTCCGACTCCGCATTCGCTTCTGCCTCCCCGCCGGTCGTACCGCATCCACCTCGCCTTCCCCCTGCCGAGTGTGTCGTCTCTTCCATGGCCTGACACGTACGTACACTACCTTCGCCTATCCCTGCTGCATCCACCTACCGCCGCTTCCGCCTCCCCCTGCCTACGCTAAGTTCTGGTTGTGAGCCGGCTGCACGTGGACATCGCGTAACGTTGTCGTGTCTGGTCTCTAACTCTTCTATTCGGTGAGCTCCAGATCATATATCATACCTTCTGCGTGCTTATCATTGTCATTTGCACATGTAAAGAAATCTATACGTTACCACCTTCTGAATATCTACCATACCCTCTGCATGCTTGTTTGCCTTCCATGCATTTCGATTAGCTATCCTTTGCAATGTGTGTTGAGCTGATATGGCTAAATCCTGCTGCTACTAATTTACTACAGATTTTAACAATTTTTTATCGTAAAACTACAGATTTGACAAAGTTTAAACCTCTTAATTAAATATGTAGTTTTATGATACATTTTGTTAAATATGTAGTTTTATGATACAAAGATGCACTAAATCTGTAGTTTTATGATACATCTCCTTATAAAGATTTAGCAAGAGGATTGCTTCATAATGTATTTGTTCAAACTATGTTGCGTGCTCCTCTATCTTTTGATATTTGGTTTAGTGTGTGCCACAGACGAACGAGCTACAAAACTTAGTAATTATTATTTATTGGCTGTAGCCCCTTAAGGGGTGAAAGTCGGGACCTTTTCCTCGTTATATAAACAATGATACATCTTCTTAAACCCGTAGTTTTGTTATAAAACCTGTAGTTTTGTGGTAGTTGGCCATCCTCATCCATTGCATCTAGCTAATGATTCATTTTCTCTGCTTTCCTTGATAAAAGTTCCACGAGCGTCTTTTTTTCCCCGGCACCTAGGGTTTCCTAGGCGACTCGGGGCGTTTGTGGCGGCGGCCACGTTTTCCGATCCCGATCTTCTCTTCCTCCTACTAGTCTTCGATCTGTACTCCACCCTACAATAGAACCCGATTCCACGTCCCCAATCCACATCAAACTCAGCGTGCGCTGCCTAACCCCCTGCTAGCCTCTTCTTCGGGATCAACAAAACCCCGAGGCCTTTCCTAGGGTTTGGGGACCTGGGCGAGATAAAGTGCGGCGGATTTCGGGTCATGGCAATGGAGAAGGTGGATGGGATGATGAAGAAGCTGCAGCTCTCTGCTGCAGAACGCAAGGGGATCAGGATCGACCTGCCTGCGGTTGACACTCCGCCTCGGGCGATTGGGAAGCTGTTCTCGGAGAAACCTGCACCGACGGAAGCTCCGGAACAGGCGTTGGGGAGGATCTGGTGCCCCCTCCGGGGGATCGAGGTCACGGACTGGGGAGAGAATCATTTTCTCTTCACTTTCCACCAGGCGGCGGGGAAGAGGAAGGCTCGGAGGAAGGCCCGTGGATGCTATCCAATGAATTGCTGGTGGTGGTGGACTTTGATGGCTCCAAGACGTTGGGGAAATTGACTTCTCATATGTCCCGATCTGGGTGAGGGTAGCGAATTTGCCTTTAGGGATGCTCAATAATCAGGCCGGAGAGGTGCTCGGAGCAGAGATAGGGGAGGTGATGGAGGTGGATGTGGCATCTAATGGCATGGCAGTGGGGTGTGCCCTGCGAATCAAGGTCCGCATGGATATCAGAAAACCTTTGATGAGGGGGATTACTGTTGTGGTGGGGGAGGGTAATGGAGAACGATGGTGCACTTTAACCTATGAACACCTGCCTGATTTCTGCTATTTGTGTGGCCTCATTGGACATACTGATCGCACTTGTGAGATCAAAGTGGGGAAAAGTGAGGTGAGACAGTATGGTGCTGAGTTGCGACATTTTATTCCAAAAAAGAAGGCACAACGTGAATCCTCTAGTGTTAGAGGAGGTGCACCCTGGAGGAGTCCTTTCGCCCCTTCACGTTATCTTCCCCGGGAGGGGGTAGGGGAGGCGATGGCCGCTCAAGAAGTGATGTACAATGCTGGAGGAAGGGTGGGGAACTGAGTGTAGGTAGCGGAGGGGGAAAATCAAAGGCAGATGCAATCTTGGGTGGGAGAGAGGTGTTTCCTCCCCGGAGCGTTGGTAGGGAGGTGGTGTGTAAGGAGAGTGTTGCCGCTGTTGAGGGGAGCGGAGGTGAACAGGGCCTTGTGCACAGTGGCATGCAAGCCATGCACGTGGACACGAAACTGGTGCTAAAGGAGGGGGCGCAGGAGCCGGGGTTAGAGAGGACGGGGGAAGAAAAAAGAGACAGAGTCCAGCGCAAGTTCAAGCGCCGGATCGGGGAGGCTGGGAAGGAGATTGATGGTAGCAGTGTGGAGGCAGGGGCGGGGAGCAAGCATGGCAGGGATGGGACGGATGATGATGACGAAGGAAGGAAGAAAAGTAAGGTGATCAGGCCGGTGGAGAGTGACACAACTGAAAACGCGGGGCTGACGGTTCAGCCCTGCAGTAATCAATGAAGATTGTCGCCTGGAACTGTCGGGGATTGGGGAACGGCCCGGCAGTTCGGAGCCTTCTGAAGTTTCAGAAGATGGAGGACCCAGATATCCTTTTCCTGTCTGAAACCAAACTGGATAGGAACAGGATACAAAATCTCAGGTGGAAGTTGGGGATGATAAATGTTGAGGTGAAAGATTGTGTGGGGCAAAGCGGTGGTCTTGCAGTTTTCTGGAAGAATGGTGTAAATTTTCAGCTTCGTGCAGTGTCTCGACTGTACATCGATGCTGATGTGGTGGAGAAAGACGGATTTGTGTGGCGGTTCACTGGAATCTATGGTGAGCCGAGAGCAGATCACAAAGAGCTCACGTGGCGGGCACTCCGCACGCTAAATGTGGCGAGGAGGAGACCGTGGCTGGTGATGGGGGATTTCAACGAGATTCTACTCTCGTGTGAGAAGGAGGGAGGACAGCAGCGAAGTCAAGGTTGTATGGATCGCTTTCGACAAGCGTTGGAGGAATGCGCCCTCTCGGACTTGGGATTCGTAGGTGATCCTTTCACCTGGCGCAACGGTAGCCATACGAACCCCAATTATATTCGAGAGAGGCTGGACCGGGCGGTGGCGGACAATGACTGGTGTGCGCGGTTCCCCGGTTTCCGAGTGCTGAATGGCGATCACAGACACTCGGACCACCGGCCTGTTATTGTGACTACAGAAGTGGAAACAGTGGCTGCACGCAATCAGCGACAGGAGCCGTGTTTTCGTTATGAAGCAGGATGGGCAAAGGAGGAGCAGTGTGCGACCATTGTCGAGAATGCTTGGAAACTAACAATGGGTGCTCGAGGGGGAAAGTGGAGGAGGCAGTAAGGAGTGTGGCAGCTGATTTATGGGATTGGAGCACCAATATTCTGGGTGAACTAGAGAAGAGAATAAGAAGAGCTAGACGGGACTTAGAAGCTTGTAGACGAGGTCCAATTGATGCGGGGAGAGAAACTATCCTGAAGTATAAATTACAGAAATTAGAGGACCAATTAAATCTGTATTGGCGGCAGCGAGCACATGTGCAATGGCTAGAAAAGGGTGACCGTAACACAAATTATTTCCAGCAATATGCTACGGAAAGGAAAAGGAGAAATAAAATCAGAAAATTGGTGAAGGAGGATGGGGTTGTGGTCACCGAGGAGGGGGCATTCAGGAAATGATTGTTGAGTACTACAAGACTCTCTTTGAGTCGTGTATGGGTGACAGATGTGGGGAATTATTGCAAGATGTTCACCAGCGTGTTACCCCTGAGATGAATGAATTATTACTCAAAGAGTATTCTGATGAGGAGATCAAGGCAGCACTGGATGGTATTGGAGATCTTAAAGCGCCAGGAATGGATGGAATGCCAGCGCTGTTTTATAAACAGCACTGGAATATTGTGGGGGAAGATATCATCCGAGAGGTCCGGGCTTTTTTGATGGGAGGTGATATGCCAGTTGGGTGGAACAGGACGTGTGTTGTGTTGATCCCCAAGGTGGAGCAGCCGGAGAGAATAAAAGATCTGAGACCTATCAGTTTATGTAATGTGGTTTACAAAATTGCTTCCAAGGTACTATCTAATAGACTGAAATTAATCTTACATGAGATCATCTCTCTCAATCAAAGTGCCTTTGTGCCGGGTAGGCTTATTACTGATAATGTACTCCTAGCCTATGAAATGACTCACTTCATGCAGACAAAGAAAAAAGGAGTAGAGGGATATGCTGCAATAAAACTGGATATGAGTAAAGCATATGATCGAGTTGAGTGGGATTTTCTTGATAAGATGATGAGGCGTATGGGTTTCCATAGCAGTTGGGTCCAAGTGATTATGAGGTGTATCTCATCTGTGACATACAATCTCCGAGTCAATGGTGGCTTAACTGAAGAGATTAAACCGGAAAGGGGACTTCGACAGGGAGACCCGATATCACCCTATTTATTTCTGATTTGTGCGGAGGGTTTCTCTTCTTTGATGAATGCAGCAGAAGCGAATGGAGAATTCTCTGGTGTTAAAATATGCCCACAAGCTCCGAGTGTTAATCATCTATTGTTTGCAGACGATTCGTTGTTACTTCTAAAAATCAATGAACGAAGTGCACAGCGTCTGCAAAATATTCTATCTTTATATGAGACATGCTCGGGGCAGATTATCAACAAGGAGAAGTCTTCGGTGATGTTTAGCAAAAACACCAGGGATGCTGATAAGAATATGTTGATGGCAGCCTTGGATATACGGGTGGAAGCAACAAATGAGAAGTATCTCGGTTTACCAGTGTATATGGGTAAATCAAAAGCAAAAACTTTTGCTTATCTCAAGGATAGGGTTTGGAAAAGATTGCAAGGGTGGAAGGAGAAATTGCTGTCCAAAGCTGGGAAGGAAGTGCTGATTAAAGCAGTGGCCCAAGCTATACCTACGTATGCAATGTCGTGTTTTGATCTCACAAAAATGCTATGTGATGATATTAGCACCATGATTGCGAGATTTTGGTGGGCGCAGCAGGATAATGAAAAGAAGATGCACTGGTTATCGTGGGAGTGCTTGACGTCCAGGAAAAACAAAGGGGGCCTTGGATACCGGGATCTACACATGTTCAACCTTGCTATGCTGGCAAGGCAAGGGTGGCGCTTAATTGCAGACCCGGATTCCCTGTGTGCTCAGGTGCTCCGAGCACGGTACTATCCAGATGGACATATCCTCAACGTCATTGAGAAACCGGGGATTTCTTATTTGTGGAGAAGCATAGTGAGGGGAATAGCTGCTTTAAAGCAGGGCTTAATCTGGCGAGTGGGAGACGGCACGATGATTGACATATGGATGGATCCTTGGCTACCAACGGGTATACAACGGCGGCCAATTACACCGAGAGGTCAAACGGTCGTATGGCGTGTCTCAGAGTTGATCAATCCTGTTACAGGTGATTGGGATAAAGAATTAATACAAGATATTTTCTGGGAAGAAGACTGGAAGCATATCCTGGCAATACCACTGAAACAGGAAGCAGAAGATACTCTAGCATGGCATTTTGATAACAAAGGTGTGTTCACGGTGAAATCTGCATACCATGTTCTACAAGATGCTAGTGAACGGAAGGCAAAAAGACAGAGAGGTGAATCATCCTCGGGGCCCTATTATGAGAGTACTATAGACTGGAAGAAAATTTGGAAACTACCCTATACCCCAAAACTGAAACAATTTTTATGGCGCCTGACTCATCATAGCCTTCCCTGGAGAAAAAATATTGAACATCGAGGTATGGAAATTGATACAATATGCCCTATGTGCTGCCGATTGGATGAGGATGGTGGTCACTGTTTTTTCAAGTGCAAATGGGTGAAGAGATGTTGGCAAGCCATGAATCTGGAATATATACGGCTGCGGCTGGTGGAGCTTCAGTCGGCAAAGAGTGTGGTCATGGCAATCCTTGAGCTTGAGGAGGTAGTACGTGTGCAAGTTGTCGCGCTTTTGTGGTCATGGTGGGATGCTAGAAATAAAGCTAATGCGGGAGAAAGAAAACGGGAGGTTAGCGAAGTAACCCATATGGCTGCCCACATTGTGCAAGATATGATGTCCATAGCACCAACGGAGAAAGAAAAGGCCACATCAATGAATAAGAGGTGGACGCCCCCTCCGGAAGAGCTGCTTAAACTTAATATTGATGGAGCTTTTCTGGAATCGATGAAGTGTGGTGGTTGGGGCTTTGTTGTTCGAGATCACAACGGACATGCAGTATTAGCAGGTGCCGGCAGAATAGAGGCGATTCATGATGCCCTATGCGCCGAAGCACAGGCCGGGGTAGCCGGACTTGGGGCGGCGATGGAGCGTGGTATGGCCCGAATTCAAATAGAAACAGACTCGGCGTGCCTAGTCTCAGCTTTGAAGTCCAAGTCTTATGATCAAGCCATTGGGGGTGTGCTCTTCCAGGAGATAAGAGATTTGCTACAATTTCAGTTTCATAGTGTTGAGGTGATTTATGCTCCCCGTTCTTGTAATACTGTAGCTCATGAGTTAGCTCGTCTTAGCTTGAGGTGGGATTCAGATCAACCTGTTATTTGGGATGATCCCCTACCTGCTTTTGTAACCGCACTGGTGGATCGCGATCGAGCTGATCCTTTGTCTCATGAATAAATAAAATGAGCTTGAAGTCAAAAAAAAAAAAAAAAGCTAATGATTCATTTTGTTTCTAAGTTGTGTCAGCACGTGCAAGACTTTACATGTGAATGATTGAGCACTAAATGGCGAATAAATTGAGGCATAAATGTACATGTATTATTGTATTATATATGTCCCTCTCAATGTCACCATCTCATTTTTCTCGTGTCTGACAATTTCTTTCATCCATCCTGGAAGGTAATGATGTTTTTTTGTTACACTAACCACACATAATAAAGAAGAATATAATTAGAGAAAATGCAGCTGTTGCTCATGACAAATTAATGTCAAATAAAGTGGTCTGGTCTTCAAAATTTTCTTACAGTAACAGGAGATGGGTTATAAAACCGAGCATTGAATATTATTATTTTTGTCTGATCAACAAAAGTAAAGCAAACACAAGCAAACGGTAGGAATACAGAGGCTGGCAGGGCCAGCCATCCAGCACAAGACATATTGATTAATGTTGTTGTAGATATTGGTTGAGGTGAGATATATTTGTATTACGTGTATTCAGTTTCCGCTTGATGACTTACAGTACCTAGCTGGATCCATTTTGTAATGACTAAAATCAGCAAGGCAACAGCACATTATTTTTACAAAACATATATACTATGAAGGTATATACTCACGTACAAACATGAGTATTCACCTTTATGAACACATGCATGCACATTCTATCCCCTATAAGTATGACGCCAAATATTACGTAGCTGATCCAAAAATTTATGAAGTCATCACAGAAATGCTCCTATCAACGAGGATATTGTCAGTCAGGTAAATGTAAAATGGCAGTAAATCTCATGCTGCTACCGCGATAGGGATGTTATCTATCATTAAAAAAATAGCAGTAAATGTAATGTTGTTGCTAGGTTCAGCACATGTACACCTCATGTATGATTTACATGACTTACGGTATCAATGTAGTAGTATGCATCTACATCTATTTAGACATGAATGGAGAAATCATACAACTATGTATCTTAGATGAACCACAAAGATCAAAGGCCTGCAAAAAAAAGGATCAACAACATTAGTTATAAATGACTTTTAGAGAAAAAATATTCATTTTACTAACCTCAACAACTCACTTTGTTGGTTCAACCCCGGAGCAAATCTTGTCTCAATTTATTACCTAGCCAAATTAAATTGGTGCAAGCTACCTCCAATTGCAAATTCTCCTCCTTTACACAAAATAAATTATATTGTTGAAAACTAGAGTTATAATTTTATTAAGTAGTTAAGTAGACAAAATAAATTATTGGACGAGTAAAATGATTTTTTCCTAATTTTTCTGGTCGTGTTAGACTACTCACGATAAGAGCATTAAATATTTTAGCCGTTCCACATTGCCTTCCGTTGTTCCCTTCCCTGACCTGGGAAGGTCCAGAAACTCAATGGACGGAGACTGATATGGAGGAAATTGTAAGAAAAAAGGAAATGATTAAGAAGGACGCTCGTCATATGTTAGAGAGTGCAAGTGTGCAACTGACCGCGCACACCCAGCAAGAGCGAGAAATCCATAGTGCTCCGTTCCTACATAAACCTTTTCCCCTTCGCCGCGTCCTCTCCCAAACCATTCTATTCATCATATCCCCCGTCTCATCAACCTCCTCCGCCGGCAAGGTTACCATATGGGCTCCGCAACCGGTGACACAACTCGCCTCTCGTACCCGCTGGCCCGGCGCGACGATTCCGTCATCGACGACTACCACGGCGTCCGAGTCCCCGACCCCTATCGCTGGTAAGCAACAGCCGCGCCTAGCCAGCCGCTCCCTGGTGGCGTTCATTCCTCAGGCCATGGCTTCCGCCGCTCGCGCAGGCTGGAGGACCCGAACTCGGAGGAGACCAAGGAGTTCGTGGACCGGCAGGTGGAGCTGTACGAGAAGGTTCTCGCGACCTGCCCGGACACGGACAACCTGCGCGACGAGATCACGCGGCTGTTCGACCACCCGCGCTACTCGGCGCCGATCCGCCGCGGTAACAAGTACTTCTACTTCCACAACTCCGGCATCCAGGACCAGAGCGTGCTGTATATGCAGGTATCTGTCAAGCAATAGATACGAAGTTGCCACAACAAGACACAGCCACGTGGTTCCTTAATAATAAATAAAAATAAACATAACGACACAAGCACGTGGTTCCCGTTCCTCCGGTAGAATGCCTGATCATCTAGTCTGAATCTGCCGTTTTGTCTCCTTTCATCTTAGTAATAATTCTGGCAAAGCTTGGATGTGTTTGTGCGTGTGTTGGATTAATTAGGAGATTGGCCGCATCATGTGACTGTTAGTGGTAGGTCATTAGACTTGGAATCGATGGATAAACAGAGCTTCATGTTACTAAATAATACTAATGTACTGTATATGTATAGTCAGGTCAGATACGCTAGCTTGGGCTGAATCTTTTGGGTGTGTTTGTTTCCAGCCCTCTGAAATTTAGCATTGTCACATTAAAGAGAATCTTACTATTTATGAATATTTTAATCAATTTAATGATAAAACCCTTTTGACAGATCTGCTAATTTTTTAGATGAATCTAATGAGCTTAATTAATCTATGTTTTGCTAAAGTGATGCTACAGTAACTGTCTTCTAATCATGACTTAATTAACCTCATTAGATTCGTCTCGTAAATTAGTCTAGGGGTCTGTAATTTATTTTATAATTAAACTTTATTTAATACTCCTACATAGTAAGATTCTTTTTGATGTGACAGCTATAAAGTTTAGACCCCAGGAAACGAACACACCCTTTAGCAGCTCCTCCTAGCCTCTCTCTCTCTATGTGTATAGATGCACACGGTCGGTTCAAGCAATTTCTAAATAATAATCGGCTTTGCCGCGCCTGTATAGATGCACATTCAGCCCAAGCATGCCTACTGTATCATGCTAAGCTTGGGCTGGGCTAGAATGTCTGACCACCCATTTCTCCCGATCCAGATATATAGCCATATATAGTTGAGCTTCCCAGGGGGTGGTAGAGTTGCTTCAAACCTGGTGAGGAAGCACGTGGTGCTAATGTATAGATCTTCTACATCAAAACTGTATAGATTTGGTGCCAATAACAATAGTTCTCCACGTAATTGTCTAAATATTCTATATGGCTATGAAGACTGAAGATTATTGTGAGTCTAATGCAACTTGTGCTACCTTAGTATGCTATTGGTGACATTATGGAATGAGTTGAATGTATCATGTGTCATGTTCTTATTTCAGGACCATTTGGAGGGAGAGGCAGAGGTTCTTTTGGATCCAAATACTCTAAGTACAGATGGTTCAGTTACCCTTTCTGTATTTTCTGTTAGTGAGGATGGAAACTACCTGGCCTTACGCGGTTAACGAAAACGGTAGCGATTGGGCAACTATTCATGTGATGTCTACAATTGACAAGAAGTCAATGTCCGACAAATTGTCATGGGTAACTAGTCCCTATTTGCAACACTAGAGTTCTCTTAGCTTTCCATTTCGCAAACATCAATGCAGTAATGCTTTAATATAATGATTTGTTCATTAACCAAATCTGTTCTACTGGTGGATTCAGGCGAAGTTCTCATCGATCAGTTGGACACATGATGGCAAAGGATTTTTCTATGGTCGATTTCCAGCGCCCGGGTAAGCCCACATTTTTCTAGCACCAAAGCAGCCCTTTACTTTCTATGCATTTTCCATCTGGGCGTAGAAACTTTTTATTGCTGTGCAATGTTTTTGTTTTTAGTAAAGTTACTGTTGTAATTCAGTGAAGATAAAAATGAGACAACCTCTTTAATCTGAATACCAACTTCTGCAGCCAACAAAAAAAACAAGAGAATTAAAAGAGTGTTATCTATTGTGCTATTAGCAATCAGATTGGCAAACCATAAACAGATAACAATGTTTGCCAGTGACACACTGGTAACAAAAAAAAAGAAAGCCTGATGGATTGACATGCCCGAGTTTATCAGATACAATATTGCAAAACTCAAATTACGTTTCTTATCAGAGTTTTCTGCATAGATTTATTGATTTCTTCAATTTATTATTTTATTTGTGCTTTACATGGCTCGGCATGCCCATGCTTCTTCAGCTCCTAGGCCAATGTGCCCAGTGTCCCACTGCTTTCATTATCTCTTATGCCTATTTTCTTTTCATCTAATTTGTGAAGATTTAAGCAACGTCAAAGTGTAACACGCAAATTACATGGAACTTATAAATTACGATGTTGAATTTAGGAAGAAAGTTGTTCGTCTTCTTTTCAACAGTTCAGAGATCTGTAAATTTTGCCTATTTAAGCTTTTCTGTTGATTATATTTATTCTTGTTTTCCGAAATGTCTTCCTATTCATGTCTCTAGAGAAGGAGGAGACTTGGATGCTGGTGATGAGATGAGTGTCAATGTTAATCATAAGATATGTTACCATGTTGTGGGATCTGATCAGTCAGAGGATATAGTCTGCTGGAAAGATCCCGAAAATCCCAAGTATTCCTTTGGTGTCTCGGTCACTGAAGATGGAAAGGTAACTCGCTGTGACTCATAAGTCAAATATGAGATCTCTTCTTAATGTTGCGATACATGTTTTCAGCCATTATGAGAATCTGAGGAAGTAAACACATAGTTATGTAATCTTCAGTGATCGGAGCTTTTTCGTATTGTTTTCTGTCGCATGCAGAAAATGTAGTAATCTGAATTATGTATGTTTTGTTTGGGCAGTACATCATGTTGGGCACCTATGAAGGTTGTGACTCTTCCAATAAACTTTACTACTGTGAAATTTCCTCTCTTCCTCAAGGAATAGAGGGTTTCAGAGATACACAGGAAATGCTTCCGTTTGTTAAGCTTGTTGATAACTTTGATGCTCAATATCAAATTGTGGCAAACGATGGTGATGAATTTACGTTTCTGACCAATAAAGGTGCCCCCAAAAGCAAGCTTGTAAGGGTAAATGTCAAGAACCCTGAGCTGTGGACTGATGTTCTTCCGGAGCATGAAAAGGATGTTCTTGAGTCAGCGGACGCGGTTAACAGTAACCAGCTATTGGTGTGTTATATGTCAGATGTTAAGAGTATTCTGCAGTTAAGAGACCTCAGAACTGGAAATTTGATTCATCAGTTACCTCTAGATATTGGTTCTGTTTCTGAGATCTCTTGTAGGAGGGAAGACACCGAGGCATTTATTGGCTTCGTAAGCTTTCTCTCTCCAGGAATTATTTACAGGTGCAACTTAGTATCTACAATCCCTGAACTGAAGGTGTTTCGGGAAATCTCAGTTCCTGGATTTGACCGCACGAGGTTTCAGGTTAAGCAGGTAGGTTGTTGTTTTCTCTTCGGAATTTGTTTCACTCTTTTCTTTAAAAGTTTAGTTTTTCTATATATGTTCTTTAAATGTAACTGCCCGATGGTTCTGGCTATTAGGACTTAGGAGTAACGGCTTGATTAATAAAATAATCTCACTACCTTAAAAAGTTCAATAATCTCTACAGCCAGAACAGATTGGTTGCATAAAGTTGTGTCAAGAATATAGTGCAGCGTTAATCCATAGTTTCATTGTCAGATTATAATCCTGCAGGTTAGGTGGTTAGGAGAATTCAGTTAGCAGAGTCTGCTCCCACGTTATGGACATCTGTGCACCTTGGATCATCTCATGGCCACTAGTTTACAGCATAATAAAGAGTACCACCTATATATACACAAAAGAGGAATGGAACCGAAAACTCTGCAGCCCCTTCTGGATTCTGACCTCATGCATTTCACTAACATCTCGTAGTGTTGCGTGCTGCCAACACATGCCACCAATTTATCATAGTGGCTTTTATATTATCGGTCCTGGTACCATTTAAAAAAATCAATTTCTGTGAATAAATGCATATTCCTCTCTGTCCTAGTTGTGTGGTTATTAGCTAGTTAGCGCAAAGTTGAGGTCACCAATGCAACAAAAAAAAGGGAACCGAGGGGTACTATCTACTAGGATCACTTGTAACAAATGGCTGTCACAAAATAAAGTACACCAACAATTTAATAAGCATAAATATGAAAAATTAGGATGTAGTATTGAGTATGACTGGCCTCTTATTCTTTATTTTTTATTTTTAAATGCCCAAAGTTCCTTCCACTTTTATTGTAATCTATAAAACCTTATCCAATAACTTCTCGACTATTTACTTCCTAATTACTATACATTCAACAACATTTATAATTATGAGTTGTATAGTTTCAAGCATTTATAACATACATTTTCATCTTCATGGGGAGAATCATAAGTACCTTATAGCATCTCCAATTGTTCCCAATAATTTTATTCCCAAAACACTGGTTTTAGAGAGTAACTATATCTATTGGGTCTTAAAAAAGACAATGACCCCAATAGTTCCCAATAATCATGTCCTAAATAATTTAAATATCCTTTCGGGAGTGAGAATTAGGTGACCAAGTTTTACAACCTCCAGGCTGTGGGTTGGGAGTTGGTAAATGTTGCAACCTCATTTTGAGAATGGTTGGAGAATGATTTTTACTAATCACATCCTAAATTTCGATTTAGCAACCTCATTTTAGGAAAGGTTGGAGATGCTCTTAGCTCTTCAGCTCACATACCCTTTGTTTGCACCTGTCTAAATTATTTTCCCTGAACTCAGGTATTTGTCCCTAGTAAGGACCGAACAAAAGTTCCCATGTTCATAATGTCGAAGAAAGACATCAAGCTTGATGGATCCCATCGAATTTTACTGCATGGATATGGCGGATTCAACATAAGCCTTACACCTTCGTTCAGTTTTGCTCGTGTTGTGCTATGCAAGAACATGGGTTTTATTGTCTGTATAGCAAATGTTCGTGGTGGTGGAGAATATGGGGACGAGTGGCATAAAGCTGGGGCACTTGGAATGAAACAAAATTGTTTTGATGACTTTATTTCTTGTGCTGAATTCCTCATTTCTGATCATTACACAAGTTCCAAAAAATATGTATTGAAGGTGGAAGCAATGGGGGACTTCTGATTGCTGCTTCGATTAATCAGGTGAGAGAGAAAGAACCATTATTTACTTAGAAGATGCTTCACAATATTCATTGTTTCATAATTGTGTATGTCGCAGCGTCCTGATCTATTTGGTTGTGCACTTGCTGGTGGAGGCGTCATGGACATGCTCCGTTTTCACAAGTTTACAATTGGTATGTTTCAAGAAAAAAATGCAAAATCCTCTCTTATAGCTATGATAAGTTTAGCGCGCCCCTTCCCGACAATAATATCTCCTTGAACATGTAGCTATCACGATACATCTAACTTTTCTTTTTCTTTTCCGGTTATGTATAAACCACCTCATACCAGTTTTACTCGCTTATGATTGACTTATGAATACAATCATCTCTAAGTTTTACTCGCTTTTATTAGTAACACCACCTCATAGCAGTCACAAGCACACTCAACATGTAGTCCATCTTCAAAAGCCTGGGTCATGAAATTTTATCTAACTTCTCCTAGAGATTCTTTCAGTTTAAATATAATGTAATAAGCACTAGGGGTCCCACCCATCCTGTTTTTTGCTCCATCAGCAAGATTAAGGACGCATTTGGATTGCCTCAAATACTTTTCCTAGCAAAGTAACAACGGCACTGACATAATGGTTTCGATAGTGTCTCCGTGTAGGCAAGGATTTCGGTTGTCCAGTAATGAGCAAAGCCATTGCAACTCCTTGCAAAAATCATAAGCAAAGGAACAGATGAATGGCGAAAGGCTGCTCAAAATATTGGGCTAACAGGGGTGGAATTTTGAGGCGATCGAGTACAAAACTTTGCCTTAGTTTATACTTGGCTAGCTGTGATTCTGGGCGTAAGGTAGACTTGTGACTAGTATATGTTTTGCCTGGTGCAGCCGTTGGTCACCACCGTTATGCTACCACTTGCTAGTTTCTGGTCTGTGTTTTTTGGATTTATCATACCAAACACATTCGACGTGCTAACTAGAAATGATGTCTGGGGTATTGTAAGTTGTAACACGTTTCCTCTTTGTGTTTACAAAAGAAGTTTGTTATGCTGGGAAACCACCTCAGAGCAAGTGAGCAACCGCTATGGGGACTATTTATAATTTTCCTTATAATTGATGTCTTCTGTGGTTCGTTCATACAGCTTATGCATGAAAATTAAATTCTGCAGGTCATGCCTGGACTACGGACTATGGTTGTTCAGATAAGGAAGAGGAGTTCCATTGGCTTATAAAGTATGGCACGTGCTTCTAGTTCTTTTTTTTTGTGAAAGGATAGAGAGCTTTATTTATTCAATAACAAGGTTCTTACACGCTCATGCTCCCAGTCAGTGGCTAAACACGCGCCACATTTTGACCCCTGAATCACTAGGTCCCTAATACTACTCAACGGAGGTTGCAGTCTCCACACGACCACACAGAACAATTCCCATTAACCTGGGCAACCTTAGCAAGGGCATGCGCTACACGCTATTAGCTCCTCGCAGAACCTTACTAAAACTTATCTCATAGCAGCTGGCCCACGGCCTTGATTTCAGACACCAAACTCATTCAAGCCGCTCTACTAGTCATACGTTTTTGGGGGCATTTATATAAGGCAACGTATCCTATGAGAACCAAGTTCGTGTGCGAACTATGAGAACTCCAATCTGGATCATATGATCGCAAAATCATCACCCCTTAATCATACTTTTGCAAATCCCACTCCCACCTCTCCCTACGCGCTCCCCTTAGATCAAGATCATATGATCCAGATTATTGGAGTTCTCGTAGTTCGCACATGAACTTGGTTCCCATAGGATACATTGTCTTTATATAATCATCACATAACACGTAGTTGATAAAATTAGATATTAGATGCTAAGACCATTGTGCTTTATACCTAACCTCTTTTCTTATGTGTAATGCTTTCGTATTATTTTGGATCCTACTCCGCACTCAACTGATATTTAGCTAGCTACATAGTCTTTATTCTTGCATATATGTATAGATACATGGAATTCTTTTCCCTTTTGAGTCTGGCAATATATCTTCATCTGCACATTCCTAACACTAATTTGTATACGATACTATATGCATGATAAAATTCTTTCTTTCTCCGAATTTTTCATATCATAAAGAACATGGTACTTTCCCTAAAAGGAGGGATCGTGAAATTATATTTTTGTATGTTAAATAACATGCTAATATTTCGGTCTGAACATATATAAAGTTACGTTTTAGCTGCCGTTCTATTGAACTATCATGAACATTTCATTCTCTTCTTGAAAAAGATATTCGCCCCTTCACAATGTTCGGAGACCATGGGAGCAAGGCTTTGGTAACCAGTGCCAATATCCAGCAACAATGCTGTTGACAGCTGACAATGATGACCGTGTTGTACCATTGCACTCACTGAAGTTGATAGCAGTAAGTTCCTTTTCTTAATGTACTCAGTTCTCCACAGTTTTCATCTGAGTCAAAACTACCATTGAATTTTACACATTGTGTTATTCTTCGTGTAACAATTAAAATATAATTCGCAAATGAAGACAGATCACAATATGCCATATTTTTGGATAGTGTATCAGATTTGATTTCCTGACCGTTGTTAACCTGATAAATATATCAAAAGCCTTCTTCAAGATATGATCAGGACTAGAAAAATGTGCTTATTTGCTAATGGTGATTGGAAATATTTTCACATGATGTGATGTGTGTGCATACATACTGTCAGGTGTCTCACCATCATCAGAGCCGACATGCGGTATCCATTATATACTAGCTAAAAGTAATTGTCTTTCATGTTTTCCAAGTTTCGATAGAGTGATAAGATAGTATATTCAAGAGGAACCCAGAGCCTTCTCATTAGTAAAAGGAAAATAAATTGGATATAAATATGGAAACATGTTATATCTATGATAGAAACATGTTTTGAAGTGAAAGGGCCTCTAGTCTAGTGGTTAGAGCACTTGAGTGATATCTAGCAATCTTAGGTTCAACTCCTACTAGGAGCGAATAAGTAGGCTAGAATAAAAAAATTTGATATATCTTTGATCTATTTTTTGAAATTATATCTGTATCTATTTTTCCTTAGATGTTAGTCATCATGTGTTGTATGTTTGATTCTAGTCACCCTCGCCACACTGACCATTGGTCGTTGCTATTTTTTGCCATTCTAGGACATCTATTTTTTTTCGCAGCCTCCTTAGACATGGATTAGTCTAGGACATCTAAGGATCTATGCAAGTATGCAGATGTCTGGAGAGAAGAGAAACAACTTATGTCTGTTAATTCATTCTTGAAGGGTCTATTTGTAAGATATCTAGGTGCACATCCAGTATGTGGAGCCAACGGCTGATAATACCTAGATGACGTAGCATGGATAATTTTCAAGGAAACACACACATTTTATTAGGACATAGAGATTTGGCATGTTTTCTTCATTCTAACGCCTGTTGCGGCACATTCTCGTCAATTTGGCCCCTGCTGCCGAGAATTGACTGAAAACTAAAACTAGACCAAGGAGAGAGACATCCCCTGACGTTTATGTAAGAGGATGCCACGCTGGAACCCGGGTGGGCTGGGCAACTCACTTCCTCTGTCAGCTGCTAGCCAGTCCGTCCGCGAGACCTTGGCAGGATATTATTGTATAGAAGTGCATGTAGGATATTACTGTAGCACGACGCGATGTCTTTTAGCCATTTAGTAATTCACAAGCTCATCTTCAATGATAAACTTACTCCATGAGGGGGGGGGGGTGGGGGGTGGAGTATTATTTTTTTTAATCAGACTTTTGCTACATGTAGGGCACAATTATTGTTTAACAATCTTGTATTGGATTTTTGCTAGATGTAGGGCACAATTGTTGTTTGACAATCTTTCCATAACTTGTCAAACTAACCACATATTTGTGCGACTATTCTTATTATTTTATTTTATAAATTAATTAATATAATTTTTGTTTCAATTTTATATTATCCTTTTATCAATGTATTAAATTCTTTAAATAACACAATACATCACAATTAGAGAGTGTTTTATTTTATTTTAGTTATTTTAAAATTATGAAAAAATTAGCTTATTTTGGTTTCTTTGGAATCATTCTTATGTATTTATTTTATTTGTATAAGACTTTTAATCTTACTCACTGAAATCATTCTTAATATGAATATTTCCCCCTTTGCCTCTAGTTATATTTATGTGAAACTTTATTTACAGGATTAATATTAGAAATATAATTATATGTATTGGTGTAGTATCTCCATGTGTCATTATATGGGGTTTTACTCTAGTATGAGGAAAAACTCTATTGAATCATTAGGAAACTCGAAATTTATTATGGTACCGCTGTTATACGAGTCTTCTACACATAAGTTCTATGAAACCTCATATCTATGTTATAGGAGCTAGAACAATTGTATTTTGGAAAAGTTTAATATATTTGATATCTAATTCAAGAGTATAATTTAGGTGCCTATGGGCATTTACTAAACCAAATCAGCTGCTACATATTTCTTAATAGTATATAATATTATCTTAACTACATAATTCTGAAATTATTCATAAAATAATTATGAAAAATATAAAATATATTTTAACATAGTGATCGATCATCTATAATCATGTTAAATTTGATGCTTAAATTCATATCGTTCAAAGAGAAAGAAAAAGGACAAATTGCATAACGGAATCCTAACTATACAGTTCAAAAAGTTGTAAGTAAAAATTTATGAAAAGATTTAAAATACATTTTACATAGTGATCGACCATGTGCTGGCATGACAAATTTCAGGATTAAATTTAAATCGTATACAGCGAAAAGAAGAGAAACAAATTGCATAAGGGGGTCATTGCATGGATTAAAATTGTTTCAGAGAGTTAATTGAGCCAAGATTTTATTGAGGAAGTAAATTGAACGAAGTGTGTTGTACATGGAAGTAAAATAGACTTGTACTCGCTTCATTATCTCTGCTCCAAATCGCTTGGATCAGGTTGTCTCCTGTACTTTCAAATATTTTTATAACCTGGATACTGGTTATATTCTGTACTCCCTCTATCCAACTTTCAATTTCATCTAGGATTCAAATTTTGTCATACAATATATATATATATATGCCAGTCTCGTTTTTACCACGCCAAGAATTTTTTTATGTCTATGTAGATTTTAAAGTACATATCCAGGTGACTACAGCTAGAATTGAAGTATTTTCAGGGTAGAGAAACTAGTGCAATATGATCTTTTTGTTACTGCAAATAATTTCTCAAATAAAATATCACCGTGTATAAGTATGACCATAGCGTTGACTCTTAGACAGTCGAATTGTTAAAAACAAAATGGTGGCCCTTCTCTACTCCTCTTCCTAGGCTGATATGAACAGATGATGATTAATCAACCCTGCATATCCTTGCTTCCTGGATGCAAGCGTTTGGACAGGTAGAATTTATTTGGTTTCGTGCACTTACTTTTCTTCCATTGTTGGATGTAGACATTGCAGTATGTCCTGTGTACTAGCGTTGAGGACACCCCACAGACAAGCCCAATAATCGCACGCATTGAACGAAAGTCAGGACATGGATGTACCACGACTAAAAGATTGGTTTGTGCAGTGGCTTTTTTTAATCATGCCTTAGAGTAATATTCTTTAGCTTATTATATGTGATGCTTTTTCTATTTTCAGATTGATGAAACCGCTGAAAAATATAGCTTTATGGCAAAGATGTTGGGGGCTTCATGGACTGAATAATTAATTTATTTTGTTCAGCCGAGCGTGTACATGGGAGAGCAGGGCATCCAGGGCACTCGAGACATTATTCCTCTCTGAATAACATCATTTCTTTTTTTTTTGCGAGGAACATTGTTTCTTTGTTTCAATTATCTTGGATGGTCACTACCGTGATAAGATCAGTGTTCAAATCCCCCTTTGTATTGGGAGCACTGTGCTTCTGTGAACCCATCATTGACTATCACAAATAAGTACGGGTACCATTTTCTCTTTGTTTGTCAACGTTCTTACAGCTTGATGATCGTCCTTCCAATCGAGCGACAGCAAGGTTTGGCGCTTGGACGTGCTGGGTGCCGTCGTTCAACGATTCCTGGAGGCTGTTAACTTTGGTTAGCAGGTAACTGAGAGTCGTAACATGTTGTTCCAGCGGCACCAGCGATGAGACGGTCTTGGCGAGGTTAGGGAGCTTCATCTCGGCCATCGTCGAACCCAAATATGATAGGTAACATGCAAATACATCAGTGATACATATAGGGCTGGGTGGAGTAGTTGGATTGAGCCTGGACGAAGAGTTTGATTACTTAAAATCCAATTAGTTATGACATTTGTTACGGTGCTTGGGCGGTACCTGAGGTACCGCCACCTTCAATTAATCTCAGCCCTTGTTTATCATTAATTTTAATTAGAGTTAAATTAATTAAGGATAGGGCTATTTTGGTCATTGTACTTTATTCTGAACCGGCGATTCCTCCGTGGCTCCATCGTCTAGTTCTATTCCGCCGCCACTTCGTCGTCCAATACGCACGAATCGCCGATTCGTCCCCGCCGCCCACCCCTGCCCCTGCAACCCAACCCTCGTCACCATTGCCTGTCGTAGCCGGCAGCACTCTATTTGTTGTCTGCCTTCGCCGCTGCTCCTCATGGTCGTCTCGTCAGCGTGCCTCTGCTGCAATAGGATGGAAGGCATGGCGAACTGCGGAGGATAGTTCAGGGGCAGTTTGGCGAGGTGGAGCTGTTGCAGGTTGCTCTGCCTCCCCGAATCATTCAGATTTAGGAGTTATAATTCGGATAAGAAGGTGTGGTGCTTCCTGCTGCAGTTGGAGATGGCGTGAAGGGACGGCGTACTTGCGGAAATCCGAGGTCAGCACCACAGGAGATTGGATAGGAAATAGATGAGAAGGCGTGGAGGAGAGAGACATTGGGGTGCTGGCTGTAGGGCATGGTGCTGCGGTGGAGTAAGAGGGAGAGGAGCATACCGCTAGGCGACGCTCCTTCAGCGATGCTGATGGCGTGCAAGACGAAGCTCAGGGACGGCGGGCTGTAGGAGATCAACCAACTCCGCCTCTTCATCCTCGCATCAACCGGCGGGAGGCAGGGCATCAAGGTCCCGCTGAGATCCACCGCCGCCCCCATCAATTTCTTCCCTGTCTCAGGACTGGTCGCTGGTGAGAGGGAGAGACTGGGGAAGTGGGTCCGAACCAAGGATTGGCATGCAAATATAGAGGACTCGACGACGCTATTAGAGGTGGTCTAAGAGGCTCGCTGGCGGGCAGGCGAAGCGGCATGGCCGGCGGGCCGGCAAAGGGGACGGCCTCGCCGGCGCATGGAAATTGTATCGTATAATAAGTAATTACCATAATGTAAAATTACTAAATTACCCTTGACATAATTGAAAAAATAAAATAATATCTTGTACTGGTCCCACCATTTTTGGTACTGGTCCACAACTTAAAAGTACCTCTTGAGAGGTACCTCTCTATTCTTAACCCTTAGATCTAACCAAATAAACGGTTAATATTCTTTCCAAGCACCGTAACAAAGCTCATTAGTTATATTATTTATTAATTAGGTGACTGCATCAAGATTCATGGTAATTTTAAAAAGAGGTGCACTGAAATATGAAGTGAACTAGTCAGGCCCCTGGATCATCCGTGGGGGCTATCTAGCAAGCTACATGAGGAGGTCACATTGTATTGCATCCTGAAACACTAGCAGGTTGCCCCCTGGATCATATGATGTGTGGTTTTCTACATTATGTGGCAAAGACTCTTTGTGTGGTTGTAACGGTGGTTTGCTTTGGGCCGCGTCATGTTAATTATCATGAGATTTTTTGTGTCACATCAAAGGACGCCAATGGCCTTGAGCTCTTTCGCAACACCTGCCGTTGATGGAATTATGTATATATAGCTGTTTTTCGGATTTTTCATATGTCGTTGTTCTGCCAGTAGACCACCACGGAATGTGGTAGGATAGCTTGAAGTGCCACAAAGCTGTTCAAATGCTCTCTGTCGTCCATCACAGGGAGTGCCGCCAATCTTCGGGGCTGCAGTCTCTATCAGTAAGAATGCTGGGTACCAGCATATGTAAGATGGTTCACATCTCAATGGTAGGGCTAAATGTGGACCATTGCTCCATGTCATACATAGTGGATTACAGTCCAGTTTGCGTAGTTTTATTGTAATGTCTTTGCAAAATCCTAATCCGGATGTACTGGGAAGTCTTTGTGTGAACTGACAAGAACTCAGAAGAGGAATATTCTTTTCATTCCGTGGTTGGGTCATTGTAATACAATACATATATTAAATTAGTACGTGGACCTTCAGATGGTCCTCTAATTAGTTACACGCATTGATAAATTTGCATCAACTTGAAATCAGCCAGATGACACGGCCTTTTGCAAACGTAGTCGCATATATTTACGGCAAACTTAGTCGCATATATTTATGTCCCCATGATAGCTTGTATGTGGGTTTGCTCGGCCATTGCCTTTTCATGAATTATTGAGGCAGCTAGACATTTACATTTACTGAGAGGTGCTAGGCTAGTCAAGCCTCTGAACCATGGTAGACCATCCATCGGGGCTACCTGGCAAACTACAGCGTGACGCCACGTTGTTTTGCATCCTGAAGTACTAGGAGGATGGCATCTCCAATGTACAGACTCCATCAATAATTTGATTTTGGGACCAAATATATGGAGAAGAGTCACATGGTGTTCTGGTTGCTACGTTTTTGTTGGAATATGGTCAAAGAATAGAGAATGTTGTGTGTATTGTATTGATCTTTGGATTACATATATATAGGGGTACAAGAGTGAGCCATTAAGCAAGGAAAAAACTGCCATCTTTAATGCCCTAATGGCCATGAAACAACCCATAACCATGGTTGTTACAACCATGAAGATGACTGTTTTCCAAGGTCATAAATATGGCTTTAGGATGCCCTTCATGATCTCTTTGAAATAATATCATAAATAAAGATGCCCTTCATGCCCTTTATGATATATATATCATAAATAAAGAAATGAATAATAATTACAATTAGAAAAAAATAATTATATGCTAAAAGAAAAATTAAAAGTTAATAATAAGATCTAGACAGAAGAATATTAATGAAAAGCTAAATTCTAAATCACATACTATAGTTATATGTGATGACATAAATTATTATTAAAAAACTAGATTTATGAATAAAACCTAGATCTAAAACTAGATCCCTACATATAAAAGCCTAAATATATGTATAAGAGACATGGAGAGGATAAGTTTAAGTAATAAACAACCTATGAGATGCATGGGAGCTCTAGCCATGCCATTTTTATGTAAAAAAGTGGATCCAAACCGTAGGCAAAGTAACCATCAAATAAGAGGCTAAAACTATGGTTAAAAACCAAACAAAAAATACATGGAACGGCATGGATTTACCAAATTCCTTGCAAAAAAAACAGATTCAAAACCTTACCCCCTTCTTTTTGGATTTTTCGGCCCTCCGTGCGGACAGACTGTCCGAAAGCTCGCGAAATAGAGCTCATGTCAGAAGAAAAGGGACGAATTTATATATTGTTGCTAGCAATATCAGGCATGATGATGTCACCGCGGTGACGATATTACAGAGAGCCTGTAATATAGGCATAGTGACGTCACACAGCTCCCGCTATTATAGGCTAACCCAGTAATATCGGGCAGCAGTGACGTTATCGTTTGGCCGATATTACAGGGTCAGCCTGTAACAGTGGTTGTCAGGTGACGTTAGCCTTGCCTGCTGTTACTGGGACTCTATTTTCAATAGCGTTGCCGCCGTCGACGTCATCACTACCCGCTATTGCAGTGACCCCGTAATAGCGTTGCACCCTGATGATGTCAGCAATGTGACCTAGCAATAAAGTTTTTTGATACCTGCTATTACTGAAAAATGAGCCATGATATTGCCGGCTCGAATTGTAGTAGTGTATGCATCACTTTTTTTATCCATATTATAATGTAATGTGGTACTATCATAAGTCAAATGACATTTATTACTAATATTTCTTCGTATGACGGAATAGATATACATATGTTTAATTCTGTAATTTAATTTTTATTACATAATTAGATAACATTTAAATTACAAAGCATGAATCAGAATTTACGGTGCAAAAATGGCTTTGTGGCAATTTGTTAATACCAAGGAGTTATATGTTCTCAAACCAGGTGGAAATAGTAAAGATTTATATCAGTTAATTTCATGGATGCTAATGCAACTCCAAACATGATATAGGATATCCAACATATGCAACTGCTCCGGGAACTTGGGTAGTTCATTAAGAAGCACGTTGCCTAATTCTTGGCAATATGACTAGGTGCAGTTCTATAGAAAATATTTTTTCATTGGTTAAGGTCTCTTTTGAAACAAAAGGATTCTGGAGAAAAAAAATTGAGTTGAACTCAAAGAAAAGAATGCTACATGCACATGTTGCATTGGAGGATTGCTTCATAGGAATTTTGGAGGATGGAAAAAAAATTTGCGCCATTTGGAGGAAGTCTAGCATGAGGTCCAACCTCATCTTATATTCTTTTTAAACTTTCACAAGACACATCTTCTCTCTTTTTCTTTCTTGGTTCCCTCTCATCTCATTAATGAATATATAACCACAAAATTCCTACGTTTTTTTGTGTTGCACTCAAACATCTTGTATGAGTAATTCCTCAGTTTTTCAATCCATATGATTTAAGAACATATCAAACATACATCCTACGTTTTTCCTATTCCTATGTTTTAAGAATCCTGTGTTCTAAATGAGCCTTAATTATTTCTGCAGGCACCACACAATGCAGCAGCATAAGACTACGATAGATGACAGTGCTTAGACAGTGAGTTAAGGAATGCTAGTTTTTTTTATGTCGAATACGGTATGCTCGTTTTTTATAATCCTGCATTGCAGTTGCTTACAGCATCATTCTATCGTCTTTATATTCTAGATGGAAAGAAATATATGCAAGCTGGCAGGAATGCCGAACGCAAGTACTTTTAGATTATTCCAGAGCTTACTAGACGTAAGGGACAAAAAAACGAGAACTCCAACTTAATTATGATCGATCTTGAAGGTGCAAAGTCTACCATGCAGTATCTTCGTCCAGGTAGTCCAGGGCTATCTCCATCAAGCCCCAGGCAAGACCAGCATACCTGACGACCGTCTCGAACTCTTCTCTTTGCTTATAATCCTTGTAGGACAACCATATACGGCAGTCCTCTGCTGCCATACCCAGCCTGTCCATACAGTCCAGTGCATCACTGGACTGTACCCAAAAGACCGGCTCCTTGTCTTGTGATACTTCCAATGCATCGAAGAAGACAGCACGGCATGTAGGAATCATCTTCACCATGAACATATAGTCAGCATCGCAGTATCGGAGCGCGCGTTCCGTCCAGATGTCCCTCACCGTATGGCCGTGGAGGACCTCGCTGATCTTGGTTGCAGCGTGGTTACTTCGGTTGCTAAGCAGGTCCAAGGCGACAGCCACCAGATCACCATGGCCCTTGGCCACCGAGCTCCGGTTGTCCGAACGGAGCACCGAGATGCAAGTCTCCTCCTTGAGGGACAGCTTACCGTCCAACAAATCTCCCTGGGAGATGTTCTTGCATGCTTCCACCACTAGGTCGCGTGACCTCGGTCTTATGTCTTCATTGCCACTGCCATCAATCTTGACCGCGGCATCGGCTACTTGAGTGATAGTCGCAGCTACAAAGAAGATCAGAGAGGCGAGGGCGATGGAAGACAATGACGAGTGTGCTGCCATTGATTCTGTAGGCTAAGGTAGGATATGGTATGAGAACTGAAGCAAGATGAATACCAGTTTAGTATTTATAATGCCAGTACATTCAGCGCATTCATTTGAATTCTCCACATCCCGTGTCTTCTAATACACTCTAGTTATCTGCTGTTCCTATCTTCCGATACGTTCTTGTGCATGTTGGATGTACTCTAATTAATAATACCAAGAAGAGATTTTCATGCATTTAAAATTAGATGTCATGGTTACCAAGTAGAGATTTTCATGCATTTAAAGTTGTGGAGAATCTGGTGTTGTTCTTGGATACGCTCTAATTTAGAATTACAGATTTTTCTATGTATCTCAAAAACATTTTTTTATGCCACGCAGAAACAGGAGATTTATAACTAAATAATTTACAATTACAGATTTTTCTCATGAACAAGGGTACGGTGACCAAGCATTACCCACGGGAAAAGAGTAAGGGGTTACTCTCATGGGCCACTATAAGAGCATCTCTAAGAGAATGTCACAAACTCTCTCTCTAAATCAAATTAATGACGTTTAATCTAAAAAAACAATTTACAAGAGCACCTCAAAACAATTCACACATTTATTCTAAAAAAACAATTTCCAAGTGATGTTGTCGGGTTGCAGGATGTCATTTATTTGTTCGTAAAATTTGCCATTGAGACTTGATTGGTCTTTGACATGTGGCCTCCCACATTGTTGTGTATGCCTTAGGATTCAGCTCTCTTACGTATCAACAAAGACCAGAACCCAAGAGCGAGATGTGCAGGACTATGGCGTTGGCACTCTTTGATAGGTGGTCACAACTACACATATGGCTCCAACTTTGTGAACTTTATTTGTTGCTTTTTCTCACCACTACAAATGACATAAAAGCCAATAATGCGAGAAACTCCCTGGATTGAGTACAACATGAGATCATAATGCTAGACGTTCAGCTGTTCTTCCCCATCAATTTTCTTTTCTTTAGTCCATTGTATGAATGCCTACCGCAAGTTGGTTATCAGTTAACCCACATGCAGCAACACTGGCCTGGAAAACTTGGTCCTTTACTCTAATGCACCATAACCGGCATCAGGACGATGTGATCTTTCATTCCAAGAGCAAAGCACACAGCAGAAATACTACCTTAATAAGGTTGTCATGCATTAAAAGGGCATGCCATGTGGCCATCCAAGTTTTATTCGCTCCAACAAAGAATGTATGCAGTTATGTTTCAAAATAATAAAAAAAGAATGTATACAACTACACCGTAACATTTTGGCTACTGTGAAATAAAGAATGGAAGTGGCAGTATCGAAAGTATTAGCATGAAAACCTGGTATGATCGCTAAAAAAAAAGCATGAAGACCTGGTATAACACACTCAGGTCTGGTAATATAAGAGTTATATTAGGAATTAAATCATGGTTATACTCTATTTCCTAGTTTTGTTTGGGCTTTTTTTTTCATTCTTGTTTGTACCACCCCTCATCCTCTGTTGTAATTTGTAACTTCAATTTGATTTGAATCTTAATAAATTCAGTATGGGATTTATCCCCTCCTGTTGCTTCAGAAAAAAAAATAAGACTTAGTCACATTGTAATTAAATTTAGTTACATAGTAATAACGCCTATGTGATGGATGGAATGAGTTATTTTTGTTGTCATAGTGGTGATAGCATAATGCTTCGTGAAACGATTGACGAAAAGCTCGCTTGCCAAGGACTCAAGGTCGACGACTGCCTCCTCCTTGACATGCTGGCGTGCTTGGTTCTAGAATTTTTAAGCCCTTCAGTCCAGAAACGAATCGGCAATCATGGGGGCACCGTATAGGACCTTACATTAGACTCATCCTCCATTGGTGGCATCAGGCTGGCGTTACTTCACCGCAGGTCATCCAGGGTCAGTAGGATACAAAAATATGCCTTATCAACGATCCACTATACTTCCGACTGCGGTAGCCGTGTGCTAATAGAGTTTTCTTTGCACCTGAGCAACTTTTTCCCCGATCAGTTTTTCTGAAATGTATTGTGGTAGCCACGCGCTACTAATATTTAATTTTTTTCGTAAAAAAATAATTTTCCTTGTTCCTGAAGCTCTTCTTCGTTATTATAACAACCAAGCCTGGCACCACCTCATTCATCTTCGTGCAATCATGCCATTCGCTTTTTGATCTTCTTTGATCGTTGCATGGAGTTGCCAACGATGGTTTAACGAGAAATTACAAATATTATATGGACTCATATAGGTATTATATATGCTTGCTTTGGATCAAAGCCACATAATTAGATTGAGTCCAAGTCCAAACATGTATGCTTCGGACTTCACCTTTTTTTCAAGACGGTTCTTACTTTGTTTTAGGAACGTAGAGTTTTTTACTTCCCAATTTATGTAGTATTATATTTCTGCCAAACTCTTGATTTAATACTAACTCTTAGATGTTCTTAAAATCCAATGGATAAAATCTTCACTTTTTCAGATTAATGTGGTAATTTCTTTACCTTGAGAGCGAACTGGCTCCTTTTAGCCTTTTCTAGTATAAAGAAAAGATAATAGATAGATGCATACACAAGCGGGTCCTACGACTTATTGCTAAATCGTTGAAGGTATCTTGATGTGAAATATGGAAGTTCCCAATTAATAGCACCAGGGCCATTTATGTGCCTTTCGTGTATCCAAAAGATAAATGTTGGGGCATTCATGTGCCCAAGCAATAAATGATATCATTGTATCATGGGAAATCTATACACTGCCATGGGTAAAATAAAATTGCGTAGATATATTGGTGTTCTTCTTGTATAGTATGCTCTAATTAACAAGTATTCATTCTCGTTGGGTACTGGATTTCTGTTTTACCCTTTGTTTTGTATGTATTCCCTCCAGTCTAAATTATATGACACTCTAAACTCATTCAATTTTCTTAAATTATAAGACACCCCCATCCCAACGTACATTTTCCTCTTCCCGATAAGAGTACATCTCTATCTCTCTTCTTCTCTTTTTTATGCAGCACACCTTTTCACGTCTCCTTAATTTTGTGCCCATAGCTAAAACATCATATAATTTAGAAACAGGGAAGTGGCAACTGCCAAGTAAATCAAAAGTAACAATGTTGCCTTTGGTCACAAGATTGGCATTGCCATTTGTCACGTCTCTCTTTACCTCTCCACAATATTATTGTGAGATCAGAAATCTGACTCCTTTCCATGTTGACAGCTGACAGATTTAAGGTGTTTTGTTGTATTGAATATTTATATTGTATATGCAAAATATGTCGCTGGATCATCTGCATGCCAATGTTTTATGACAATGTTTTTCAATTTTTATTAATAAGTGTATATTTGTTCAGAAATTAATGTTTTCTAGTGTTTTAGTTTCTGAAATTAATAAATGAAAAAGAGAAGTTTTTGGGTCATAAAGTACTGATTCTCAAAGTTTCTGCATTTTTAATGTGAAAATAATTATTTATATTGTGTACAGATTTATGAGTTCAAAAATAGGACACGGGTAATGAGATTTGTACCGATACTTGTTTTGCTTAAATGAAAAACAAATAATATAAGGATTATTATATTGACAGATAACGACACCTCCTAGTAATGGTATTCTGATGATGGTTATCCTTACAAATTTGGTTATGGATTTGGCTTCCATTATCAGTGGTCTTTTGATAATTGGTACCCTATAATGTCGCTATTGTCGAGTCTTAATTTCGACACTAGAACTACCCGGTCCCTCACGAGTATGGAATTCGATGGTGCAACACACAAAATACACAAGAACATGAGATTTTAGACAGGTTCGGGCCCCTCAATTGCGAGTAATACCCTACGTCTTGTATATTGTGTATTGCCTTTAGCAGATCGCTAATTGCAAGTTGTCGGAGAGTATTCGAGGGGTCCCTTCTCCACCTTATATATTCGAGGACATAGGGTTACATGCAGAGTCCTAGTCAGTTACAAAGATTACATACTCGGAAGCTCTATCTCTAAGCTTTCCTTATTGAAACAGAGTCCTATCGGACTAATATTACACATTTACTTGTCAATCAAGTCATCATACGCCGGTATTACAGTCCGCCTTACTTCCATACCGGTATACAAGATCTTCTGTTATTCCATTCCGGTCGGGAACCACTCGTGGGCCCTCCCAACTAGTCTTATCTTCATCAGTATGCCACCATATCTCTCGACTATTCATTCCTTTGACAATTGTATACCCATAAGGCATGTATACGACAACAGCCTCGAGTAATTTTTTATTTTAACTTAAATAAGACCGACTAGTGTTCTCGCACGTTGGTCCGATTCCAGTGTGAAACTAAAAAGAACTCCAATCTTATGGAATACTTCTTCTCCCTTCAACACGGCTTCAAAAAGCCAAAAAAAATTGGTGTTTTATCCTCTATACCACCTAATTAGGTGATGAAAATTCCTATATTTTCCCTTTGGTGCACCGGTCGGTGCACCCAATTGAGTATGACCCTCGACTCTTGGATCATTTGAACTTCTTTCAAATAATGCAAGAGTCCACTAGTAGATTTTTCATTATTTCCTTCCATATACAATGCCTTCATACCGCTTCTATTTTCAATTTCCATCGTTTTTCACTTCCTGCGATCTTTACAGATCGCTCTTGAACAGGTGCACTGATCGAGTGCACCTAATTAGGTATAGCCCCGACTCTTGTATCATTTGAATATCACAAATAATGCAAGTCTTTTTCAAGAGACCATGCCATACTACTTTTCACGTAATCATAATTTATCCAGGTGATTTTCGCTAAGTACAAATTTCCGGACCGGTCATACCGACCTTAGCTTTATGATTCCCTAAAATTCTTATCAGGATATCATGACAGACCGTCTAAATCAGTCTGAACTTATAATCCACTTAGTGAAATTTCACGAAGAGCCAAAACCCTGGTTGATCGGACCAGTTTTTCCCATTATCTTACTTCGACTCGAGTCTCCAAGGCATATAATCAGCTGAATGATTAATATCCAGGGCCTAAGGCATTACTTTCATAAACTTTCAATCAAGCAAGACCTAATTGTCTTCGACATAACTCGTTCTTTACATCCAAACACAATAGCTTGGCTCATACCATGTTCGACGGCTGAAAGCTTCAAATTTTAGACCGCTCGTACTTTTGCAAAAGAGTCCCCGCAATTATTAGAATCACGAAAGACCGTTTCTTTGTAACTCGTTAGGTCACAAACACATAAATGGGACTAAGTAATTAAAGTACCGAGGTAAAAAGGATTGTGCCGTAAAAACGGCCCAAGTAACTCCTAGCCCCCGAGCCCAACTCGGGAACCTATAAAAGGATACCAAGGGGCGACCTAGGTCAAACCCATTCCCAAACCCACCGCAACGCGCCCACAACCGCTCCGAGTTCTTCGGATTTCGCGATCCGAGCCCCGGCTTTACTACATTTCCAAAAAACCAATCTTCAACTCTCCCATCTCAATCATCCCAATGGGCAAGAAGAAGACCTCTGTCCAATCTTCATCCTCCTCGGCCATTCCTCGTGATCAACCGCCCTATGGCGCTCAAGAACTCAAGGACAGCTTGCATCACCAGGGCCAATCTTGAAGAAATGGTCAATGAGGGTATCCTTCCCCGAAACTAATGCTCAACTCGGATTGCTCTTGCTCCCGGTGATGTTCCATGGGAAGTGGATGATTCCCAACAAGTAGTTCTTCGATCTTTCTTCCTCTACGACTTCGATCTTCCTTGTTGTTCTTTCTTTCGTGGCCTTCTCTTCTATTATGGATGGGAATTGGTAAGCTTGAATCCCAATTCTATCCTCCATATAGCCTTCTTTATTCATCTCTCGCAAAGCCTTCTTAGACATCCGTCCCCACTTCACCCTCTTTCGTTACTTATTCCAAATCGACCCCTCCAATCCATCAACAAGCGCTATGCAGTTGGTGGAGTCGGTATCCAAAGCCGGGATGCCGATGAATACTTCTCCATTCCACTCAACAAGAGTATATCAAACTGGAAACAAGAGTAGTTTGTATGCGACAATCCTTAACCAAGCACTCCCTCTTTATAGAGCAAATGTAGCTAGAGAACTTCCCCTGCTAGAGTCCCAAGAACCTCGGAGAAGAATTGATCAAGGATGAAGAGGTGTCCACCTTGCTTACCATGATCAAGGATCTAAAGGATGTAAAGGGAGTCACCGCAGAGACCATTCTATGGAGCTTCATAGTGCTCGGGAGTTCAGCCAATCAAAAGACAATCTAAACCCGGATGGATGTTCAAAGAGGACAATAACACCGGTGATGGCCTGGACCGTCCCGACCTTGAACGCCAAACCAAGCGCTTGAAGAAGATGCTGCAGCCCGGCTTCGATAACTCGGTTGCCGGAAAGTTAACCTGGCCTACAGCCTCCTCCAACCCTCACGATCTTGTATGTTTTATCCTTCCTATTCAATACCGGTATCCCAAGGTCTCTTACTCTTATATTTTATCTTCCCGACTATATTTGTTTTAATACAAGCCTTGCACAAGTTCAAGAGTCATCCTCCACTTCCTGCAAATGACTCATGGGGTGAAGATTACGAGCCAAATGCTCACCCCAATCCTACTCCGCCGATCTATCGCAGATCGGTCTCACGCAAGCTGTACCATACCGGTCCGGTCCATCACAGATCGGTTCATCAAAAAGATCACACGGTCCGGGAAAGCCGTTCAAGCCCCCAAGACGAAGAAAAGAAAGCTAACTATAGCAGCCGATGATAATGCTAGAGTATCCGCTCCTTTACCAAGAGATACTCGCATGAGGCTCAAAAAGCCGAAGACAGGCGCTTAGAACAAGAGGGGCTTGAGAGGGATCGTAGGGCCGCTTGGGCAGCCGTTCAAGAAGCTATAGGTGGGAGATCCCAAGGTGTTCCACAATTAACGTATTCCCTTACCAATGTTCCTCGGCGGTCCCGGTATGCTTCCGAGACCGGTGCGCAAGGTAGCACGGCCGAAGAATTGAAACCTGCTCTCTTGGCGCAACTTGCAGCCAAGACAAGCAATAGAGGGACCAAGTGGTGGCTCCCAAGATCCCCCGGCCAAGAAAGCCAAGACTTCTACCGGCTTCAAAAAGAAAGTTATGTAAGTCGTCCATCTTATTTCAAATGATTTTTCCTCTCGTCTCCAAACCCATATCTCGGACCGACCCAAATCATATATAATTTATCCGCAGACATCACCCTAAATCTTCAAGACTCCATCGTCGGTCCGCTAAAAAGCCCGACAAATACCTCCTCCTCAACCATTGCAACCGATGTGGATCAAACCACGGATCCACGCGCTAATAAAGAAAACCGTCGAAGACAACGCTGAAGTTCGAGTGCGACACCTTCAAAGGAAATCCCTGTCGCCTCAATCGAAGACCGGTCTACGGCGGAAGCACCAAATGTCCAAGCTTCGGAGGAGAGAATTGCTGCTGAAGTTCCGATCATTGATCTTACGGTCAGCAGCTCATCTCCTCCAAAAATACTCTTTCAAGCCGCTCCGGACCTCCCCTAGGACCGGTCCGGATTGAAGAAATTCCACAACGTCCTCGCTCAACTTGCGGAGCTCCTGCTGGTCCCAAACTCGCCAAGATGGTGATCGGGGACATATCAATTGACAGTGCTAGCGGAGCCCGAAAGTTTGTGACGACCGCTAAATGGGACTCTATCCAAGAGGAGGAGGCCCCGAAGAATTTTACTCGAGTCCGGCCGGTATTCCTTGCTTTTCACCTTACATATTCTATGTCACGAAATTTCAAATATTGTTTCATATCTATTGTTCATCCTTCCGGACTCTATTGAAGAATTTCGAGGCCAAGAGTGCTATCACCGCTCGCCTCGAAGAAGAATTGAGCCAAACTCAACAACAGCTCACCGATCTAGGGATCTAGACCGCTAGTCCGATGTCCCGTAAAGAAGACCTCCGGCAACGAGAATTGAATCTCGGAAACACTAATCAAATCATGGAAGAACGCCGGAAAGAGATCATTCGCCTCAAGCAGCAAGTTAAAGGTACTCCCAAACCCTTACTCTTTCTATATCATCATTCCGTTCGTGACCCTGACCGAGTCTGTCCGGTCTTTGACTTATAGCCTTTGAAGAATTACTTGAAGTACAAAAGAAGCTGGAAGAAATGCTCACCGAAAAAGCGTCATTCCAAGAGCATGCACTTGAAGAAGGCAAGAAAATAGAAAAGATGAAGTTGCACGTATCGCGAACCTGGAGGGAGAACTTACCGCAAAAGATAACATCCTAAAGCAAACCCTCCAAGTCCAATAAGTCTATTGAAGACGAAAATGCCCAACTAAAGGCAGAGCATAGCAAGGCGCTTGAAGCTGCCAAGACTCGCTCGAGCAGAAAAAGATTCGGTCCTCAAGAGGGCACATGAATCCGCTCAGCGAGCACTCAAGGTGAAAGAAGATGAAATTCAACGCCTCGTTGAAAAGGGAAACCAACCTGCAGGAATCTAGTGTCAATTTCAAGGTCAAATTCAGCATCTTGGACATCTCCCACAAGCGTAAGCTCCTTTCTCTTCGTTTTCCTCATAATCGGTCTTTAAATACCGGTCTATATCACTAACGTTCCTTACTTATTCTTCTCGTAGAGCTCTTGGCGGGCTGTAAAACAGTGATTGACTATCTAAATGGGGGTCAAACACCTTAGGATGATATCATGAACCTCGAAAGTGCTATCTCGGGATGCCTCGCGAAGAATTAGGGAACATTCAAGGATGATCGCATGAGCTGGAGGTGCACATATTCCAGCAACAATCCAGCCTTGGACTCCGGTCGAAGACCGTGATTCTAACTTCATTCAGAGCGGACGCTCATCCGAAAACCACTAAATACCGATTCGAGTAAGTTGAAGAATTCACTCATTGGCACCGTGATCGAGGTTTTTCAAGATATTCCTCTCGGATCCAACCGGTGCCCCGCTAAACGAAGCCGTTGCTCTCCCTGTTGTAGATCAAGCTGCTCAAGATGCTGTTGCGGCCTTTAGGCAAAATCTTAAAGATGAATATGATGATCTAAACTTTGATCTGCTATCTTCGGGATCTGATTTTGAAGAAACTATAGATGAGCTGTTGACCGTCGATCCCAAGACCGGTGACACCGGTGCTTCACGCGGTCCGGCCCAATAGATTATCCTTCTAACATACTTGTGTAACAAAATGTAATATTGTGAATGCTTCTTAGTCCAAGTACTCCGTATGTATACTGTTATCTGCTATATTTATTGTCTTTTAAGTTTCGACTCGGTCTTTATGTGTTTCTGTCCTCTTCTTTATATATAACTAAGTCTTAACGCGCAAGACTGCAGCGGTCCAAAATAGTACATATACAAATAAAATGACTCATTTTCATAACCGGTCTTCTGAAAATTCAAATGTTCCATCTTAAGTCCACTAATCAAGTCTACGACCAGGCAACGATGGTCAATTCAACACAAACCAACTATGACTTGATCACTGGCTATAATCAGCGTGGGATATAACTCATAGCGGCGGTCTATGTAACAAAATCGTGCGCGTATAGAAAAAATGACCAGTCTTAGAACTCAAGATTACAAATTATTACAGATCGCTCTTAAGATAGCAGCCCCTCGGCTCGGTATATTAATGTAAAATTAATATTCCGAGACATAACAATATGCATATAACCAAACCTTGAAATTCTTTATATTATCATGCACAAAAAGTTACATAAAGACTCGAAACAAAAACTCAAGTATGAAAACGATGTAGCTGATTAATATTTCAAGAATTTGGAATCTCCTCTTCGTCCCGAGTCATAAGCCTATAAGCTCCCGGTTTGGAACCGATTTGACAATAAACGGTCCCTCCCGGACCGGTGACAACGCTTGAAATTTCCTTGGCCGAACGTTGCGGTCATGATATCTCCGCAACCCTTGATGGTACTTAGCCACTCTAATTAGTGCGTGATCTCGCACTTCTTCCACAAGCAATTAACTCAAGTTGACGCCGATCATCATACTTCTCTTCATCATAGCACTTACTCTTGCTGAAACCATGTTTACTTTCGTAGGCAACATTGCTTCGGTCCATACACCGATGAGAATGGAGACTACCCTGTAGCACGACTAGTATTCTTACGCAGCCTCCACAAAACCCATGGTAACTCCTTCACCCATTTTCCAACATACGGCTTCGAGCGATCAAAAAATCTTGATTTAAGACCGGTCAAAATCATCTCGTTTGCACGCTCTATGTGCCCATTCCTCTGTGGATGCGACACCGAAGCATAATGAATCTTGATCCCCTAGGTATCCGCAAAATCTTTGAAAGTTTCTGAAGTAAACTGTGGTCCATTATATGCAAAATACCAAACCGGACAAATATGTTCTGCAAGAACTTGACTCTTCGAGTCGTAGTTGTGGTTGTTACTCGCTTCAATCCATTTAGAAAGTTTATCAATTGCCACAAAAATGTGGATGAAGCTCCCGGATGTTTTCTTGAACGGTCCGACAATATTCAATCCCCATCCAGCTACCGGACCTTGCGTCTCACCAAATGTGTAAAAAGGCAAAACATTATAGCTAATGCAATATAAGTTACTAATCGCCACTTTGATAAATTATCTTTGAATTCTCACCCTCCATGTAAATAATTGTATAAACACTACATCTATCTTATATCTAATAAAAAAATGGTGTCAATCTATTTGTAAATAACCGTATAAATACTACATCTATCGTATCTAATAAAAAAATGGTGTCAATTGTACACCTATCTCTCCAGATCCCGCAGAAATGCGGGGCAAATTTAACCATTTTTTTAGGGCAACGCGGCGAATTTGTTATCTCTACTCCTTAATAAGTTTGATGAACATGTCCACGCCGTACGCCCGTACGTCCACAACTAATAGGGATCAAGTACATATCTGAATAGGTCTCTTCCACACGCCCACAACTAATAGGGATCAAGTACATATCCGAATAGGTCCCTTCCACGATTGATTCCAGGGTCCGCTAGAGATACCATAAAACGTAAACCGTTAGAGATAGAGTCCGTGGGATAGGGATCAAATACATATCTGAATAGGTCCGCTAGAGATAGAGTCCGTGGGTCCTTCCAGCCACAAGAAGCCGCGGCTCCCGCTACGGGCTCCAGCTTCTCCATCGGGCAAGCCCCGGGCGGGCACATGCGACGCCACCGAGAGAGAGAGAGAGAGAGAGAGAGAGAGATGCTTGGTCCGGACTTGGACCCGGGTCAAGTTGGGTCATGTTCTAAAGAGAAATCTCATGCATGTGTGTTACGATGGGTTAGAGTCATATACGTTTGGTAGTGGGCCGTTTATTTTAATTAGCTAGCGTTCTGCAGTTGAGCGTCACAATTTTGACCATGTGCATAAGCTTAGCCGCTTAGCCGTTGTTGACGTCAAAAGTCGCCGACACACCGTCGTCCGGAGAGTCCACCGAAACCCGGCCGACGCGAGGCCCCGTGCTCCCAACGGACCGGCTCGGCTCGCCGATGTTCGTGTGCGCTCGGTGCGTGCCGGATGGTTTTCCTGCAAACCAACAAAGACAATAAAAGAGTGTAAAATTCCAGGTCATCGGCCCGGATAGACCGATGTACAGCCGTGGCCGATTCCGCGTAAGATAGACAAAATCGGCCATCGATCGGGAGCAGCACGGCCCATCCATTTATGTATTAAATGCCAGGCAAACGAACTGCGATACAAACGATACGAAATCGGCCGACGCTATAACATGCGATCGGTATCTAGCAGCCGATTCCGTCGGTAAACGATCACATCATTAAGACTTTGCGAGGACGCATTATCGAATAAAATGTAAACAAGGTGATTATTAATGGGATGTGATTAATTTGATAGCAAGAAGATGGTTTAATTATCAATTAGATCAGTAAATCGGCCGATCAGGCATCCGGCCGATTCTGCCATTGATTATAGTAGTGAATTACTTAGATCTATCTAAGTGTATAATGATGATCAATAAAATCATACTAATAACTCGGGTTCAAAAGCAGCTTTAACAGATTTGGTACTAATTGAACATAAAACAGCTAATGAACGTGATAAGCAATCGGCTAAACACTCCGAAAGAACAAGTAAGACAGATACAACCACACAGATCCCAAATCGACCGATCGCTCCAACAGGACAAGTCAACCGATGGCACGCGGCTGGACCAGATCTAACGGCCGCGCACGCTCGGCCGATTTAGGACAAGCACAATCATAAACGTCTTAACTATGAAAGTAAGTCTACACCCTAGCCAATCGGCTGCATGCGCCTAGGACAAGTCAACTATCGCAAAGGCAAACACAGGACACGTCAACTGAATCTGCACGATCGAATCGGCCAAGATGTAAAAGAATTCTCATAGCGGCTATCGTGACTCGAACGATCGGATCCGAACCAATCGGCGCCGTGAGCAAAGGCTGGAACGGGGAGGCGGGACAAGTCAAACTACCTCTACCACGAGCCCGGACCGAGGTCAACTTGACTCATCCCGGCCGATACTCACTACGCCGATCGAAAACAGATCCGGTCGCCGGATAACTAGCAATTAAGCCATCTAATTACGAACAAAGCGCCGAGAACTAGACAACATAATTACCTTGTCAAGCCAACGTGTCGTCGACCGGAGCCCCGAAGATCCCCGCGCAAAAACAGTAAAGACTTGACAGAAAATTAGGGTTTGGCGATGCGCCGAAAGTTGTATTGGATGTGAATCGAGTTTATATGTTACATCCGAGTATGTATTTATACTCGGCAAAAAGAATCCTATTCGGACCCTCCTCGGGCCGATTTCCTAACCGACTAGAATCCTTTTTCCAAAACTAACTATTATTTCTAATTTTATAACGTGGGCCAGGCCCATCAATGTTGTGCTCTTCCGTTGGCGTCCGCGCACGATTCCGGGAGAGACGCGCCTTTACTCGCCCAAGCGGCCGTCGGCCTTCCGCCCACCGGCCCCTTTTTACCTATAGTCGCCGACAATGGGTCCCTTGGTCAAAAACCGGCGTCAACACATGTCCCCCGGTGCTGGGGTATGCAACGCATGCGTCGGACTGATTTATCCTCTTTTATCGCGCCGGTTTTATCGCCCGTCACCTCTTCATAAAAGCCGTGGTTACCCCCGGTCATTTCCCATCTGTTTCCTCTCCTTTGGCTTTCATCTTCCCCTGCTCTAGCGACCTTTGCCCTTTTCGAGCCTTTTCAACTTCCCACCGCGCCGCCGTCGTTTTTTCTCCCGGTGACCATGAATCCCACTCGTTGCTGCTGCTGCGCCGCCGCCGCCGACCGAGTCGTTGCCACCACCAACGCCGTTCGGAGGTAATGTACATTCGGGCATCCCTCTTCTCTACTTTTGCAATTTTCTTTGTGTTCTTGTTCTTGTTCATTTTCACAATCTATCTTCTTTCCGTCTTGTTTCTCATTTTAGCCCTATTCCTTGTTTTTAGGAGATCCGGAACCAAATCGTCATCCCTTCCAACATCCCGACCCATTTCTTCTTGGGCCCCATGGGCGATCCGGACCCCACGGATCTCATCTCGTGCCGAAACGAACCGGGTCCCGTTTCGGCAACAATCTCCATTATCGGCCGAGTGGTCCAAGTAGCTTTAGGTCATGGCCGACTCCTGTCGCAGGGTGGCGGGATTGGTATAACCGGGTATCGGCCGCCCATCGGCAAGGTTGGGCCAATATCGGCATCGCCCATGCCATCAAACTCTCTCTAGCCGATCACCACAAGAACGAACCATTGCTAGCGGCCGCTTCTTATCTCTCGGTCGGATGCCCCGAATCGCTTCATGTTCGGGCACGGCCCGGCTACCATGACCCTCCCGGACACGGTCATGTTGGCCGATTTGAATATCACGGCGGAGGCCACCCCGGACGCCATCCGTATCAAGTCCACCCACCGGATCAATCCCAAGGACACCAGGGGTTGGAAGGTCTATATCCGGACCTACAACAAAGGGCACGGCTCGGTCGATCGCCGCGAGCACGTTGCTTTCCTCAACATGTGGCTTGACCACTTTTTCTTCTCGTGGGGTCGGCGTAAGCCCCACAAACAACTTCCTGCCGATGGCCGATGTACCGGCCGACGGCTATGCCCTTCCTATGGGCAAGTATCTTCTCGGGATCGGCCTACCTCCTCCTTCACCAGGTCTCGGTGGAGTTGCGCTCCGACCGATCGGTCAAGAACCCGGGAGGCCCTTGGTGGTTCATCCAAATGTGGTTGTCCCTTCATACCACCAAGGCCATCGATCCGGACCTCGGTGTCCTCACCTTCCCCGGCAATCATGCCGAATCGGCCACGCCCGATCCAGCCGATGTATCTCTTTCGGGAAGCGTTGTCCATGGCACCGGGGCGGCCATGTCGGATGACACCTTGGCATATTGGTTCGCCGCCCTCTACAAGGGCCTCAACAACGAAAGTACGGATTGGTACCCGTACATTGATTTCTTCGAGAAGGGGTATGACACTCCTTTCCCGATCGACCCCACCTTCCCGACGGCCGACGCGGAAGCGGTCAAGATTTTTACCACCCGCCTCCGCCCTCGTCTCGCTGCCGACGGGACTCATTGCCGGGAGCAAGGCTTTCGCTCCTATGAGTTCTACCACCCGTCGGTGGCGGCCCGCCAACTCGGTTTCGCCGATTGCCCCCGCCTCTTCTATGTGGGGCAAATAAAGGCGCGATCCGTCGTCGACAACGCCATCCGGTGGAATTGGCTCGTCGGCCGCACCGCCGATGTCATCACCGGCGACTTAACCGGATTTTCCCGGTGCCTCGGAGTACCCGCCTTTTCGACCGTTGGTGGGCGAATGGAACCGGCACCTCCGCAGCCGGAACACCGCCTCCTTCTTCTCCGGTTTAGTCCCGACGGAAGCTTTCGCCGAGGTACGTGTAGCCGATTTATTTTTATAAGGCCGATTTTGTTGACGAAATCGGCCGCTCCAAATGCTCACCCTTGTATATTCCTTTTCGATCGGACATGGAGGAACCGCCGACCCGAGTATCGGTGGCCGGCCAATTGCATACTTGATGCCGAGCCCAATTGTTCCAAATATCGGCTTCACCGATCGCACTCCCGCCCAAGCTTTTGCGGCGATGAGTCGAGGGCACCAGCTGCCCGCAAGGCCAAGACTAAAACGGCCGCCATCGGAAAGAGGAAGGCTAATGTGCCGGCCGCAAGGCTGACCCAAGCCCCGAAGCGCCACCGCGCGCTGTTAAAGCAGACTCGCGCGCCCGTCCGACCCGGACTACTTCGGCGAACCATCTCCGCCGCGTCGGGTTATTATTGCATGATCGCCGATTCCCTCTTTACTTTACATAGTCTAACCATGAGTTCCTTGCAGGAATCGGCGGTTCTTCCTCCTCGAGCCCGGACACCGACGCCGGATAGGCCGATCCGCCTATCAACTCCCCCGGGCCAGGACGCCGACACCCGAAAGGCCGAGCCCCGTAGCTCCGAAACCGGCGGTTGTACCAAGCCGGGCCGATCCAAATCTTGCGGAGAGCTCAACTCGCTTGGATCGGCCTGCGTCTTCCGAGGTCGCCGCCGAAACCGAACAAGCCGGCCGCGTGTCACCTGCGGCTTCTCCCAAAGGCACCGCCGCTAACGAAGAATCGGTCGGCCAGGAGCCGCCCGCGGCTTCTCCCGTAGGCACCGCTGCCGATGAGCCCGCCGATGAGCCCGCCGAAGTTGAACAAGCTGGCCATGTGCCCGATGCCGCCTCCGAGGATGCTGCTGGTGAAGGAGGATCGGCCGGCCGAGAGCTGATTGAAACATACGAACCTGTAGGTTCAATGGCCCGACCCGATAGACGTCCGGCCGCTTCGCATCGACGCTTCGCGGGTTTGTTTTTACTATCTCCCTTTTATTTTCTTGATTTGCTTCGATTATTAACTTCACCTTATTTTCCTTGGTATTCTAGGCGCTCGACTTCCCTCGTCCCGCGCCGATTTTGGTATCTCGCTTCTAGTCTTACCACCATGGCCGAAATCGCGCGCAGGCTTGAGGCCTCTTCTCGTTGGATCGCTTGGTGGCCGACGCACAACCCATAAGGGCCCGATACTTGGAGGTCCGGACTGAACTCCCGGAGGATGTGCGCGATGCTCGCACCGCGTGGCATACATGGAGTACGGCAAATGGACTTTACTCGTGCCCGGCGGCGTTTGGCTCGCCATGCGGAGCAGCGAGCAAGCTGCGCTACTCGCCGATAACTCTATCAAGCGCTCCGAGGAGGAGGTCCGGAAGACCCAGGAGATGCAAGAGCAACTCTCAAATCGGCGGGATGAACTGCAAGCAATCAACCAGGAGATTGCCGATTTGAGAGCATCGCCGGCTCTCAAGGAGGAGGCGGCGGCGGCCTTGGAAGCCACTATTGCACGGTTGTCGGCCGATGTGGTGGCTCGGCGAGAAGACGACGGACGAAGCCATTCAAACGGCCGAGAAGATGGTCGCCGCGGCGCAAGCTGATATCGGCCCCATCGAGGATGACCTATTGGTCATGGCCAAACTCGACTCCACGCCGGCCCGCGCACTATCTCGCTGTCCAAGACTTCTGTCCCGCGCCGAGGCCGTTGACTATGCTTAGGTGTAATAGGATTTTGAACAAAGTTTTGGTTGTAAACATTTTTTTGCACTAAGGGCGATATACAATCATATCGGCCATCCGAAGGCGATGTTCAAACATCGGCTAATTTATCGGTGACTCCCTCTGTTTTACTTTCATATATTTTTTGGGCTAAGGGCGATACTCTCGATATCGGCCGTCTCAAGGCGATGTGCATCGACATCGGCTATAGTCTCTTTTAGGCCGAACACTATGAGTTAATCCAAATGCTAGGATAATATCGCTTCAAATACTTTCCATTAAGTGCTCGGCCGAATTCTTCCCCTTCTAACTCTTTCAAAATATATGCATTACCCGGTGCCGATCGGCTAATCAAATAAGGTCCTTCCCAATTAGGCGACCATTTGCCAAACCGATTGTCCTTCACACCGATCGGCATCCTAAGCTTCCGGACCAAATCGCCCTCTTTAAACTGTTTATGCACAACCTTCTTATCATAATGGCGGGCGACCCTTGCTTTATTCTCGCTCTATTTTCTCCAATGCATCCAACCGATTTTGTACTACATCTTCTAATTCATCCATCATCAATCCGTAGTACTTGATCGGCCGAAAGCTTTTGTTGCAACTCAATCCTTCCGGAGCCGATAGTTGTCTCCCATGGCGATGCGGCTTCGTGCCCATATACCAGCTGATACGGCGCAACTTGCATAGCTCCATGCCGTGACATACGATAAGCCCACAAAGCGTCCATCAATTTCATGTGCCACTTACGAGGATACTCTTGTATTTTCCGCTTGATTAACTTGATCGGACTCTTATTCGCCGCTTCGACTTGTCCATTGGCTTGGGCATAATACGGCGATGAATTAATCAACTTAATTCCCATCTCATCGAGCAAAAGATTGAAATTCGTCCGACGTGAATACTGATCCCCGATCTGTTGTGATTGTCTCCGGAATCCCAAACCTATAAATAATATGCTCTTTAACAAACGTTATCACGTCGGCTGTCGAAACTTTACGATAGGGCGCTGCTTCAACCCATTTTGTGAAGTAATCTGTAGCTACCAATATGTATTGATGCCCTTTGCTCGACGCTGGATTTATCCGGCCGATCATATCCATGGCCCAACCTCCGAATGGCCAAGGTTTGATTACTTGGATTCATAGCCGATGCGGGCGCCCTCCGTATAGGCCCGAATTTCGGCGGTCTTGGCAACTCTTGTAATATTTGAAATAATCGGCCAACATTGTCGGCCAGTAATAACCAGTTCGCCTTAGCAGCCACTTCATCTTATGGGCCGATTGATGCGTTCCGCAAATCCCATCATGTACTTCGCTCATTACCACTTTGGCTTCAGTGTCATCAATACACTTGAGAAGCACCCCATCAATTGTCTTGAAAAATAGTCGATCATCCAACGAACATACTTCAAAGCTTTATATCTTATCTTCTTATCCGTAGGTTGGGATGGATTGCTCAAAAATTTTCGAATTTCCGTACGCCAATCGGCTTCTTCAATATCAGCTATCTCTAAGCTCGTTTTCGACGAGCCGATATCCGGATGCTAGTTGAGCCAAGTTATTTGCTTCAAAATTCTGCTCTCTTGGTATATGGCTGACTTTAACACACTTGAACCTTTTCATCAACTTCGGCACTTTTCATAATACTGCAACAATATTTCATCTTTACACTCATACTCATTGGCAAGCTGACTTACAACCAATAAAGAATCGCCGAAAATTTCCACAAAATCAGCCCCGGCATCGATGAGTAATTCCAATCCTTTTAATATCTGCCTCGTATTCGACTTGGTTGTTGGTGTACGCCTCCACTGTAATAGAGTATCCACGTACTCGCCCCCGAGGCGACACAACAACCAAGCCGATTCCACTTCCTTCTTTGCAAATCGAACCATCAAAGAACACCGTCCATGGCATTGGTTCAACATATCCGGCCGAGTGTTCACCGTGTTGCACCACTAAATCAGCCAATACTTGTGCTTTCACTGCATTGGCCGATTCATAGCCTAAATCAAACTCCGCAATTGCCAACATCCATTTGCCCAACCGGCCTTTGGGGACCGGAGCCGATAGCATATATTTTACGACATCGGCCCGGCAAACGACAGTACATTCTTCGGCCAACGGATAATGCCTTAATTTCGTGCATGAAAAATACGAGACAGAGACATAACCTTTCCACTTCGGATACCGTGTTTCGCATCAATCGGTTTGCGGCTGAGATAAAATATGACCCGCTCTTTTCCCCCTGCTCTTGAGTCAATGTCGAGCCGATGCACCTATCATCAGCCGACAAATATAACCTAAAGGGTGTGCCCGACTTTGGCGGAACCATCATCGGTGGGGACACCAAATATTTCTTGATATCTTCTAAAGCCTTTTGAGATAAATCGCCTAATAAAATTAATCTTGCCGATCGGGGACTGGAGCTTCGTCTTGTTCGTCGGCGGTTCCAACTTTCCGATAGAATCAATACTCTTAGGGCCGACTTCAATTCCCTTTTCATGCACAATAAACCCCAGAAATTGTCCAGTCGAGACACCAAACGCACACTTGAGCGGGTTCATCTTCGATCCGTATTGTCTTGTCCTCTTCAACACTTCCCCGAGATCAGCCACATGACCTCCAACCGATCCCGATTTCACCATGACATCATCAATATAAATTTCCACCAATCGGCCGATAAATCGTGATATATAAAATTCATGGCCCTCCGATACGTGGCACCAGCATTTTTAAGCCGAAGGTCATAACAACCCACTCATATAATCCCAACGCCCGGGGCATCCGAACGCCGTTTTCGATATATCTTCCTCGGCCATAAAAATCTGATTATACCCAAGCATTTCCATCCATAAAGCTCAAAATCTTGTTGCCGGCGGCTGCATCAACCAACAAATCGGCGTTTGGCATTGGATACTCATCTTTCGGAGTTGCCTTATTCAAATTCCCGAAGTCAATGCAGACCCGCATCTTTCCATTTTTCTTTTCCACCGGCACAATACTAGAAACCCACTCCGCATATCGGCATGGCCTCGATGAAGCCGGCTTCATACAATCTGATAATCTCTTCTTTGACGGCTTCATAATACCTAGGGTCAATCTTCCGAGCCCCCCGCTTATATGGTCGATATCCGGGTTTAGTGGGCAACCGATGTTCAACAATCGATCGGCTGAGTCCAGGCATCTCGCTATAATCCCAAGCAAAACAATCCTTAAATTCTTCCAATAAGGCCACCAATTCATCTCTCACTTCTTTACACAATTTCTTGCTAATATATGTCGGCCGAGGCTTGTCTCCATCCCCTATATCCACTTCTTCTAATTCATCGGCCGACACAAAACCGTGGCCTAATTTCCCGTCCGGTTCATCAATCGGCCGACTCACCATGTCTTCGGTGTGTATATCGATCGGCCGATTGTCCGTCAATTCTCCCGTGGGGCCCATCGGAGCAGCCGGGGGTACCCGACCCCCGGTCACAATAACTCCATCATCTCGTGATGTTTATGGCCTCCGCATCCCAATACGTGCCCGATAAACAAGGCAAGCTCTCTAGACCAACAAACTCGAAATCGGCGGTTGCAATGGTTACGAGACTTATCGGCCCGCACGATTTCGACCCTGTTGCCGACCCATTGAATCAAACACCGGTGCATGGTTGAGGGGATGCAACAATTGGCATGAATCCAGTCTCTTCCTAACAAAGTTGTGTATGCACCTTTCCCGTCAATGATGAAAAAAGTGGTGGGTATGGTTTTGCTGCCCACGGTGATCTCCATTATTGCGGCCCCACGCACATCTTGGCTTCTCCCGCTGTAATCCCCGAGCGTCGATTAGCCCTCATCATTTCTTCCGGCGTCTTCCCGAGCTTGCGGTATGTAGTAATCGGCATGACGTTGACCGCCGCTCCTCCGTCGACCAACATTTTCCTCATCGGCGACCCATTGACATAGCCGCTAATGTATAATGCCTTGAGGTGCAAATGATCGAGTTGACCGGCTTATCAAATACCGCCGATTCCGGCGTCCACGGAATCTCCGAAGCTTCCCAATCGGTTCTTCTTCGACTCGAATTTTCATCGGCCGATCCGACAATCCTGGGCATCGGTGACATCATATTCATCGCGGCTTCAGCCGGACCACTCGAGACCGCACTTTCGGCCTCCATTGCCTCTTGGGCTTGGGCTCATCATCTTGGTCATCTCCGTAATGGCGTCTACCCTTGATTTCCCGACAACGCATTCTTTGAAGCCTCCTCTTTTGGGTTCTCGCTGAGCAAACCACCGGGCACCACCGACCTTCGTTCTCCGTTTGATCACCTCTCGAATCTTCATAGTATTGGTAATCGAACTCTTCTTCATCATTGATTGGCCCCGATCGATCGTGAACGGAGGTTCTCTTTGGCACTACGTATCTTCGTTCATTATATTCATGATCGTAGTCGATTGCTCTTCCGGGGGCCGATTGTCGAGATTCATAGCTGCGACCAATCGGCCGTCCCTCGGTAACTTGACGACCCGACGTCACGATACTCTTCCCGGCCAGTGCACTCCGGACGGTTCTCGATAGATGGAAGCTTCATGTTTCGGTCCCAGCGAGCATTGAAAGAAAGGACAATCCCGGTGTGGGTCAAAATCTTCTCGACGGATCACGCTTTGCTCGTACTGCCGACTTTGATCGATAGATTCCTGTTCACGTGCCACTTGATCTCCTTCTTCCCTCTCCCTCTTCCTCTCATATCGGCGAATGAAACCAGCTGATCCACCACCGATGGTATTGATGTACATTGTATTAGCAGGGGAAAGGGTGCCCATCAACTTTCATCTTCTTCTTCACATCGGTCGCTCGCAATATCCCACTCGTCAACCGCCTTCTGGATCTCATCTCTCATAGCATAACAATCAACAGTGTTATGATGTGAATTTCCATGCCACTTGCACCACTTAGCCATTTTCTTCAATTCCTCCGGCGTAGGAATTTTGTGATGAGGTGAAAGCTGAATTTTCTTTTCCACGCAGCGCTGATCAAATATCTCGTCGGCCTTAGATAAATCAAAATCATATTTTCTCTCCTTAGGATTGACATGCGGAGAAAATATCGGCCGTTTATTATTAGTCCACTCAACTGCATTAATTCCCTCTTCATCATCTTCACCGTCGAAATCGGCATAAGCTACCCGATACCGCCGATTCCTGGTGAGTCGGAGATTTTCTTCCCGGCCAACCGCCCTACGTGTCACTGCGCCGACCCATCAAACTCATGTGGGGTAAACTTTTCTTTGATGTTGGAGAATAGCCCCGCATAAGCGATCTCGGCCAACCGTTGCTCTGTCAGGTTCAGATTGTAGCATCGTCCCCTCGCAGTCCCGAACCTCTCGTATATAATCGGTCACCGATTCCCCCGATTTCTGTTTTACTGCCATTAAATCGGACAAACTAAGCTCGGTAATACCCGTGAAGAAGTACGAGTGAAACCTTTTCTCCAGATCGGCCCAACTCCGAATAGAACCAGCGACAGAGCGAAGCAAACCATGAAAAGGCCGATCCGGACAACGACAGTGGGAATAGCCTAACCCGCAAAGCCTCCCGAGTAGACGCCTCACCAAGCTCGTGCGTCATACCGGCTGATGTGCTCCATAGTTGATGTGTTATCTTGCCCGTAAAACTTGGAAAACTCAGGAATTTTATACTTATTGGGTAAAGCCACGGAATCCATCCAATCGGGGTAAGGTCGCCGATACAATGCACTTTTCTCCTTAGGCTTCAAATCGAACCGATCTTTCATCATATCGGCGATTTTAGCCATGAGGCTATTCATATCACTGGTTCAGCAGTCGCCGATCCGGTCCCCGTCATATAAGCTGTGTTGGGCTGTCCCCGCTTGGGTGTATCAACCGACCGTTCCCGAAACCCCGTGCTAGTAGCCGGGAATAATGTCTGCAGGAGCGATTCCATAATTCATGGCCGATTGGATAGGCCGTCCGATCATGAATCCATGTCCCCCAGCCCGATGCGGTCGGCCGTGGAATACCGGATATCGGCCGTACTATAGTGGGTGAGTTCTCAATTCTACTCGGTCCGGTATTTGGTACGTAGAAGAAATTGGGCCGTTGTGCCATCCGCGGGACCGCTGCCACATTGGTTGGTGCCCCCAACTCGTAAGCCGGTCGTTGTACATCTTGCCTCGTTGCCCTCTTCCGTTACCGACTTCTTGGGATCACCGTTATCCTCTTTGCTTGGCCGGGTTGCACTGGTACTTGCATTTGCATTGTCCTTGCCAGGCCATAGGTTAGGTGGCATGCCATACATGGGCTGAAACCCCGTTGGCGGTGTAGTATTCGGATGCCGATTCCCCGAATCGGTCGTGACAGAGTGCCAACAGGCCGAGTGTATGCAGGTCCGTAATATCCTTCGATAAACAGCCTGCCATCAACCGTGTCTTTGATCAAATTTCCGATGGTGTTGGTCAACACGCCCGATTGATTGATTAGGGCCCGATGAACGGACGAGTTGACCATATCACCGAGTTGGTTGGCATCCGCGCGTCTCGGGCTTTGATTTGGTCTAGTTCTTCCGGATGCGTAATCCGAGGGATGTCTCCTTTTGTGGCCACTCGCCACGTGTCACTTTCGTGGCTTGAAAGTACTTTTTCATTGCTTCGGCCAGGTATTCTTGGTACTGCAGCTTTTGTTCGTCGTCATCTTTCCCCGGGCCGAAACCTCGTTGTCATCGAAACTTCTCCATGCCCTTTGCCATCCGTCCTAAGAGGAACTGGAACAAAAATCGGCCGATTCTCAGCATCGACCATTGGTGTTCCGTCCTCCCGACCGCTCGCATGTACGACATCTTGATCTTGGTTGCTTCTCGTCCCATCGGGCGTGCCAAAAAGTGTGTTGACGTCAAAAGTCGCCGACACACCGTCGTCCGGAGAGTCCACCGAAACCCCGGCCGACGCAGGCCCCGTGCTCCCAACGGACCGGCTCGGCTCGCCGATGTTCGTGTGCTGCTGGTGCGTGCGCGATGGTTTTCCTGCAAACCAACAAAGACAATAAAAGAGTGTAAAATTCCAGGTCATCGGCCCGGATAGACCGATGTAGCGACCGTGGCCGATTCTCGCGTAAGATAGACAAAATCGGCCATCGATCGGGAGCAGCACGGCCCATCCATTTATGTATTAAATGCCAGGCAAACGAATCTGCGATACAAACGATACTGAAATCGGCCGACGCTTATAACATGCGATCGGTATCTAGCAGCCGATTCCGTCGGTAAACGATCACATCATTAAGACTTTGCAGGACGCATTATCGAATAAAATGTAAACAAGGTGATTATTAATGGGATGTGATTAATTTGATAGCAAGAAGATGGTTTAATTATCAATTAGATCGTAGAATCGACCGATCGGCATCCGGCCGATTCTGCCATTGATTATAGTAGTGAATTACTTAGATCTATCTAAGTGTATAATGATGATCAATAAAATCATACTAATAACTCGGGTTCAAAAGCAGCTTTAACAGATTTGGTACTAATTGAACATAAAACAGCCTAATGAACGTGATAAGCAATCGGCTAAACACTCCGAAAGAACAGAGAAGACGGATACAACCACACAGATCCCAAATCGACCAGTCGCTCCAACAGGACAAGTCAACCGATGGCACGCTGGCTGGACCAGTCTAACGGCCGCGCACGCTCGGCCGATTTAGGACAAGCACAATCATAAACGTCTTAACTATGAAAGTAAGTCTACACCCTAGCCAATCGGCCGCATGCGCCTAGGACAAGTCAACTATCGCAAAGGCAAACACAGGACACGTCAACTGAATCCGCACGATCGAATCGGCCAAGATGTAAAAGAATTCTCATAGCGGCTATCGTGACTCGAACGATCGGATCCGAACCAATCGGCGCCGTGAGCAAAGGCTGGAACGGGGAGGCAGGACAAGTCAAACTACCTCTACCACGAGCTCCGACCGAGTCAACTTGACTCATCCCGGCCGATACTCACTACGCCGATCGAAAGCAGATCCGGTCGCCGGATAACTAGCAATTAAGCCATCTAATTACGAACAAAGCGCCGAGAACTAGACAACATAATTACCTTGTCAAGCCAACGTGTCGTCGACCGGAGCCCCGAAGATCCCCGCGCAAAAACGAGTAAAGACTTGACGAAAAATTAGGGTTTGGCGATGCGCCGAAAGTTGTATTGGATGTGAATCGAGTTTACATGTTACATCCGAGTATGTATTTATACTCGGCAAAAGAATCCTATTCGGACCCTCCTCGTGCCGATTTCCTAACCGACTAGAATCCTTTTTCCAAAACTAACTATTATTTCTAATTTTATAACGTGGGCCAGGCCCATCAATGTTGTGCTCTTCTCGTTGGCGTCCGCGCA
>JAUNZO010003642.1:0-70689 GCA_031894775.1 Chloris gayana | reverse complement strand
GAAGATGTTTACTTGTAGCATCACTGTAGCAAAACATAGATTAATTAGGATCATTAGATTCGTCTCGCAAATTAGAGGGAGGGTCGTGACATAGGTTTTGTCATTAAATTAATAAAAGTACTACTAAATAGTAAGATTCTCTTTGATGTGATGGGTATAATTTTTAGAGGGCAGGAAACGAACAGGGCCTTATCATATAAATAAAAGAATAATTTATTTGGTAGCCCCATTCTCTCTCTGCCTCCCTCCCTCCCTCCCTCCCTGCCTCACTCTGAACCAATTCTTCAACTGTTGGATTGTCAGTAGCGCAGCAGTAAGCCGAAGCACAACCTTGGCGCTGGCAGAGGACCAAGGGCAAGAACGCGGGAAGGAGTCCTGTCTAGCATGCGTCAAGAGAGCCAATGTTAGGTTAGCTGGGCCTGAACGGATGTGAGTCCAGCAAGGGGCTAAGGCCCATGTAATTAAGTCTACAAATATGTGAACCGGGAGAGGAGAGAGATATCGAATATTATTGTAACAGAATACTCTATATATCCAATACCTCTCTTCTTCTTCCCAAGAAGCTCTGTTCTGTTTCAAAAAAAAACAGCTTTGTTCTCTCTGCTTATCCCGAATTCTCTCGATCCCCTTACCCTAGCTGCTAACGTGGATCCGTTTATTTTGCCTTCTATCATAATTGCAGTGTTGTTGTGTAGTGATAAGATGAGATCTACCACGAGGTTTCAGATATCCCTGGACTGAGAGAAAGAACCTGCAATTACGGATGGAAGAACCAGACTACTTTGGCGTCCACTTGGCCACGTTCTTTGCTGAAAACTCTCAGATTCTTGACGAAATTCAAGTTGACAATAGCACCCTCGAATTGGAAGGTTATAAAATGGGTAACGCTGTGTGGAGCCCTGCCCTAGAAACGTCAAAAAAGACGATCTAAAATGGAACTGGCCGACTATGACGAATCGAAATTTTACCACCGATCTGTTTATTTTTAAACGTCACAAAATTGAAACTGTAGCATTCAAACGTAACTGGCTTACTATGAGTTATTAATTGCGCAATCATCTGCCCCCTAAGATGTTTATCACTTTTAATATCAATTAGTTCTATCCTTTTCTTTTGTGCGAGAACAGTGGCCCTTAGGAGGCCACAACTACGTTGTGTCACGGTATATTTGGTTGAGCATCAAGTGGGATAGGATGGAGCTATCCATGATGATTTTATCCATCATGATATTTTCTTCAATTGATAGGGACGAGGATAAGAGGGGCAAGAATCACTATCTAATTATATATCTTAATTTATTAGTAATTACACATATTAACCATTATCATCACTAATTAATTACAAATTATTAATCATACCTAAATTAATTAATAAAATATTCACTAACAAAAAAAATTGTTGTATACAGAAAATATTATGAAGTTAAAAAAAAGGCCCTGTAGAATAAAAATGCATGGCATCGGATCCTCCAACTAAATGCAATCACATCTAAAGAGATTATCAAGTTAAAGCGTAATACATGTAGAATATCATTGCACGGAACTTCATACTTTAGTATACTGATGAATTAAAAGGATCATGCACCGTATCATTTCGGTATTACAATATTAATTGTTGTTGGGAGTGAAAGAGATATCAAACATTAGTGTAAGGTACCATGCTCAAGTGGATATGAGGTCAATGGAGAATAATTCACAAGTTTTAAGTGGACAAATTACACAAAATTTGAAATCACGAGGATATCCATGTGGCACTTGAATGCAGCACTAAATTTAATAATAAACCTAAATTATTTAACTTTTTATAAAATATTTTATTTTGCTCTAAACACATATTAATACAGTAATAAACAACACCTTTCCCACTTCACATAAGCTGATTAGAAATCTTATTAAAAAAGTTACTACCAGTAACATACCGTAAAAAAGTTATCTATGAGTTGTTAAAAACAATCACTCCCGTACATACTTCCAGATATCCACATGGTCACTTTCCGGGGAGAAGGGACAAAGCTGTGGCGCATCCTACGGACGGATACGGCGAGCAGAGCAGGCAGGAGAACACGCCGGGCCGGACGCAGGACGCATGGGTTACCTTTGACCGAGAAAGGAGGTGCCTTGCCATGGCATCAAAAGGACAAGAGCTTTAAAGTTGAACAAGTTCCAAAGTTGTGCAGTCTCCCTCGCTCTCCACTGTGCAAAGGGAACCGAGTCCTTTTCAGGATTGCTGACCAGTTTTAAGGGTTCGTTTACTGTACTCTAAAATTTAGCACTGTCACATCAAAGAGAATCTTACCGAATATTTTGATTAATTTAATAATAAAACCCTATTGACAGATTGGTGCTAATTTTTGAGATGAATCTAATGAGCTTAATTAATTTAGATTTTGTTAAAGTGATGCTACAGTAACCGTCTTCTAATCACGACTTAATTAACCTTATTAGATTCGTCTCAAAAATTAGTCTAGGAACCTGTAATTTATTTTATAATTAAACTTTATTTACTACTACTAAATAGTAAGATTTTTTTTATGTGACAGCTCTAAAGTTTAGACCACAGAAACGAACACGCTGCAACAAATTGCGAGAATCCTTTGCTCCAGCGTTCCTTTTCTTTTCCTTTTGCATTCACCCGCTACAACTAAAATGTGTAAATCTCATATGTTATAATTGTTTTGTGATCTAATACATCAAATCGTTAAGCATTGTGGCAAAAAATTGTATTTCTTGATAAAAAATATAAATATAATAAAATTCCTCACAAAAATCATAAAATTAATGACATTGCAGCTTCGAGGCTATTGTCTTAACTAGGTAAATTTGTTTGGATCTATGACTAGGAATAAATTTGTTTAAAGACGGAAGGGGTAATCTAGTATTGCTAGTGATTAGGACCTAGTACTAAATTAATCATTGCCATATCATCTTAATTTATCATTCATTGGGTTTTGGAGATAAAGGAGGTATCTCGAATCGAATTTAGTAGTCATTTTGACCTACTAAATTAATCGATACAAAATCATGCTAATTTATCACTCATTTAACTCCAAAAGAAATATACTAGTATCATTCATCGGGCATTTAGAGGTAGGGGAGGTATATCAGAATAATTTTAAATGTCATTACAACCTGCTAAATTAATCAGTATTAATCATTTTAAATTTTTCTTTCATGAGACTTTTTGAGACAAAGGGTGTATAATGAATAATTTTACTGGTCATTATCATGATCTAGTTAAATTAGTTTCAATGTATGTTTCATTGGGCTATAGTATGAACTAGAAAAGAAAGAAATAGCTGAACTTATCATTACCTATTTACTACCCTGCCTTAAAATATAATCATTTATAACCATTCACCAGATTCATTGAATCTTCAATGAACCTAGATAATTGGATGTTCATATTCATTAAAGATGTTATGAATCTAGACACTTAGAAGCATAGCTAAAAATGCTATATTTTGGAATGGACGGAGTACCTTCTAGCTAGCTTATCAAAAAACATGATAAGTATTAAGAAACTTTGGCAAGATTTGTTAGAGAAAGATTACATGTAATATAAATGCAGCGAACAAAACAGAAAGATACAATAACATGGCTACTGTTGGGATAGTATTTCCTCTGTTCGTAAAGTTAAATGTTTCTAATTTTGAGCAATAATATCTATTAAAATAAACTATTAGAAACATGTTATATATTAGTATAAAGAAATTCATACGATGACTCTAATTACTCCTTCCGTTTGAATTACTCTCACTTGTCATTCTTAATTTAAAACATAAGCAGATCACTGGTTGGAGGTTTTAACAGATAATGACCCTGTGATTCTGTTGCACCAGCAATTGATGATCGGCTTTGATCTGATTCCTGTACTACAGTATTCATAACAGCATCGGGGTTCGGATAAAAACAAAGAAGAACAGTTGAGTTCCCAAGGGGCCTGAATCTGGCTGAGCATCGAGGAATGTAGGGCCTACCAACAGAAGGCTTCGGGTGGCCTTTGTCGACTGCAGAAACCAGTACTTTCTGCAGAAAGGACTCGTAAAGATTGCAAATTTGGCACAGGCTGCACTGGTGACTGAAAGGAATGGTCTAGGGTTTGAAATGTTGACCTGGTCACCACTTCGTCCTCTTCATTTGACCAAAGAAAAAGTTTAAGTAGGGAATTGCTTATTATGTGATAAACAGTTTTCTTTTAAATAAAAGGTGTGATGCCATGCCAGCCACCGATACATAATGCATCGGTGGATGTCAAGAATTTAGCCAATGTGATATCACGGAAATACAAAGAATTTGATGCTTCAGAAAAAAAAAATCCTCAAGTCTATCAGTCTTGGCCGTTACTACTAACACCGAATGTCAGAGCACCATGCTATGCTAATCTTGCAACAACTCCCTGGAATAAATCATCGTTTAAAACAACAACATTCCCATTCAAGGGCGACATCGATTTTTCACCCTTCAAGAACAAAATCATCATTGAAAACAAAATTAACAACCAACAATCGCTACTTGCAAAAAGCTCATTTTGGGTCTAATGCTAGAATAAAGAGGAAACCAAATCAAAGCCGTTTAACCCAGTATGATTGGAGCAAATATGAAAAAGTTACAGGTTTGTGTTGTTTGAAATGAAAAGTTTGAACCCTGTTAAATACCTGGCACAGGTGGGAAGTTGAAACCAATAGTGTACATTGTAATACAAGCATCCTTTCAAACGAAAATGGAATTATAAGGCCAATATACTGTGCAGCTTGACAAGCACCATTCTATAGCACAAGCCTACAAGATAAATGCTGGACCTACTGACCTTTCTTCTTGGATTTCATTGAACTAGCTACCTGATCTTCTCCAGCCAAGAATGAAATAACTCCGAATGCTGAGGATCACTTTGCCAAGCATGAGATTTTCTTACAGGTCAATTCAGACTGATTCCCAATTGAACAGTAAGTACAACATGCATTCTCAGCAAATTTCCTCATTTCTTCATCAAAATTTATAGCCTTCAACCAAAATGCATGATCATAGTGACCAGCCACAGCTCCTCATCCATGGAAACCTACTGAGATGTACCCTTATGCTATGCCATTACCAAGAGCTTGATGTGAATCAAAATGGCGGCCTCATAGCGCCGGTCCAGCTGCCGAAATTGTCTCCAGGCAACTGGTAGCCTCCCACATTCCCTCCAAGATCATACATTGGCATGCCATGGCCAATGCCGCCGCCACCGGCATCGCCTCCGGTCACCCCAGACGACTGCGACACCTCCGGTTGCTGGGTTTGTGCCGCGGTGAGCTGTGCCGCGCCCTGAGGTTCAGCCGCGGCGGTGGCATTGGCAGTGTCTGCCTCCTCTTCCTCGCTCTCTAGCGGCAGCCGCTCGTAGACGGCATTGGCGAATGAAGCAGCCATGAGGACCACGGGCCCCGCAGCGATTAGCTGGCCGACCACGGTCCCGCCGACCACCTGCCCCTGGCCGCCGGCAAGGAACACGGAGAGGCTGCTGGCGCCCGGCGGCGCGGGCGGCGGCAGCACGGTGCCCGTGAGGGAGAGGATCTCGAACTGGCCGCGCAGGTTGGCGACCAGGCTGCCGGGGGCTCGGCGCCGGGCTGGCGGAGCGCGACGTCGGAGACGGTGCCGCCGCCGCTGAGCACGCTGATGCCGCGGCCGCGGCGGCGCGCGTACTCGGCGACGCACCCAAGCACGTCGGCGCCGGCGGCGACCTCGATGACGTGGGAGTGGAGGGCGTTGGGGCTGTCGCGCGTCACGATGATGGGCGGCTTGGGCTTGTTCTTGGACCCCGGCGGCCTGCCTCGGGGCTTCCTTGATGGGCCGCCGGAGGACCCGTCGCCGCCGCCTTCAGCCGGGGACGACGAGGGCCCATCGCCGCCACCGCTCTCAGCAGGCTCAGCGTCCGGCGACGGCCCGGATTGCTCCATCTTGACGTGTGATGTAGGGGACAGAGGGGACGGCTGCTGGTGGTGGTGGTGCTGCTGCTGCTGACGGAGGAGATCCAGATAGTGCGACGCCATCCCGCCGCCGCCAGGGTCCATCCCGGCCATGGCGCCCTCTCCGCCGCTCTCCCACCACTTGCTCGACGCCATCGTCTTGATCTCGTGTCAGCCCTTCGCGTCGGAGCTGGTAGATGGCTGAACTAGAAACTCGTATCTTGATCGATCTGGTCACCTGCGCACCAAATGTCGGGCATGAATCCGGCCCCAATCAGCAACAACGCCCTAGCATATTCGGAACTGAGGACAAACAAGTACCGCAATCTAGTACTACTAGCTGGGACAAATCAATGGCGAATCTTTTCGCAGCGGTGGCCAGCAAGTGGACCAAGAGAGAGAGAGAGAGAGGGAGGAGGGGATACCTTCGGAGCGCTGTAGTAGCTAGATGCAGGAGAAAAGTGGGGCGCACGCACGCATCTCTCCTCGTCCTCGAACCAAATCTTGGCCGGCGCGGCGCGGCGCCGCCCAAGCAAAAAGCTCTAGTAGGGGTCAGGATTTTGGAAGAAGCGACCGATTGGCACCAAAGGTGGACTGGAAGGGTGTTAGGTGGAGTATAGCAGCTCAAATATAAACAGTAGCTTCCTGGCTGTTCAGGAATCAGTAATTCAGGCCTCTATTCGTTTCCTCGCCTCTAAAATTTAGCATTGATATCAAAATCTTATTATTTATGAATATTTCGATCAATTTAATAACAAAACCTTTTTAACAGATTGATGCTAATTTTTGAGATGAATCTAATGAACTTAACTAATCTATATTTTGCTAAAGTCATGCTACAGTAACCGTCTTCTAATCACGACTTAATTAACCTCATTAGATTCATCTCGTAAATTAGTATGGGGCCTGTAATTTATTTTATAATTAAACTTTATACTCCTAAATAATAAAATTTTTTTTGACGTGACAACTATAAATTTTAGACCACAGAAAACGAACACACCCTCGGACTTCGGTCTCGACAACTTGGGAGCGCTTCAGCTCTGGGACGGGCGCAAGACAGGTGAAGAATAGGACCGGCCAATTCTACAAAAACGTTGAGGTTTTAGTCAATTCAGATAACTTTAGAAATCAATATGACAGTGTAAAGTTGGCTTTCCGGCTCTTATAATAACATTTATAACTTTACAAACTGAAGAAAATAGAATTTTTAAGTTACCGTGTTGTTTCCGTGAGAGTGGCAAACATGCAATCGCATCTATACTATTTGGAGCGAAAACATTTGAAACCAATTTTCACCTAGGAATAGCACCGTGTACCCCTTACGTTGGCCTCACCTCGTAAGGATTAGTGAAAGTGGATAAGGGGTAGATAAAAAGAAAACAACGTTTCTAGAGAGATTTCGTTATTTTCGAGCTTGCTTTCTCACCTTGAAACCCACATACCCACCTAGTCCCACTTCACAAAACATCACGTAACATAAAAAGAATTCCAACATCACGTAGTACGAATTGGAAGGAGGTGATATCACGTAAGCACAATAGGAATGAATAGGAAGGAGGTGATACAGGTTTAAGGTCTTCACGTCAACAATCTCATCATTGTTACCTGTGCCATACAACAACCGCAGGTTTAAGCATTGCATAGCTTAGAGTGCAAATCAAACTCAAATACCTGTAGTAGTGGCAACAATTGATGAAAACAACTAGATGGAGATTCGCGGCCAGGGGCAGGCAGCGCCGAGAAGAGGAGGGAGGCGGCAGCGCACCGCAGATGAGTGCGCGAGGCCGTCGTCCTCAGGGAAGAATCTGGAAGGAAGTGATAGAGCTAGCTCCTACAGTAAGCTCGATTAAACATTGATTACATGCGTAGGAGCTACATTTGAGAACCAACTATCACATTTTTAGCACTGATTTGAAGCAAAGGATGGAGTGAAGAGACGGCGTGGTTGAGGCAACAACATGAGGCTCGGACCAACAAAACTCAACAAGAAAGAGGAATAGTGCGAAAAAAATGGATGCCTTCAGCCGCAGCAATAACTTATCAAGTGACGCTATATTAAATTAAAAAAACAATTCTAGCAGATGAAAAAATGTTCTAATTCAATGAAAAGGTGAAGAAACACATAAAAAGGGTTCACAAGATTGAAAATATTATATAAAGAGCATACAGTGAATTTCAAATATTTAAAAATTCATTTATATATTTAGTTCAATACAAAGATTAGAAACTCAAAATCTCCAATAACAATGTGAGTATACAAAATTTTTGTATGGTGGATAAAATTACATTAATTATTATGCATATGTAACTTACATTTATGTAAGTTGTAAACAAGTGGAAAAAATGAAGAAAACATGATTAATCTGCATTGTAGCTTATTAATAATTTTCTAAATAATGAAAATTCGAGAACACGTGCGTGTCGCACGTGCGCTATGCTAGTAATTTAATAGGGTTAATTGCATAGATTTCACAAAACTTCTATTATAGTCTGTATGTCACGAAACCTCACGTATTGTGGCTCTTGTCATGTAATCATATGTTTTATAGTCATGTTGTTTCACAAAATCCTACCTCTATCAAGACATAACTATAAATATGATATATGAATTCTAACTTTATGCTTGCATGACACATATATTCCAATCAATTCAATCAACGAAATCATAAAGTTGTATATACGATCAAGTTATCTTTTGATATGAAAGTTAAAGCTACCTCTAATATTAATACCATTTTGATAGGGATGGGGTTACATGAAACAATATGACCATAAAACTTGGGGTCATGTGAGAGCCATAATACCTGGGATTTTTGACATAAGAACCACAAAACCTAGGATTTTATTAAATATAGTCTTTTTGTTACAAATCTCCAGATCCTATTGTAGTTTGTGACAAGAACCACCCAAGCTAAAACATGTTACATTGATTTCGCGTGTTTTAACCAATATAAAATTGTTAAAAAAAGTTTAACACTTATTTTAAGTGATTTATTTTTATAAAATTAATCAAAATTGTGAAAAACTTTAATATCATTCGAACATCTTTAGCCTCATCTCGAAATGAAGGGCAAATCCTTTTACAGGAAGCAAGAATAAAAGCGTAAATAAATTGTTGGGTGCGTGGAATTCACACGGAATGTGAGCAGCTAGGTTTAGACCCTAGGTCATTAGAGAATGTAAGTTGCACTTTATTGAAGTAGGAAATCCTAAGGTAGGAATGTTTAGATGATTGAATGACAAGCATGAAATACGCTTAATATTTTTATATCTTACAATACACAATATTCATCATCATGGTCTCGGTATATAATATATCACCTTGATGATTGATAGTGTCATCATGATGGGCTGAATCTATACTTAAGCCCAAAGTTGTTGGTTGTTTCTCTTGTACTTCCTTCAACCTGTGGACGAGACACACAACCTAACTAACATCTCTGTTCAAATCTTGACACTACCCCATCACCATCCACCTTTTCGGGGCTCAAACAAGGATGGTCCCTTATGCCAGTAATTTTGAGCCACTTTGTAATAATAAAATAATCATTATTGAAATCCATATTAAATTTCATCGTGTGTCACGTAAATATTGTACCATGGCCATTGTTGGGTAAGGTTGGAGGTCCAGATTTGCGACTGAAAAGTTAGCCTGAAATGTCCTTCAAATTTGTGACGAAACAATATAGTCTATGCTACATTGCAGTAGTTGAAGGCTTTTAACCGGCTGTTTTTTTTTGTGATGAAAAGATGACCCAACTAGTAGCCCGGAGTGTTCTTTTTGCCCACCAGATTAAAGTGACACACAATACAAACTATCCTGAAATCAATGACGAAAATGAAACGACATGGCTTACTTTTTAGGCCCATTCAGAAATGGACCTTAGATTTTTTGGTCCATTCGAAAATGGGCCTTAGATACGCCAAATCTCATTAATGATGAAAAACAACGGTGCTATTTATGTGTCAATTTTATCTAATGTGGGAGGGCATTAGTGACAAGAGTTGCACAAATGTTTTTATCACTAGTTACGGCGGAAAATTTTGGCCACGACATTTTACTAGCCATGAAAATTATTTTGTCACTAATGATGTTTAAGATGCACGACATCAAAGAAAATAATTATGTCACTAAAGGGTGCTTTTTGTCACTAATGCTTATTAGTGATGAAAGTTGCAACAATTTTTTGTAACTTATCATCTAATTTCTTGTAGTGACTAAGGATGAGTTAAGACCGAGTTAGTTGTGTGTAGTAGTCATTAGAGCTTGAGTGTATAGAAAAAATGCATCATCGTGAGGATATGAGTCATTTCCACTAGGACACACTAGTCGGAGGAATTTGGATGCTCAATAAGTCCCTTAAGCTCTAGTGTGACAGTGGAGAAGAGGAATGATGAATTGGACGAAGATGACAACAATGTTAAGACATGGACAAGATGTCCGAGTCTAAACGGAGTCACCATAAGTTGGTGAGCGAAGATGAGGGAGTACAAAATGTGAAGTCTCTATTTAGAGGTAAGTAAAGGTTACATAGGATATGGTGGAGTTGTTGTACTATATGGTGAGAATGCAATGGAGATAGATAGAATGGTGATGGCCTACTGCCACACAATCCAAGGTAACAATACAATATGTGACGAGTATAATCTATTTTGTATAGAGAGTTTGTGTTATAGACTTTGTCTTCTAGATAAATGACGAAGATGGAAATAACGTGAAGATGTGGACAATTCGAGCTTTAACGGACTGACTATATGATTGCTAGTGAAAACGATGGAGTCCAGAATGTAAATCCTCTCTATAGACACGTAAGTAGAGGTCTACATAGGATATGATAGGGATCTCTATATGGTATGATGACAATGTGGTGAAGGTAGGCAAAATTGTGATTGACTATAGCTGGATTGAAGGTTAGTGCAAGTTGTACGATGAGTACTAGTGAGTTTGTGCCATAAACTTGGCTACTAGATAAGATAAAAAAATGGTCATTGTAAAATATTGTGACTCGACTAGGATACAATGAGTGGAAATTGTGACTCAACTATGATACAATGAGTGGAAATTGTCACTCAACTAGGATACAATGAGTGGAAAGGAATAGAGTCTAGTGAAGGTTGGTCTCTAGACTAAATCTACACAATAATCATAGGATATGGTGAAGAAGTCATTGTAACATACAGGTGACACGAAGGGTTTGCAAAAAAATTTACGAACCAACATGTTTTGGATTTGTAGCCTATATATAGCCATGCTCTAGCTCCTTGGCACTCTCTTCGCCAATTTTAGAGGTGATGAGAACATCTAGAGAGAAACAAGAGGAGAATAGGGAAGTGATCGAGGAAGGTTCAAAAGACTTTCCTTTTGTGCTTAAGAGAGGGTCTAAGAGCATGCACCAACTTTTGGATCAATTTTGCTTTAGATAGTGATATTATGTTGTTACTCTTGGTCTAGGGTAAGGCTCAGATCAATTAGGAATCATGGTTGAAGTTTTCGTGGAGGTAATGGAAGCCTCAACAAGTTTCTACATTATTTTGCTTCATAAGTCAATATTAAGTTCCAAACTTCCATATCCAACCAGCACCATACCTTTCTTCCTCCAGACCTTGCCCTCTTTTTCCTCTTTCCACCATTCTACCCAATACCACTCAATCACCAAATCATTCATTAGATGCATTTTGGGGTTTCAATACTCTAGTGGTCATGAGACATATATTACTTTTAGGGAAAAGCTACAATTGTCTTACATGCTTGCAATTGATAAATTGGGGAGCTAATAAGTGGCAACACTAGGTAAAGATAACTATCTATTTATGTATCCTATTTACTCCATACAATGATTTTCTTGTATAACAGATGCATCACAAGGGCTTTGTGAAACATATGCCAAGGTAATTCTTTTGCACAAATCTTGACTAGTATTTTTTGTTCAGTTACTATGGTTGCATCACGGAACAATAACACCTCACATATCCTTCCTTCCTTAATATATAAGCATTACAACAGAGACTTGGATATGATTATTTACTTTTTTAACGAATAATATTGCCCTATACTATTTTATTAAGGATATTATTTTAGGAGACAATATATCATGTTTTGCCCAAAATCGAAGCAATATTAATTCGCAAAACAATGGATGCAGTCCTCGCGTAGGCACAAGATTTATAGACTGCTTCCGATAGTATTCTAGCGCAATTTAATTCGCCAAACAATAGATGTAGACACAACATTTATTGAATTGCTTCCGATAGTATTCTAGCGTAATTTATTATTGGCATATCTATGCAAAGATTGAAATAAATGATCTCCATTTTTGTATAAATTATTACCTGCTTTGGGTCGGCAACTAGTTCTATAAAAGCACCCCAACATGCTCCGAAGTTATCGAAATATTGCAAATTGTAGTTTTGTTATTAGCTTGCTTCTTCCTCCTTCAGAAACCATGGCACAAGGGTCCAACAAGTGATGGATACGAGGTTGTGGGAGATGTTCCCGCTTCTTCATGAACCACTATACAAGTGTTCTTGGTGCTTTGATGCTTTCAGGAGCCCACAGGCCCTAGGTGGACATATGCGGAAGCATCGTAATGAGGCTTTGCCGTTGGTGCTGAAAAGTAAGGAGTACATCATCAAGAAGCATTCCAAGATCACTATGGAGCCGTTGCAACCCAATATGGCATATTGGAGTAGGTATAGTAATGGAACCGGGAAGCCGGATGAGATTGTCTTCTTTCCTGTGAAAGAGCATGGTTCTTTACAAAGGGGAGTTGAGTCAACTAAAAAGTCCCCTATTACTCAAAGCAAAGAGGACATGGGTAAAGTAGTGGACATTAATGGATTAGACCTTACTTTAAAGCTTTGATGTGTCCAAGTTTGTTCTATAGCATTTGAAGCAATATGCATTTCAAATCTCATGTATGCGTTTGTCATTAATAAGTTCTAATGTGCATGTTTGTCATGCATTGATTGTCATCATGTAATTTCAACTAAAATTATCATTCATGTGTATCAAATTATACAACTATGTTTTACTATTTCAAACTTTAATGTTTGACTAAGTTTTGTAAGGAAGTGACTAATGGCCTACAAGTTGTGGGATTTGCGGATTGAGCTACTGGCCCAAGTTCAATGTATTTTGTTCTTCTTATTCACATGTATTGAAACACCTAATGTCTTCCCAATGGCATTATTGTCGCTATGACTGCCCCCCCCCCTCCTTCCCCTCATGCGGCAACCTCGGCGGCAGCGGAAAGGAGAGGAAAGCCCTCCCACCTCTACCTTCTAGAGCTTTAGTTATAATTTTTAGAAATATCTCAGCAGATCTTGAGTATGGTACGTTCCACCTTAGGAGAGACCTCCCCGCCTATCCGATGGATGCTCGACCCACTTGTGTGAGGTGTGTAGTGCACATATGGTGGTAATGCACGCCTTGGCATCTCACTTGTATGTGTCTTGCAGAAGCATCATGGAACACGACGCCGCCTTGGCCACCTGCATGACCACACCGAATCAATCCCCTTTGGAAAGTAGGCCATATGCTGGGATTAGCCAGCTTGAATGTGGAGCCCGCACTCACCTCGTGGCATGCATGCTCCCACGATGTGCGGTTCATGGTCAATTCCAAGATCAACATGCATTCTCAACAATGCCGCCTCTACTAGGTTTAATTGGTCAAGACTATCAACGCCCAATGTGCCACGGTGTGGTTGTGACCCATGAGGTTGATGATGTACCACCTAATGATTTGCTATGCACTCGTAACAAGGTAAAGAAGATTGTAAGTTTTGCTATCCTTAATCATAGAAGTGGCCATACCCACTCAATCATTTGGGTAGAGCTCCAATAGTCTTCAAGATTGTTGTTGGAGTTCCTCATATTCAGCGATGGAGAGTGTGTTCATTCTCGCTTATGTCCGATGAATCATCTACGAGATCTATGGCCCAAAGCTTTTCAATCTCGAGTGCCAAGTCCATGCAGACAGTCGAAGGGACCATCGACAGGTCAAGTCGTGTCACTAAAGAGGCCAATCAAAGATGTCATCTCCACGGATATACTCTATTGATGACTCATTGGTCTCCAATGAAAACATCTCGTTACTCCTATGTTCTTTACACACCAACAACGTACCAGGATGACTACCTTGTTTTGTTATTCCTTTTGGGTCATTCTTGTATTAGTGCTAAAATACAAAGTCAAAGAAAAGTCTTCCTAAAAAAAAATCTTCCTAGCAACATCAACCAACACACACACACACACACACACACACACACACGGGGACACATATACAACCTTCTTAAATTGTTGACGTTGTTGAATTTTTCGTTACATTTGATCATTCATTTTGTTCAAATTTTTTAAGAATTATCAAATATTTTATTATGGTTTATTTTATCATCAAAGTAAGTTGAAACATGACTAATACTTTTACATATTTGAAACAATATTTTGAAATAAGATGAAGTAACAATCAATGATATCAACAATTTAAGAATGTAGAGAGTATAAGTCATTTCAATATTGTGCCTACCTATTTTGTCAAAGTCTAAAAATAATAGCATTTTACATCTATAAGTTGTTTTGCCAAAATAGCTTCATAATATATACTACCTCCATTACACAATATAAGCATTCATAGAATCTCAATATAAAAATAATCAAGTTGAGAAATGTCATATATACCCCTCATTTTACACTATCTCATCAATTCCTCACCAACCCACCAACCCACCAGATTTTGTCTTATCCCTAGAATACTTATATTATGGATAAACTTTTGAATGTTTCAAATGCTTACTATTGTGGAATGGAGGGAGTAAATGAGAATAGACCGGATAAAATATTTTGACAAATAGGGTAGAGCTAAAACTGTTGTTTTGCATAAATTATAGGGTTAACACTACCAAATGGAACCTAAAGCACACACCAAGATTTAGGATGTCCGATGGATCTACCCCCCCCCCTTCCACCAGCCCGACCCCGCAACCCTAGTCTTGAGCCCCTTCTTCTTCCTTGCACCAAAAGCAACCCTACCTCCCCGTCGTCGGGGTACCCCTCCGACAAGCACCACCCCAGCTCAACAAGTGTGCAAGCCACAAGCTCGATTTCCGGCCCCTACACTAGCCGGTGTAGCCGCTATAGCACATCCATCACCCTGTCGGGAATAGACACCCAAATCGGTGCCCGCACTCTTCCCTACTCAAACCGAACCACCACTCCTTGTGCGTCGTACGCATGCCATCCCGTCCGGACCACCATCCGTCAATCTCGCACCAAAGCATCCCCTCTCTTTTCAAACTTATTCCGTACCCACCTCGCCACATCTCAGCGAGCAACCATAAAACCAACACCACCCTAGCCAACCCCTTCATCCACCGAAATACCAATCCAACCTCTCCACTCAACCTAAGCTCGTCGATCCAAGCCACCGGCAGAAGCTCAGCAAGCTGCGACTCTCATGGAGTCTTGCTCGTGAAGTGCTAATCTGGATCATCGTCGTGTACTTGCTGCTGGTAGCCTACTTCGTGCGGAGGCATTGCAACCAGCCGCTCCTACTACTCGTTGGGTGAATCCCCGCCCCAATGCGGATTGTAATCTGGGTATCTTAGTGTATCTAGAAATTTATTGTTGAGTTATCTTGAGAAATCCTTTGATCTTCTTCATTCCTCGCACCTCTCGAGATTTTCATTCGGGTTTCACTCATTCAAAGATATCTCATTGTGTCGGATTAAGATTCTGCTCTACCTTCCGATCTCGATTTCTTCTCCCCTTCATCGACTACCTTGAATCTCGGGGACGAGATTCTTTGAAGTAGGGTATATCCGTAACATCCCAAAAATTTGAAACATAAATCAAATTCAAAAATAGCATCAAATTTAAACTTGATGGGGTTTTATTTTACGATTCACAAATTTTCGAAAACAAAACTCCATGAATAAATTAAACTAGAGAGGAAATTTGACATTTTATGAATAATAAAAATTTATCTTGAAAAGTAAGTGCTTGTTTTAAATTCTTTTAATTTATTTGTGAGTGTTGCGCTCCAATTTTTATAACTCCAAATCTGTTCAAAAATAAATCCCAAATCCAATTACCAAAATTCCAAAAAAAAAGAAAAGCTATTTCTCTTTCCTGGGCCATCTCTCCTCTTTTTCTCCTTCCCGCCCCAAACCAATCAGCCATATAATTTTTTTTCCTCTCCTCACACAGCAGCCCACGTCCTCCTCTTCTCTTCTTGAGCTCCCGGCCATGGATGCGTTCCTCCAAAATACTCCACATCCGAGCCACCTCCCCTCCTCCTTCCACTCCGAACGGATGCGCGTCGAGGTCCTCCACCCATTCCCTCTCTCCCCCGCTTCCCTACCCCTCTCCCTAGGCGCGCCCCAGGAGCTCCAAGCTCCTGTCATGGTGAAGGACCGGAGGAAGAAGAAGACTCCTCTGTTCATTTGCCATTTTGCACATAGGTCCCTCCACTTCCACCAAATATTGCCTCTCAACCCCTTGGTCCACCATACACCACCCCATAGACTCAGTCCACACACCCATGGACTTGGTCCACAAATTTTTAGAACAAAAATAATTCTGAAAATTCCATGAAAAATCGTAGCAAATGCAGTTTTGCATTTAAGCCCTGTCCTTATTATGTATTATGTTTAGGTCCCTGGATTTTTACAAAAAAGACCCTCAAGCTTTTCGGAAATTATCTTTTAGGACCCCGACATTTTACAAAGAAGGTCCCTCCAAACTTTTATATAATTACAACAAGGTCCCCGTGACCTTAAAAGTAATTATAGAAAGGTCCCTAGAACTTCCGGACTTCGTATCTTTGGATCCGGAACTCCGTTTCGGACAATTCTTGTGCTCATGCGATCGTCCCGACGCATAGAATATTTTGCTAGCCACTATAATCTCATCCTATCATAATATTTTCCTCCTTACCCCCCTAATCTCCCATCTCTACCATCCGAACTCTGTTTCCACCGATCCTTCCGCCGTTGAACTCCCGAGTTCCGGCATACCCAAACCTATTCCCTATAATCCGGATCTTGCCCTCCTAAACTCCGACCTATCCTTGCCGATCATTGGTATACACTAAACCTTATGATCTAAATGGAGTTTTAATTGGAGCTTGATTATTTTGTTATTTATTTATTTTATTTCCATATTAGCTTCACGTATTATAGAGGCGGAGAATCCGAAGGAGCCCAAGCTGGAGACGACGCCCGACGGCCGAAGTCTCAAGACGGATTCCGACGCCAAGTAGAGTAACGACGTGAGGCACGACTCCTAATGGATTTAGCGTTGCCGGGCAAGCTCTATCAATTCCTTGATGATAATTGATCCTAATTTCTCTCGCTTATTCTCGCACCTATATAGGAAGCTACTCTTATATGCATTACCCTTGCAAATTTTTTGCTAGAGCCCAATTGTTGTATGATAATGTTCAAATCACTATAGATGCGAACATTATACCTTTGATTGCCATTAGAACATTAGAATCAACATAGATGTATTGCTAACTATGTTAATGATATATTAGTATCTTGCTTAGGGATCTGTTACTATCTTTCATCATACACCCTGTTTATGAAAATGTGTGAAAATGTATTTGGTGGTGTGTGTTGATGGGTGGGTGATTAGACCAACTGTGTTAAGGTGAAGTAGGGTGGGAAATGACACCGGCCGTGGGCGAAACTCCTAGTGCTGGTGTAGAGTACTTGATGTTAGGTGATGTCCATTTGCGATGGACGAGTATTTTCCCTGCCATATAAGGACCGGTTCTTCGGACCCCAAATTGGTGATTTAGTGTACAACTACGTAACCTGTTATGGGCAGGATCGTGCACCAAACCTTGGGTTACGCAGCAAGAAGTTCCACCGGGTGTAGTAGATGACGGAGGTCCAGGGATCGTTTATTTGGTGAAGTCCGGTACTTGGCACATATATGATGGACGTTATGCTTGTGTCATACGCGTCGGATCCCTAGGCATTCGGGGTGGACTTGTGGGCGTGTCTAGTTGCGGTGGCAGCGTTATGAGCTTACTTGCAAAGAGCGCATAGCCTCGTGGTTAAAGTGTACCAACCTCTGCATAGTGCATAAAACTATCCGGATGTCCGTTGTCATGGTATATTGACACGCCAAACCTTGAGCTCTCGTTGATTAGCCACAAATACTAAATTCTTGATGTGTGAGTGGAGAGCCTTGTGCCCGTGAGTTTTGGAAATGGTGTTGGCCCGGAGTGCCAGAGCTGTTATGACCATCGGTCGGAAGGCTCAACTAAAATTTATGGGAACTGTCAGGATCGATGAATATCTCCCGCAGGTCCGACCAACTAAAAGATACAAAACTGTTTTCCTCTTACGAAAACTCCCATTGATTCTCGTAGTGAGACCTTGCATTCACGCTTTTCGCAAAACCCTTATCCAATCCTTGACTACCATCCTAAATACATGTATATTATTACCCTTTACTAGTGGTAGAGCTTGCTGAGTACCTTATGTACTCACGGTTTGTTCATTGTGGTTTTTAGTGAACAAACTTCCGAAGAGATAAAGACGGTTAAGTTTCGTCGTATGCCCAAGTTGCCTGTGGATGATTGAAGTGTCGGCTTTTGTCCCTTTCCGCTACATACTCTGGATTGTCACTTAATCTTGTTTGGTAAGTTCTTTGTAAATCTTCATATTTTAGTACTGTATGGATTTGAGATTATATGTTTTTGCGTACCAACTACTGATCCGGAGATTGGTACAGAATACACAGTACCCCTCCGAGGGAGGGGTGTCACACACCACCGGAGAATGAATTGTAGATTAAAAATGAAAAGCACGAATATAACATTTGTTCTTTTTGCCATGGTTGTGTCTTTGATATCTTTATCTTGAAAGGGTCCAATTTGCTAAGTGGCAAAGGTCAAATGCAAAAGAGAAGTTTTCTTTTCACCCGTGATTCCTCCAATCTCTTGTATCCTTCTCCATTCGTGTAGAACAACAAGCAAGCGATGGCAGGAGCTAGGAGGGGCACTGCCATGGTGCAGCGTTGGTAGCAGGAGGAGAGTAGTAGTGCTGGTAGCAGTAGGAGACTTGAAGCGAATCTAGTCGTCAATAAATTTTACTTGGGAGCGTGAGCCTTTGCCGTCGTCTCCTTAAAGCGTTCCCAATGGTTGCTTCTTAACTAACTCTTACAATTATTTATTAGAGAAAAAGAAGAGAGAGAAGATTGCTAGCTCTTGTTTAAGAGACAGTCTCTAACATTTATTGAGGCACTGACATGTGGGTCCAATTGTTACTTTAGAGTTGATATGAACTCTTAGATGACTCTTAGATAACTCTTAGATGACGTGGAGAGTTAGTGCCGTCTTTATCTTTGGGGACACTCTGAGAGACGACAGCGCTCTCTCTCCTCTTAATTTTGTACACATCAGATAAAACTGCTGAGATGACACTATATAAACAGCTCATTAATTAGCACGGTGGGTGCCCTAAAGCCGGTGCATGCCTCATTGTTCATTGTGTTGGTTCCATACTTCGATCGCTACTGGCATTACAGCCCTTAAAAAGTACAATCCCTCTCAGCTGGCCTGGCACACACATACGCATAATTTTTATATTACTTTCCATCCATGACTTGATAATTAACGCTTTGTTGATTTCCCTACACGCTTTCACGTCACTCTCTAGTTAACTAACAAGTTCTTTTTTTATTTCACATTTGACAAATAGGCAGCCGTACAACTAATGGAACAAAATTGCCAATAACGTATTTAAATCACTTACCCTGTTCGTAAAAGAAAGGAAAGTGTCGGTGTGTGAGCACACCTCCAAATGGGGGTCTGTCAAGGCTCCCTTCGGATAGGATCGGGGAAGGACGGATTTGCCCTTGCTAGCGCGGAAGATTAAACAAGCGAAGAACACGGAGGATTTATCCAGGTTCGGGCCGCAAGTTGTGCGTAATACCCTACGTCCCGCTTCGTGTATTCGTTGTTGTCTATCTCTTACAAGAGAGTACCCCCACTTTTATAGAGCAAGGAGGGGAGTACTGTACAAGTACCCGGAGGGGTACCCGGATGCCCTGTAGGGGTCCGGTCCTTCCTTGGGAAGGCGCGACCGGATCCCGACAGGATCTACTACGATCTTCTTTGCTGGATTTGGGCTCCAAGCATCTTCTCTCCTATTGGTTCCGGGTGCCCCAGGTCCTGTAGCGGCGTGGCTTCCCGAGACGCGGCGCATAGGGAAGGCGCGCGCACGTCCTGTCGGGCGGTCTGCCGCCGCCGCAGGCACTCAAGTGCTGCATTAACTCGCGGGTGGTTGGGGCGTCGGAGGAAGCTACCGGGAAGCTTCCTCCCTTCGATGCTCCCGCGCCTCCGGTTTCGTGGGCTTCGTAGGCTTCACGGGCCCCCTTGCCCCGTACTCGCCGCCTTCATTCTCGGGCCGAAAGTGGCCCACGCGCGGTTAGGGGGACCCCCGATCCCCCTACACCGACGGAAAGCCCGGAGGAAATTAACCAAGTTTGAATTTTAAAAGATTATGTTTCGGGCAAAAATAAGGTCCTTGCTAATTTTCAGTCCACTGAAAATTTAATAAACCTTCAGTCGACAACATGGACTTTCAGATCAACAACAGTTAGATCATCTTCTACCTTCCATGAGACAATTTAGTGTCTCATGGAAATTTAGTATAATTGACCTGAATAAATAAAAGTTCTTTATCCATGAGACAAAATTTTGATGCATTTTTATAAAGGCGTATAATCCAAGATTTTCAAATTGGAAATTTATAGAAATTGTACAAATCAAATTGAAACCGTTAAACCCATTAGAGCAACCAAAATGTGCATGAAAAGTGGTCTTATACAATAAATGATCTCTATTGCCACTCATTATACATTAAGTGACTGGTCCTTATAGCATTTATTGCAAAGATCAACCAAAGAAATATGGGCTGTGCATAATAATGAATAATTAAATTTTCTCTTTGTTTCTCTCTTCTCTAGTGCCTGCAACAATTATGATCATACACCTTTTTTTTTACCAAACGAGACCCACTCTATTTCTACAACATGGTGAATTTGGCCCTTATAACTAATATCACCTGATCTAGGTCCCACCTATGAAGATCACTTGGACCTTATTCATTGATGTTGCCCTTACGAATTTTTATTTAAAATAATCGTTCTTAATCTAAAATTCTAAAAAAAATGTTCTAAACTAAATTTTAGAATCTAGACGTTTTTGTCACGCCATACCATATGGCGTGATTCCTGAATGAATCACGTCATATGAAATGGCGTGATTATATCCACGTCGGCATCGATCGTCACGTCGGATTTCGGCATAGATCGAGGTTGACCCCAATCACGCCATCATAGTTGGCGTGATTAATAGTCCAATCACGCCAAACGGTCTGCGTGACATAGACTTAAGTAATTTTCAAATGGCGCAGACAAAAACAAAGAACAACCGAATCACGCCAAACCATGTGGCCTGATTCACTCTCACACCCAATGTCATTTTCAGCTGATGTAATCTTACATCATCAAGCTATTTTTTAAAAAAAATATGTAGACTTTACACATAGTGTCCGACCGATTTTAATTATGTTTTCACCGTTGCGTTCTACGTGATAAAACGAACAAAACTAGATCTCATTTGCATATGTTTCGAATATTTTTTTAATAACCTAAATTTCACCATATATGAAGTAGTAATTTAAATTATGAAAAAATTCAAAACATATGCAAGTGGGATCTAGTTTTGTTCGTTTCGTCACGTAGAACACAATGGTGAAAACGGAATTTAAATTAGACATTATGTGTAGAGTTTATAGAGTTTTTTAAAAAATTTTGACTTGATGATGTCATGTGACATCATGCGAAAGTGACATATGGGTGTGAGAGAGTGAGTCACGCCACTTCATATGGCGTGAAGGCTTTATCAATCACGCCACATGGTTTGGCGTGATTCAGTTGTTCTCTGTTTTTACTCGCGCCGTCCCAAAGTTACTTAAGTTCCCGTCACGCTGGACCGTTTGGCGTGATTGCACTATCAATCACGCCAATCAGGATGGCGTGGTTGGGGTCAACCTCGCCTACGCTGAAATCCGACGTGGCGATCGATGTTGACGTGGACATAATCACGCCATTCAGGAATCACGTCATATGGTATGGCGTGACAAAAACTTCTAGATCCTAAAAGTTTAGTTTGAAACAGATCTTTTTAGAATTTTAGATTAAAAATAATTATTTTAAAATAAAAATTCTTGTCCTTACATATGCGGAACCCGGTAAGCTATCGACTTAATCAAAGGAAATATGCCAAAATAAACATAGTTTTCAAGCTAGATTGTGCTTCAATTTAATCAAGAATTACATCCTCCTTAAAAAAGCACTAAAGATAAATTTGACACATGAAAAAGGCACTAAGTTATGTTAATATATACAAGCTAGCAGTTTTCTATCCTAAGCATTTTGTTTCGATTATCTGATCAGAATTATATATCACAACATATTAGCATTGCAAATGGGTAATCACAATATTTGAAAACCCTTTTTTTGTAAAAGAGATGGGCATGAGTACGACGATGGTGGATGGTCAAAGAGCTATATTCGTTCTGAGTCAGAGCTTATCTCCGTGGCATATTCATTTGAGATAATAGAGTATGCTTTCCCGTTTCTTGTCTCCCGTTAGTAGAGTTGAATCATTTGAATTATTTTTATAAACAGGGATGTAATATGCTTTAATATAATGAATTGTTTTAAAAGAACTAAAACCATGGACACCGTGTCTCCACGAAACGTTCCTTGCCTTGTGTGTTTTACTGTACAGATAAGAGATTGCGGTATCAATACCACCGCCCACCGAGTGTTCACACATGGGTACATCGAATCTCGCAAAACACTATACACTGCCAAGCTACCATTTGTTTTCGTTGGCGCAGTTCCTTTGACCACTAAGCAAAAGCTTGAAATCCCTATCATGTTGAATTCGTGATCTTAAGAGCTTTGACCACCAGGCTGTACATGCCTACAGCATGTCCACTAGAACAACATGTGTGGAATGCCGCGCATGCGTGGTTGCTCACATTCAGAAGATTAAACCTCGGATTTGTCATTAAAAAAAACATATCAAACTCTGATTTCATCAATTGTCAAGATTCTCCAATCAGTATTGTGTACTTTATTATAATTACAACATCTATCGATCTTTACATATCCATTTGGGCCATCAATATTCAAAGCAGATTGCTATAAGACTGAACTGCGGTTGCCATGTTAAGGCTTTACGATCAACCGGTGATATTTTTGCATCGACGGTGTTTTATGTTCCTTAAGACAAAGCAATAGCTACGCTTGGAGCTTCCAAAAGATGGCCGCAAGTGTGACACGTTTGGAACTGCTGGAACGCAGTGTAAGGTTATGTTACTACGGAATCCTAACTTATACCTTGAGCTGAAATGTCATAGGACTCTTAGATGCAGTCCAGGATATCCAGCTTTCGCCTTGTACTTTTCAAATAGCTCTCGCAAGGCGAAGATGAACTTCTCGTGGACTTCATTTATCTGTAACCACAGAGAACAGATTTTCTGAAACTGGAAGAAATGGTAATATGATAACAAGCTTGTCCTTGAAATAAAAAAAAACTCCATTTCTGCAAGGGCAAGAATTTCAATTCCTCATACACCTCCAAATCATTGCAGCTAGTAATTTTGTTTGTCCAAAGTTGTGTTGGTTTCAGGGTGATCAAGCCTGAAGCAAAAGGCCATGTAGATAGTGAATCATGAGCTTTCTTGCACAGAACTTATTGGCTTGAGCTTTTCTTTTTGTTCATCTCTAAACTAGATTTCTTTTTGTTCATCTCTAAACTAGATTGACAATAGATTTGCAAACTATGATTATGAATTACATGAATCAAGATGGGCTCTCACCTCATCAATTGTAGGCTGTGGATTTTGATCAACTTCAATTGGTCTACCCACAACTACATGCATCGGTCTCGGGAAGGGGAATGGTGTTCTGTATTGAATGTGCAGTTGGTCATAATAAACAGTCATGTCTTTAAACAAGCAATTACAACCACGAAGGATGCATGGTTTACCCGTATTTTCCCCAGAAGATAATAGGAGTAAATTTAACTGCTCTAGCGATGATGACAAACAATTTGTCACCTGGCTTCCACCACTTGTATGCATAGCTCTGACCAGATGACAGAAACAGAGATTCAGTAATAGTAATTTACACAATTGCATTTACTGATAAGCGGGTTAGAAGTTGAACTTGTGAGACCAACTGCAAATGAGTTTAAGCACATTAAACACTCAATGTATACAAACAACAATGTTTCCTTCTCCTTGTTTTTTTTTTTTCAGTATCATGTCATGCGTATAATGAGCCAAAGAATTACTGGTACCTGTCCAAAGCAGAAAACAGGGACTAATGGGCTGCCAGACTGCATTGCTATCTTAACAAACCCTTTTCTTGATTTAAGGAAAGCAACCTGCAAAACACACGACAGACCAGTGAATTAATATTATTATGTAGTACTCCAAAGTATGATGACAACAGCAATTGAAGCAAGGGCAAACAAAGATAGCAATCCAGGACAGCGTCGTTTCACATGTCACGAAAACAAACCTCTGATTCACGATCCATATGGAGCATTTCCTGTATACCACCAGGCACTATGATGCAACTATATCCAGCCTCAAGGTACGAGTAGAAATTCTTCCTCGTGGCCGGGACCAATCCAAGCCATGTCCAAATCTGCCTCAAGAACGGGGTGTAGAACACCTAACACAAATTTAGAACCGACACAAAGTCAAGAGCAAGCACATAAAAGCCAATTGCATAATTCCGTGAACAATGAAATCGTGCCGGAAGAAAAATTAGCTGACTCACCGCGCTGCTGGCAAGGACCTTGATCTTGGTCAGGGGCAAAAACCCAATAAGATCAGCAAGAGCTGACAGGCCTATGGGCAGGACGGAGTGCGGCTCATAACCGAACACTGGAAAAAAACAGAACACAAGCATCTTCAGAAATAAAATTTCCTTCCTATCCTATGTCGTCATGAGCATCGAAGCAGAGTTGGCTGCAACTGCAAGAACCACGAAGGGAAACAGGAAGGCAAAATAACGCACCGTAAGCCCTGCTGGGATCGAAGGCCTTGTAATCCTCGACATGCAGAGTGATCGGGAAGTAGCCCATTGCGTGCCGGCATATGAACCTGTTCACGGCGGATGCTGTCAGCCAGTCCAGCCACCACGCGAGCAAGAAGGGGCACAAATCGCGACAACCAGAGTGACGAAATGGGGGATGGGAGAGCAGGTACTACCTGGCGATGCTGCGGCCCCATCTGTCCCTGTCGTTGACGGGGACGAACATGAAGAAGAGCTGGAACGCCACCACTCTGCATCACGCACGAACCGAGTTAGCAACCGGCGTTGTTGACGCGAGCAGGAGCGAAAAAAGCGTCCTTTTTTCCTCCCACCAAGGGAAGAAAAGACGGCGGCTCTTTCTCGTTTGTCAAAAGAATATCTAATATTAGTGGTAGTACTAGATATGAAGAGGTGGGAGCTGGTGGATGGGATGGCACGGACATGGCGGCGGTGCGGAGCGAGAAGAGGAAGAGCGAGGCGAGGACGAGGGCGACGTTGAAGTGGATGCCGCCGAGCCACAGCGCCAGCGCCAGGGACGTCCCCGGCAGCGAGTAGTCCGTGCACCGGAACACCCTCGCCGCGCCGCCGATGTCCTCCTCGACCTTCCCGGCGGCGGCCACTCCTCCGTCGGCGCCCATCGCGGCCGGGGAGGCGAGGCGGTTGGCGTCTTGGCTTTCGCTTGGACGGCGCCTCGCGTGGGCCGTCGGATCCCGGGAAGATGGCCCTGGCCCGCTCCCCGGATGGGCGCGGCGTGTGCGCCTTTATCAAGGAGCGCGATGCCGCGTGCGTGCACGCAGGCGCGACGTGGCCGCCCGCGCGGCGCGGCAGAGACGTCAGGCGACTCAGCGTCTTGTCTCTCTCCCTCTCTTGGTGGCCCGTCTCCCTTCCCCTTCCCGTGCCCCGCAGGCGGCCGCGTAGCGGCCAATTCAGTTTAATTCAGTTAGAGTAACCAAAAGGGCTTGTTTTTTAGCCAAGACTAGTCTGAAATTCATATTTTTATTTATGAGCTAGTACTAGGTGCTTCATTTGACTTTAACATCGGTGTTCAAACGCCAACAACTCAAATTTATATTTGAAATAGAACCAAAAGCTTAAGGTTAGCTCTTCACTCTACCAATAACTCATGCGGCCGACACCGGTTGAACTCGAGTTACTCTCGCGTCAAGCAACAAGAAAACGCTATAGCACGACACGGTGAACTCATACTCAATCTCGGTAAAACTTTAACAAGTCGTATGATTTTTTTTTCTGTCATCCCATCTTGCGTATAGATGATCTTGCCCGTTACTTTGACTAGTGAGCTAAGCAATATTATAGAGTATATTCCCTTCTATTCGTTGTTATCGTTAGGATGACAAATCTAATTTACATTTGAACTTTTTTATACTAACAACTAATTTCAAGTGGAGGGAGTAAAATAAAAACGGAGAGATATTTTTTCCTGCTAAAGGTCTTTGGATGTCTTTAATAAAGAAAAGTGGTGATGATAAACTTCTTTACACCAGTTTAAGACGAAAGTTAGTTGTGGACGCGGTGCTTGCTATCTTTAAAATGAGTGAATTGCACCGTGGGTCCCTAAACTTTTTTAGGATTCTCATCTAGGTCCATAAACTATTAAAACGTCCATCTAGGTCCTTAAACTATTTAAGACGCTAACTTTAGATTCAAAACCCTTCAACAAAGCAAATTTCCACTAAGCATCAGCTCCAAGCCATATATCGGTGGTTGGCCAAAGCTGTGGTTTATCAAAACAGTCAAAATGGGAATGAACCAAAATCTCTGAGCACGTCAAAATGATGAGTAGGATGCAAAGAACACATTTTATAGTTAGGAACCTTAGGAGCTCACTGAAATGTGGTAGGAGTGAAATCCTATGTTTTAAAGAAGGTACAAAATATTAGGATGTCATCGAGAAGCTTCGTGGGAATATAAACATCGAAGAGATGTACGATGATGATAGATAGAATTCTGGCTTGAACAATAACATAGACCATCAAAATAAAAGCACACAATGTTTAATGGTTGAGCCCAATTTGTCATAGAGCAGATTGCGTGTGCAATGCAACAATGAGTCAGAACAGATCATGCGTATTTGCCTTGCTAAAGGGCTTTGGACCTAAGGTTAGCGTCTTAAATAGTTTTGAGGATCCAGATGGGCGTTTTAACCAGATAGAACTCTAGAAAAGTTTAAGAATATTCACTCCTTTAAAATTTAGGGCCGCGCTGTCCATTAGCGACTGATAACAAGGTCGCTTTTTGGTCAACGAGGAAGGACAACCGTCCGTTTCGGATCAGACAAAACTTTAAGTCTTCTTCAACTTTTGTTCATTTTCAACCTCGAATGGGAATGGCATCCAAGCGTCGAATTGCATACATATACATGCATGCTCCCCCGCTGCAAATTGGCCATCAACTGAGAGCAAGTCAACAATGTGATTCTTGAGCAAATCCGTCCAAAAGTCTATTTTTTTGGAGAAGCCCTACCAGAAGAGCTCTAATACGCAACGCAACCCTGATAAACTAAGATTCCTAACGGGATTGAAACAATAGTACGAAAATGAGAGATCAAGCAAGCCGGTACGTAGCAGTGGTAGCACCGTGTGAAGATAAAAGCTTCACAACATTCACATGACTCCGGCCAATACGCCTGCGCTTTTGCACTCGCCAGCACGTTCTCCAGATATCCCCATCCAATATTCACATGACCCATCCGTAAAGTTTTGCAAGCGACTTAACAGGAATATAAAGGGAAGTTGAATACGTCTGAGCATGATTATCTCGGGATGTATAGATCTTTAAAATATATTCCAGCAGATCAAATGCACCCGGAAGCGACAGATCTTGTTACGTTATGTTGATGTTGCCAAAGTCCTCTGGTTGCGGACAAGATCAAACATCTGTACAGATCATTGGTCTCATTTGCCTTTCGTAAATCATCTCATTGTGATGTCCAATACGTAAGAGTAAAGACAAAGTAACAAATAAGGCATAGACAGGTCCACAACTTCTTGGGCCAGGAAAATGTGACTAGCCACGCAAGGTAACGTTGCATGATTATAATCAGAGTATTAGACGCCTCTTCCTACAACGAAAACAAACTAAATGGCACAGCCGCTCAATTCCCGATGAACTCTTTCATGTTCTTCAACCAAACCACATACTCCTTCTCATCCTTGTGCATCATGTACTCATACAGCCAGTCATGCAGCGAGTGCTTGATCCCCCTCACCTCAAGGTACCTGTGCAAGCCCTTCTGCAAGCTCTCGTCCAAGACCCTGCAGCAAATAATGAGAAACTGAAGGTTAGGGAAGCTTGAATAAGAGAGCTCACAATCTCTAGCATTTCACGCGACACAACAGTTTGAGACCATAGGTAGCTTCAATTTTTACACTCAGCAGTATTTAAAATCTTTTTAGTTATGCCTTACAGTCTACAACAACAAGAAATACTATTAAGAGAATCCCATACTTTCTATACCTAGTCAGTTATGATAATTTTTACCCATTAGATCACAGTTAACTGTTAAATTGCATCTACACCTTTCCGATCTAGTTGCCATATGTTCTACTAGATTGATTCAGCGCTTGCATAATCATTGCTGCAATGAATTCTGAATTAACTTAACACAAAAATGGAAGTGGTGGCCTCTAAAGACAGAATGCAATGATTGGAGTAGTTCTGATTCCACGTGAGTGAAATTGTCACGTTTTGAGAAACCTAGACTCCTAAATGTTGCTATGAACTGAGATATTACTAGCCCATAGTAAAGGATGCTTGACAAATAGTTTGTACCAATTAAATCCAGTTTCATGGCTGGATTTAAGAGCTGAAAGCTGAAACAATTGGATCAGAAATATTGTGTCTTCTCTAGATTGAACCCATATGATATACTACTCCCTTACTAAATTGTTGTCGCCATTGACTTTTTTGTTATGTTTGACCATTTGTCTTATTCAAATAAAGTTTAAGAAATATGATATCTTTTTTTGGAATATGTTTTATCACTAAAGAAACTTGAAATATAGCATATAATTTTTCATATTTGAAGAAAGTTTTTGAATAAGACGAACGGTCAAACTTCACGAAAAAAATCAATGGCGACAACAATTTAGTAAAGGAGGAGTATTTGAGAGAACTATGTATACATTATATTAAGGTTGAAAACAAATAGCCACAGCATATTCCTGTTATTGTTCACATTAGCTTCTGTATCGCACCAAAGTAAGACAAAATAGAACTTGCAGTGCCAAAACAGAAAAAAGCCAAAAACGAAGGAAAAGAATGGTAGCATTCAAATCACCAGAATAAACAATGTGACAGGACTCCAAGTAGTAACTACACAGATAAAAACTTGTCAAGCAATATTTCAAGACCACTAAGAAACAAAATCAATGCAACAATCTTTTACATGTTGACCATGCAAGTGGATTGTGAGTTTGTGTCTACATGTTGTTGATGGTAATGTTATAATTTTCTGATTACCAGATCAGAGGTTCTCCATAGAGCTTATTTTATGAATGAATGAACAATAGTAAATACTGATGAAAGATAGAACTTACGAAAATGGTGGCCCCTCGTACACATTTTCAGCATCAGGATTTTCACGGTTCAGCATTCTAAAATTCTCAATTGCCAGTTCATCATCATTAAAGTTGCAATCAAATTCCAAGATAGGGCCTTCTGCTTTCTGAACAGTGACAACCATCTGAATAGCTGGCTTGAAAGAATCCTCATCATTGTCATCCTCGTCATCTTCATTCATATCTTCCTCTGTATCAAAGTTAGTGTAGACAGCAGCCTTGATAGTCTCCCCAGCAAACTCTCTTTTGAGAGTTATGGATTGATCACCAGGATTGTCGATGACCTTGAAAGGGAAGTCATCTGGAAGATCAATAGCCTGTTACCAGACAAATGAAACCAAGCATTATTACTTGAAACAAATAGTAACATACTAATTTATGTTAACAACATGTCAAATAGTCGTTTCAAACAAGCAAAGAATGGAACTGAGCAGCAGCCAGCAGGAGTACCAAACAAATAATATGCTGCCAGATAGTTTAATCACTTCCATCTTTGGTATATATCACTATTGCAAGTGACACTGCAATTTCAAAGAGCCAAGGCCAACTTGTTCTTAACCCACCAAAGATAACTGTGACTACAGTACTGATTAATCTTTACTATAAAATAAAATGCTGACAAAGATTCTCAAAGCAAGACAGAGCAAAGGGCTTTGTCTCCCACGCTGATATTATTGTAATAAATTAATTTCTCTATTTGTTCACGAAACTACATTTCCATTCCATCTTTCACTTCCTAGCACTATGATCACAAGATTTTTCTGCTTCCTTAAACTTGAGAAGCCACAACATATAGCCATGTGCACGATTTGTACTGCAAAGGATAGCTAAATATTCTACTGCAACGGTTATAATGTTACTTGAGCAATATAATATTACGTGACAAAAAAAATACCCTGTCATAAACTTGATAAAGAACACATGAATATTCAATGCTTCCATACATATACAGTAACTGAAATGCATTGGTAAACACCCCAAAAACAAGATACAGAAAATAGGAATGGAATATCTGAAGGCCATCCTGTTCTCAACTTATGAAAGTTAACTGTACCAACAGCGCAGATCATGCTTGTACTATACAGTGCTCAATGGGAGTCACACAACTGATTAAACCACAGTGAGCGCGAACTCTTTTTCACTTCTGTTCAAGAGAGAACACATTTCTGTTCCATCTTCAACACTGTATATATATCACTAAGACCATCCGCACTGCTATACGGCAAGGGTTACGCTAAAGGGTGTGGAGTAGAAAAATATAGTGAAACAAGCCGCAGGGCGTGACGCTAAGCAAAACTTCAAAACACCGCAAAGGCAAATTTGCGGCACAGGCAGCGTAATTGATTGCCAAACGCTATCCGCTGCTGGCCACTAGCATGCATACACATAACAGATGGATTTTATTTATTGGATATAATAGTTGGAGGGAATGAATAAAATATATGGTAGTTGGGTATAGAGTAAACATATAGAGTAACAGGGGTGCGAGAGAAGTTGATGTAGAGTAAAAAAAAGTTGATGATGTAGATAGAATATTCCTTTTATAGTAAAAATAGAGTAGTAGGAGTGCAGATAGTCTAAGACCTTACAGTTCCTCAGAATTGGACTGTAACAAAATAAAGTTTTTTTTGTAATCAGATATAGATGAACACCTGTCCACCATGTTGTAATATTTAATACTAAATTTATAGGAGATCTACTGGCCGATAGCCACAAACCATAGTGCATAACCATGTTTTAAAGACACTGACTGCCATCTGCATGTTAATTTTCTATCGGATCCTAATCCAATCATAATATCAACCATTCTTCAAGCCTAATCCCCCTCTCATTCAAACAAGACTGGAAAGATTTCTTCGGGTTCTTCTATGTCATTATCCCAAGGGCCGATGCTAAATTAATCGCTCAGATATAAAACATACCATAACGACTAGGAAACAAATGGAATGCAGAGAAGTGTAGGTAATAAATGTCGAGCAAGCGAAGAGACCTTGTCGGCGATGCTCTCCTCCGACTGGACGACGCACTCGATCTCAGACTCGATGACGCGCCTTAGGTTCTCGTCGGCGGAACCCTTGGAGGAGGAGGCCGGGGATTGCGACGCTGAGAAGCGGCGGGCGGCGGTCCAGTGCGCCGCGGAGGAGATGGCGGCGGGCAGACGGCGCGGGAGAGGAGCGGGCCCGGATGAGTGGAGGGCGCGGCGTGTGAGCGCGCGCAGCGGTGAGGAGGAGGAGGCGGCGCCGCGGCGGAGGAGCCGGGCGGCGAGGGTCGCCGGCGACATGGCCCGGGGCTTTGTTTCGCTGCTCGATTCACGCGGGAGTGGACGGACGGCGGCCGCTTGCTGGAAGCTGCTGGAGTTAGGGTTCTGGACGGGTTTAGGGGGCTGCTGGAGGTGAAAGCGATGGAGAATGTTTCTTGGGAAGAAGGAAAGAAAGAAGTGAGCCCACTTCTGCGGCCCAGTATGTATAGCCCGGCCCTATCGGTTTCCTTCACAGAAAGAGCAAAGGATGTTCGAGAAAAAGAGCCCACGATGTTAGATGTCTTTAGTAATTTAAGCTAAAAAAAAGATGTCTTTAGTAATTAGACTTTACAGCATCTAAAAAAGAGATAACTAAAACATGCCTACAACAGGATCGTAAAATTTCCTCAAATATTTTGGCTCCTCTTAAATTTTCTTATTCATAGCTTCAAACAGGAGAAGAGTTTGGGGGCTTCAATTCTCGTGGAAAGCAATATTAGTGTGTCCTAAAAGAGTTATAGATCCTTGAGGAACTGAGTTGAAGGAGAGAAAAAGTAGTCTTAATGTTTTTTAATTATTCCCAAATAAAAAAAATTAGGACAACTTTTATGGTAACCTCGTTATAGATTATCTTAATTAGTACATACCCCTAAATGCATCTTTTAAGATATCATTGGGAAAGATATTAAGAAGAAGACATTCTCACGCAAGTCGAGAAAACCTCCAAACCCCCTTCCTAACCATACACGAGGACTCAGCTGGTCGTGTGAGCTATGGCGTGAGTCTTTACTTGTGCTTTGGCATGGGGAAGAGCGAGGGTTTTTTTCTTTTTTTTTTTGGCAAAGCACTCTGGTTCATCACTATCTCGAAAAGGGGAAGAATCAGGGTGTCTTGATTCGTGTATGTTGCCACCTGGAGACAAGGGCAAATAACGTGAAAATGAACGCAAGCCCATATCATTTTGTTTCCTGTAATCCTGTTAGCCCGTATCAAATTGTGTATAGAATTCATGGATGGTTGCAGGTGTCTGGCTCGGCCACCACGGTAGAACTACCTCGCGCACGCGGCACACCATCCATGGCTTGACCAAGGCCATGAAGCGGGAGATGGAGTGTACTTCTCCTCGGAGTGGCGACCACTAGTGGCGCAAAGTGAGAAGATAGGGAGGAATCGCGAATGCTCAAAATGAATTTGTTTCTCGCATGCAGCGGACCGGTCTGGGCCTTCTTTTTGACTGCTCATCTCCCATGGAACCCGGGTGGTTGATCATTTTGGCCCAACCTAATGAGCGAAAGACATTAGCTGATGCGAGAGGAATTATCGGAGCTGAAGAGATTTCCTTCCCTTCGATATGCCCGCCTGTTACTACGTTATTTCTTTACCTTTTTCTTTTCTTCTTCTATATAATTCAATGGCTGAGATTCAATTTCATCTCTTCTACCTATTAAAGAATAAACTTCCTGCTTATTTCGTCATACCAACAGATATTCTAGCCACAGCAATCTAAACCATTGGATTCCCCTGTTAGTCTAAAACCGGCCGTTTGATTAACATATGGCCCACTTATGAATTGTTACACATCTCCTGGTTACACTATATTAGTTGTTTCTGCCATGAAATTTAATACTTTTCTCACCTCACAATATCTTACCCGGTCATTAATTGTAGAAAGGCATTAATTGTGGGCAAGATAATACGTTTCCATATATAGGTAGAAAGAGACACGCTTTTATCCGGTCATTAATTGTAGAAAGGCATTAATTGTGGGCAAGATAATACGTTTTCATATATTTAGGTAGAAAGAGACACTCTTGTTGTTTATTCCTTCCAATTATTTTTACCGGTCATTAATTGTCAAAGGACATTACTTGTGGGCAAGATCCGGTTATTCCTTCTCTACCATCACCTTCCCTGCAGTTCCCCAACCGTGAACAGCATCCCTACGATCTCCGGCTTTGCTCCATGTTCTGCATCCCTACGATCTCCGGCGCAACATCAGGTGGTGCTCAATATCCCCCGTGAACAGCATGGCATCATCCTCTTCTTCTTGATTGGTGTGGCTCGGCCACCTGCTGGACGTTCTTCGTCGAGGTCATCTGCTGCCCTTCCTCTTGCATCCTGACTTGACCGACGAAGTGCAGGACGGCGACGGCAAGATACATGGTGATCCTGTTATTCATTCCGTGAAATGACCTTGCCATAATGTTATTCTTTGACGTCATTTGATTTTGAGAAGCAATTTCTGTTCTTCTCTATCTCGACGACCTTGCAGCGATTTTAGTTCTTCTCTTCTTGGTGCGGCGAACCTGGGGGCATGCTCGAGTGGCGGGTGCAAGTCGATCGCGGCTGCAGGATCCCGTGCACGGCTGCCGCGGCGTGATTCGGGACCTGGAGAATCTACTCACGGATAACTTCGTCGACCTCGTCACGCTGCAGCTCGATCGCTGGAGAACCTGGGGGCACGCTCGAGTGGCGGGTGCAACTCGATCGCGTCGGCAGGATCCTGTGCACGGTTGCTGTGGCGTGATTCGGGACCTGAAGAATCTGCTCGCGGACAGCTTCGTCGAGCTTGACACGTTGCAGCAGCAGCTCGCGATGCGCTTCGTTGATGCTCTCCTATGGTAAATAATTTTTTTTGTTACAAAATTTCTAAATTAGCATTAGCAATTGATTAATTCATTAGCTTGTATAACAGAAAAATAAAACCTAATCAAAATATGCCTTTCATTTTTTTGATGCTCTCCTAAGGCCAGACATATTTTACACAATCTTTTTATCTTCCCATGGTCGAACTACTATGAGCTTTCGTAGATACTAATATGATTGTACTACAAAGTTTTTACACAGTCCTTTCGTAGATACTAATATGATTGTACTACAAAGTTTTTATTTGGTTTTGTCAATCATAGAAGAAACAGTAAATATATTCATTACGAACCTTGTGAGCAGAAGAAAAATGTTTGTTTCTCTTAATATTTATTCAAACTTATACCCGCAGCAACATGCCGGTAATTTTGATGTTTATACTTTTTTTTTGTTTGCTACATTTTCCAAAACAATGGCTTGGTCCCTGTCGAAAAGGATCATATTTTCATGGTGAAGCCCATCTCTGCAGGCCCATCCACGCGCCGTGCAACTTGATCGCCACGGGGATGATCGTCGAGGACCTTGAAGAGTAACGTCTGTTGCCAGGTGAGTTTTTTCTCCATATACATTGTGTGTCAGTAGTTTTTGGTTGGTCGGTTTCAAGGTCTCCCAGTCCGTACACTTTGTTTTACTAACCTTTTTGTTTTCTTATTTCTCTTCCCATGGTCGAACTACTATGAGCAGAAGGCCCGAAACAGAGACAACATCGGATGAAAGGAACACAAATAGGTGGTATTGTGCAAGTTCACGGTCTGATGCTATCCATAATTTCTTAATTAATCTGCATGTGTTTTATCTCGCAGGTAACACCATGAGTCGGAGTCAAGGGCTGCGACCTCAAGCTGTTGAGATGACCAGATACAGCAGTGCTCGAAGGATCTGGTATTCTCGTCTGCGCAATGTTCATTGTTCATAATAGCCTGCATATTTTATGGAGTTTTGTTTTCTCATCATATAAATCAGGCATTTACAATTTTCATTATTCATATCAACATGCATATTTTATGGAACAATGGCTGCAGAGTCTATCGGGAACAAGAACCAAGGATTGCGATCAGCGTTTACTGATGTGACAAATAGAGTGCTGCATGTAGGATCAGGTATTCTCCTATTCATTTTCATTTATTTATATATTGACATCTGGTCGAGAAATTCCAGTACCAATAAAACCGGATGATACAGAGGATTATGACTGTGATCTCTCACCTCAATCAATTAATTGTAAGAAGAGGGATCCTCCCGATGATTTGACCGATTTGGAACGAAACGTAAATACAAACGTGAGTACATGCGGGCATACAGGAGTCGGAAGAAGGTTGAGACGACCACACCCAGCGAAATTTCATCTTTGGGTCCTCGCATAGGGTTGCCAACGCTTCAAGGTTTGTCATCCCGTATAGTACTTTTTTGATCCCGTACTTCTATTTGTTTCATGTTAACAATTACGTTTTACTTGTGTTTGCAAGATAATAATGTTGACTCGAGCTGGATCAGGTAAAAATCATCATCTTTATTGAGGTTGTCGAGACCCCGTTGAAACAAATATGGATATTGAAAATGCTTATTGTTGATCAGGTTTACATCACCGGACTTATTGTTGTCATCGAATCCTGTTGAAATACTTACGACACTAGAATACAACACAGGTATGTAAGGTGTTTATTTACACAAGACATGACTAAATATTTTATCGGAGTATGTCTATGTGATTTCACCATGGTTTTGGTTTCAAGCGAGATGGTTTGAATAAACATGGGGCACGGTCTTCAGTATTTGTTCAACAATCTCCAATATGCGATACACAAAATGGAAATGAAGGTGACGATAGCGATTGTTGGCTTCATAGAAATGATAATTATTGTCCTCGGCCGAGGGAAGGGTTCACATTCCACGATCAAAATGTTTTGAGCGATGCAAAAGGTGTGCTTGTAAATTTAGCGAGTACATGTGTTACTCTTTATAGTATGATGATCCATGGTCATTCACACGTAACATATACAACCGGCAGTTGATAAAATTGCCAACTTTCGTGGAAAGAAACGTCTATATCAACAGGACAGGCGGAAAAGGGTCTAGGAAAGTCAGGACTCAACGTTAGATACTAAACAAATGGATGGTACTACTCATCATCTTCTATCAATTATTACGTAATATATATGCATAAACTAATGGTGATTTATGTCTATTCAGAAGTGTTATCTGCAAAAAAGATAGCAAAGGCATCTCGGGAGAGACTAAGATACGCAACAATGTCTAATGACCAGAAAAAATCTAGGAGCAAGCAAGTACAAGATGCACGGCAAAAGGCTAAATCAGTGGTCACTGGTATATATTCTTTATTTAACCTTTTTCTTTTATTGTTGCACCACAACAATTGGTTTTCTAAATTCTTCTCTATAACATCTTCGAAGTGATGCATACTTCGGAACAATTACATCTACTATTGAGAATGTGCAGACTAAAGTAGGGGCGAATGCGACAGGTACAAGTACATATCATTGAATATATTTTATATGTATATAAAATTAAGTGCTGATAAATATTATGTGCAAAGCTTGGATGGAAACATTTTTTTTATTTAGTACTGTACCAAGCTGCTGACAGTAACAATATGTGAATTGTATATGTCACACAACATGGACCTCCTTTGAGGACCCACAGTTATTCAACATTTATTGATAAAATTGCAAATACAAAATAAGTCAAGTTTAATTATATTTTAATAAATATGTTTGATTTAATGCTCAGGAATGTGGTATCTTTCGTAAATGTTGTTGCTTATTTTCCTAAGTGTTTGTTTCTCTCCCACGGTTAATCCTGTAGAGAATGAAGGATGTCAAAATGGCATTTGGGAGCCTGATGATCCTATGGATCTTGATGGTGGTATGTATACCACTAATTATTTTCTTATGAGATTAATCTGATTAATAGAGATTAATATGACAATAATGTAATGGCAACAATTTGCAGATGAAGACTTGGATTGCATTTCCCCCTCCGAACATAACAATTTAGAAAACTTAGAAGACTCGGATGAATTGTTGTATCAAGGAAAAGGTAATGTTGCCCGTACACTAGAAGAATGTATTATCGTCATCCTTTTTTTAAAAAAATTCACTGCACATATCTATTAATGTCATTTATTTTTTGTTATTAATAGAAACCAAATATAAATCGGGACGGGATCATAGGTCAAATCAATCAGATATTGATCCATTTGACTTTGTGTTTAATAAATTACCCAAAAATCATCATAAGCTGCGAAAGGTGAAACCTTGTTCACATTGCGGGGCCAAGCGGTTCCCTCATGAAGGCAAGTCATTCTGTTGTCGGCAAGGAAGGGTAAAGATTTTTATGCACGATATAGATCCTGAGTTGCGTCGCTCGTTCGCGAGCCGGATCGATGAAGATGCTATTTATTTTCGTAAACACATTCGGCACTTCAATTCTCATTTTTCATTCACAAGCTTGGGTGTGAAGCTTGATCGGAAATATGCAACGCTAGCTGGATCAGGTGTATATACCTTCCGTGTACACGGTCAAGTTTACCATCGTATGGACCAATTGGTTCCGCATGAGAAAGGACCGAGACACATGCAACTATACTTTTATGATACGGAAGAGACAAATGAGCGAAGAACCATGAGGTCTCCACATCTTGACCAGATCACTTTTGAAGAAGATACTACGGATTCCGGATAATAATCCGTATGTTCACACTTTCAGATCTCTAGGCTCATTAAAGGAAAACCTTCATGCTTACATGATTGAGTTAAATACTGATATAAATGTTGATCGGAGGAGGTACAATGCCCCGACTGTATCTCAAGTATCAGCCATTTGGGAAGTCGGTGCCGAGTCACACAACATGTTTAAGGCAAGTATAATGGTTCATGGTGTTTCTAAGAAACCTCAATATATACGAGCATATTACGGGTGCTATGATCCTCTTTCATATCCATTATTTTTCCCAAGAGGGGAAGCAGGCTGGAATAAGAAAATTTTATATGACATCCCTAATTATGGAGATGCCCATCAATCTTCTGTTGGCAATGTGCCTGGTAATTCCTAAGGACCCTTTGTCTTATGTATACATGATTCATTATTTATCTTCTATACTTATTTAATTCTTATTAACAACTAGTATAGTGCACGTGCGACACGCACGTGTTATATTTACTACATTTATATAAACAAAAATACAAGCTTCAAATAAAGTAGATATCAAACTCATAATAGTTCCAACAATCACATCCTATATGTTTAAAATTATTGAAATTGCTACTTGGATCACACGTTACCAAAAATGACAGGACAATTGAGGAAAAAATAAAAACTATGCATTCATAGCATAAAAGGCTTGAATGAAACATTCCCAATAATTCAAGACAATATTCAAATTATCAAGCATCTGCTCATAATTGAAAGATAACACATGGAATATTTAAAAGTTTGTATACTGAATTTAATAAAAGTCCACGATACGAACTACTTGAAACTTCCATTATTCTCTATATCATGTGATCTAATCAACCATTCTTGGACTTGATGAGGGAAAGACTTCCTCGTATATCATCCGGCAGTACGCTAAGTGCTTCATTCCCGTGCCATCCCAAAAGGTCCACTAAAAACTTTCTCCGTAGGAATTTCCCATCCTGCAATCATGCGCATAATTAATACTACAATACATCCACACTAATATAGTGAATTTTCGACAATATTGAATGAGTTTATTTATGCCATACCAGCCTAGCTACTATCAACAAGAGAATATTCGGCCAATTTGACAAATAGCTAGGACTCTATAAAGTCTAAACCAATAGTTTAGCTAAAATATATTTCAGTTTTTAATTAACTCCATCCAATGATTCCAACAGTGAAGGAACCTATTGATGCAACCAGAGATGACATAATAAAATAAATTAGGCTATTTAGTATGATGAGTTTTTTAGGAATTAGAGACTGAAATTGAGAACATATAAAAATTCAATTTAAAAGAAAAAACAAAGAAAAAAGAGAATGAGCCTCCAATATATGTAGTTAATAGGCAAAATTTCATTATGGATCCTTACATAAGATTATATAATTTTTTCGAAAAGATTAAATAGATTGTTATGTCTCCTTTTACAGCATCAAAATGATGCCCTCCCACAAGACACGATCCAATATGATGAATAGAAATCAGCCAATCACATAATGTATTCAGAAAACAACTAATACAGTGAATTTTCGACATACTCGAATGATAATACAACATGACATTAATTTATCACCTGATTAGAAGTAGAGGGTTTGTCTTTGCCATTCGAGAGAGACATGACAGACAATACTTGATGTCCAGTTAGATTCCTGATATAGTCATAATATTAGAGGTACATGAGATTACTTTAGCACATGCAATAATTCATATCATATTGTATTACTAAATACTATATCTAAAAGATATAGTATTTTGTATTATTTTAAGTACTTATCTCTAGCATGGATACATGTTCATTAATAACTACGGTTGGAAAATGGTGATGGAATGTATTCTTTTAAATACCTATCCCCGGCATGGATTCCATCGTCCAAGACTTCCTTATTCCAAGTACACCCAGTCGCGAACTCCTTGACCACTCAATGTTTGACACACAAGTGAAAAAAATGGGAACATGTCATTGAATTTCTTTGCAAACCTAGTAAAGTCGTACTTCTCAGCCCACTTCGGGATTGGATTGGGATCATACAAACCAAGATACCCATCTTTATACCGAATTACAAGTAGGCAGTAAGCACCAATGTGATGTAGGGGTATATAAATCTGCAATTTGTTAAAAGTAAACATCAATGAACATGGACAAAATGCACTATAATTTTTTCGAGCTAGGTATACTTACTGTGTTGAACTCTAATATACATCTATTTTTCTGAGAACCATATCTCCATGGCTCAACCAGTTTCAAAATTTTCTCCTCGGTTAGCTTGGTACGGTGATGAGGTGGTTTCCACCACTCGACTCGGACTGTGGACGCATAAACAAGATTGTTATTTGACTTGTTCCACCATGCAATAAGCCATAGAAGCAAAGTTAAAACAGAATAATAAGTATTTTATTTCTTACGCTGAATGAAAGATCCATATAGTGATTAGACTTGCTTGCACTCGACACCCTTTCTTGTATGTTCCTCATTTTTCGATATCATCCTCACGCCAAGGTTTAATAGTTCAGCAGACATGGGTAGATTGACTTTCAAAGAATCTTGCAGCTCACCAAAACTAAACTTTAGCTTTCGAGGTTCACGGCTCAACACCCACATTGTTCTACAAAAACAAGCTTCGGATAAAGTACATGAAACCAATATAATATGTACCTATTACAATATATAATTAGTAAACTTACTCTAACAGCACAGGATCTCGAATTGCTTCAATCTTCTCGCATAGTGTGTTAACCATATCATCAACAGTGGGCTGCATTTCTTTCGCAATGCATCGATTACGAAGGTCATTGAAATCAATTTTTCCAGCAACCGAATCTGTTGTCCAAGGTGCAAAGTACTCTTCCCAAAATTCATCCGACAAATTTGAAGACATGTCTTCAATGGCTTGCTCCTGAAACGGGTAGTGCAATTAAAGTCTTTAAATTGCTCAATACTATAACACATAAACTAAAGTATTTAAATTGCTCACAAAATAAGGAGTATATATGATTATGACAATTACCTTACGAGCCACTTTATCCGTTGACTCCTTTTCTTCCTCATTATGATATGCTTGCTTCCTTTTGCATGCCAAGTGTTGAGGTTCTACGAGTCAGATTACATCGATGAAGGCTAGGAGGGGTCTCTAATGATTGGGCACAATTTTCGGCTTGGTCCACAATGCAATCTTCACCTTCCTCAACGATAAAACAATCCATAGAACATTCACTTGTCGGTGGAGTATCCTTTATGGCTTCATCAAAATCAGCTGTGTTCTTCTTCCACAAGACAAGCACTGCTGCTAATTTCAGTCTGAATAATTTCATTCCTCCCTATGTCACAAGTTAACATTTCGTTATTATATAGTTAGTAATAATGAAATATATAGATATAAGAGCATCTTTAAAAAATACCAATATAATGATGCAAGATTATAGTTAGTAATAATGAAATATATAGATATAAGAGCATCTTTAAAAAATACCAATACAATGATGCAAGATATACTTGAACTACCCAGACATTTATCACCATTATAGCATGGATTGGAAGAGAGAATATTTTAATACTCCAACTGGAATTTTTTTTTATAGTAAAAAATGAACTATCCCAATATAGAGAATGCATGTATTGTATCAGTAGCTATGGAATTTAACCCAACACAGTTAGCTTACCCATGGAAAACATATTGTTCCGGATGAACTACAACAGAGAATAGACTGAACATTATGATAAAATTTCTAGATAATGATTCCAACAATATATTTGACTTAAAAAATCACAAAAAGTAGCCATCATAGTTGAATTTTTCACTTGTCCTCCTACAGCACGGCTAATCATGACATTTAAGATTTAATAACTTTAGTCCAGATCTAGGTAGGATCTTTAAAAATTTTATATGAGTCATGTTTATGTTTAACTTAAAAAGTATAAAAAAATAAACATGATTACTTTCCCGTACCAAACAAGGTGAGTCATTCGCTTGCTTTATTTTCTCCAATTTCTTATGCATTATGATTCTAAGGAGAATTGCAGATATTGTAGTAGACAAATTGATTTACTTGATCGATTTTGAGAACAAATTATGGAATAAAAGTTACAATAACAAATGGGAATTCAACTACGATGGACAAATATTTAACAATCCTATTGAACAAGACACAAACACTTAATATTTCCAAACTGGTCTCGTATCATACAAAAAAAACGGAAAAAGGATAGAAAAGATGTAACCTGTGTTACAGCAGGAGACAATTCGTTTCCAGTCCAATTTTCTGCAAATTTAAGGGTAAACAACCCACAGGAACACCTAGGCAATAAACAATATGTTAATTCGGTAGAGTAATCGGTAAGCGTACGGTCTATCCACAAGCAATATAAAAGAATCTGTATTCACTTTTCAACTTGAATGTATCAAAAAAAAAACCTACAGATATTCTTTTTTTCTCTATTCTCTATAGTATTAAAAACACCATATCATACATAATACAAAACGAAAAATCAATGAATGATGCGTGCTAATTCAGACAATAGAACCTACTCATCGTCTTGAATGGGAGACGGGAAAACCTCTTCTAATTCCCAGCCGTTGACCTCTAGAGATTCCCAGCTGTGGATTAAATCCCCGTTTGATTGCAACAATTGAAAGCAATGGGCCATCCCTAATAGCTGTAGGATACATTGCAATAAATAAGTGCTTAGTTCAAGTGTAATTATTGTTAGGCTGTAAACATTCACAAGACAAGATTTCTCACAGTCTCATGCAAGTCGTTACGTCTATGAACCCAGCAAAGAGAATCAAGTACTTGAATTCTTTTCTTGGGAACATTGACTACAGCAAGGTACCAGTGTGTCTCCTTGATATTGATTGGAATGAAAATCTGATAGGAAAAAATAAATATGAGTAATAATAATCAGTTAGATTGACAAGGTGTCATGAGTCTAATTTCATCTTACCATGTCATAATTCAATAACTCTTTAGCATGCTGAACAAGGAAGTTTTCAGCTTCAACTTGTACATGTTGTTGATTGTCATTACTTTTCAGCACTTTCTTTCCCAATTCCTTAAAAAAGGTAGATAAGAAAGTATTCTCCATAAAGACCTTCCCATCTTCACGAGTGAGGTTAGATGATTCAGACTTAATGCAACTGATATATGCATTAAGTACCTGCATTATTTAACATGATCCAGTGTCATATATGGTTTACCTTTAAAGCATATATATAAATTGGTGTACGGGCATTTATAAACATATGATATATACTTACAATGTCATTCAAGTAAGTATTAGGTTCTAAAAGGCAGTCCATGTGGTATCGGCAAGCCCAATCGCCATGAATGTCAACAAGTTTTTTCTTCTCGAGGCGATTTTCTAACAAACTCAATAGCTAACTCATCCTTCTTGTTTAGAACGAAATCTGAAATAATATAGCATGAACAATTTATTAACAATTATGAGTGGTAAATAATTCTACATGCATTTGCACCACTGCCACTATTAAATAATAACGGGAAATGCATAGTAAAATAGTTGTACATGTTTCGTTGCAGACATTTTATTATCAAACTATTACCAAAACACTCTAACAATGCACATGCATTTTCAATCTGAAGGATACTTGAGCAATAGAAACTCTCACCATTACATTATAGCAATAGAAAACAAAACACAAGTTTACAATACCAAAACCACACTCGAGTCTTACATCAGCTAGTTTCATGATGACATGGAAATCCAAGAGTATGCATAGGGCGTAATTTTGTTGTGATACCCACACCAAATTAAGATAAATGTGAACATTCATATTTGCAAATGTAGAAGTCATATAAATTAAAAGTAGTCTCCAACACATATAGATTCTCACATGAAAGGTGCAACCTATAAATTCATATAACATCTAAACAACACAAGTGAGCATTGTAGGTTCGGTTTTATGAATATGGGTCCAAAAACAAATCTGTATATCAGATCTAGCCAACAGGACAAAATTGAAATGGTACCTTGAGGTAGTTCTTCATAGTGCTTGTCCTCCTCGAAACTACAACCAACGTGGACGAAACAGCGTTGCACGAAGCCATCTAAGATGAGAGAAATAAATTATGATCGATGGTCAGTTATACATGATGTTTTAATATGACAATGATAAGTCCTATTTCTACCTTACAAAGGGGAAGACATATAACAGTTGAAGCTAATATTTGTGACGTCATTCAGAGTGTAATGAAATTGAATTGCCATGCTATACGCAGAAAAGCAGCTAGATAATGCACTTACGTGTTTCTTTCTTGTTGAGAAGATGGAGAAGAAGACAACCACCCAACGTGAGTAGGGAAGAACCAAATGTTGAAAGAGGAGTGGTGGACTGGTGGTGACGTGAAGAAGCCCAATTTATATGGTTTTTGCGAATGGCCGTGCTATATCAATCAAATAAGGAAGTTAATCTATATTGCAAGGAAGGCATAATCAGTAATTGATAGGGACACCATAGTTACAGCAATGAAAAATAGGAAAGTAATAGGCCTGCCACCCAAAAATTGAGAGAAAATCATTCTGGAGATACGATACGTTTTGGTGAAAGTAAAAGACCAAAGAATGGAAAGCAGAATACAGGGAGTCTAATAAGGAAATTAATCTTATTTCTAAGGAATTAACCCGGACAGTGGCCGGTGTCGGGCAGCGGGCCGGGTGGCTGCGCGACGCGCGCCGGCGCACGAGTGTTGGACGGGCGAGCGTTGGGCGTATCGGCACACGGGTGGCGGGCGGGCGGGCCTTGGGTGGCCCGATGCATGGGTGGCGGGCGCGCGGGCCTTGGGCGGCCTGGCGCACGGGTGGCGGGCGGGTGCATGGCGGACAGGCCGGGGGCCGACGGACCTTGGCACCGGACCTGGCGGGCGGGCGTGTCTTGGGCGACCTCGCGCCTGGCGGCCAGGCCGGGCGGGTGCATGGCGGACAGTGCTAGGAGCCGACGGACTTGGCGCCGGACCCGGGCGGATCGGCAACGACGGCCGCGCGAGACGCGAGCAGGAGCGGGGAGGAAGAGTTTCGGCGGCTGCTATACGCTCTATTTTTTTTAGGCAAATCAATTGGTATAGGAGAGCCGAGGTGACACCACGTTGACCGTGATTAGCACCATCTCGGCTTAATCACACGGTTTCATGGAGTTGAGCCAATTCCTATCGGGCCTCAATCATTGTTGCATTTCTATTACATTTTTTTTGTTTTTATTTACCCACACTTTGATTTTAATAAACTATTATTATATTATCACTGCATTCCAAATACTCATAAATCATTCTGGAATATAATACTTGATCGAATAAAGATAATTAAATATGTATGATAGAGTACGGACAGAGTTATTATAAAAAATTATTCATTTTTTCTGTTGGCCCATTCAATAGGGCTTCAACGGAGCACTAATCAAGTCTGAAACGTGAACTACCACAACAGCAACATCGACAAGTGAACCGTGAGTACGGGACATAGCAGCATACAGCGATATGGGATCCGCCACTGTCATTACTCCAATATTCATACTTGCTCACACGTTGAAGGATAAAGGTCAAGCAAAATTAGAATTAGTTAGGGGTAGTGAGAATGAACGATGGAAGGACTATTTATATAAGGTGATTAGGTTTGGAAATAGTCATTTGTGAAATGAGATTAGGAAAAATATAATTATGTTCCTTAGATATAGCCATTTTGTACCATACGTTCCTGTATATTAGTACAATTTTTTATTGCAAATAAATTATATCAATTAAATAATTCAGTTCACAATAACGAAAACACTCAATTGCAGCCGGAGTATAAATAAAGTCAGTTTACAATCGGATGATACGTAACACTATGCATCCTCATATAAATCCCTATATACAATGTTTCTGGTTAAATTTACATCTCTCTTAACATCTTTGTTTGGTTTCGCGAGAACCCATGTAGTTTGGCGTGACACACCTCTGGACAGTGCCACATAAAGTTGACCATGTGAAAAAACAGGGACAGGGAGATATATACCCACATGTGGAACAGTTTGCCCTTGTGCCTTGTTGATCGTCATAGCAAAACTCAGTCTCACAGAAACTGCTTCCTCTTTAACTTGAAGGGCAGAGACAAATCTTCAGAAGGTTCCATGGGGATGCGAGGAATAAAAACCCTTTCACCCGCATGAGATCCATTAACAATCTCGGCATCGATTACATGATCATCAAAATTCCTCACAATCAAACGAGTACCATTGCACATACCACCAAATGGGTCTAAATTTCGAAGTAGAATAAGAGGACAATTAATCTTAATTTTTAGCAGATGAGGAGGAAGCCCATTAGGTGTGATGGAATGAAGAAAATCCAGAGGATAATTATTCTGGTTGTCATCTTCAACTGAGTCCCAGCTATAGAATACCTTCTCTTCACCAGGAAATTTGTCAATCATTTTCGCATTGATCTCATCAACATACTCATTTTTTGTGCATAGAATACCTCTTTTACTCATGTACTCTCGCGAGGTACAATGAAGGTTAATATTTGGAAATACACGATCAATTAGAATTTCAACTGAGTTGTCATCAACGTATTCAATCATCATTTCTTTCGGGATATGTACATAATCTCCATCAATAGTCTCCTCTGTACCATCTCCAATCCTAAGGAGGTACTCAGCAAACCAAGGGTCGGACTGTGCTCTCATGTTGCGTGACAAGCTAATCTTCTCGTATATTGATCCGGATAGGTGAACGGATCAGAGTTGAATTAGTTATTTGTGCTCTAGATCCTCTAGCAACCACTGGTAGGACTTGTCTAAAATCACCCCCGAATACTATAACTTTACCACCAAACGGCTCTTTACATTGCATAATATCCTGTAGCGACCTATCAAGAGTCTCAACTGTTTGCCTCTTCGTCATGGCAACCTCGTCCCATATCAATAGAGAAGCAAAACGTAGGAGGCCTGCTGTGTCACTCTCAAAGGTGAAGTTACACATGCTAATATCAGAAACTTTGATGGGTATTTTATAAACAGAATGAGCTGTTCGTCCACCTGGCATTATAGAAGCCGCTATCCCAGATGTCGCTGCTGCGACGGCTATGAGTCCGAGTGAACGAACTGTAGCAATAAGAGATTTGTATAAAAATGTTTTCCCCGTTCCTCCAGGTCCATCAATAAAGAAAACTCTGCCTCTCTTGGTATTTACGTGTTCCATGATCTCATTATATGCAGCTAGCTGTTCCGGATTTAACTTGTCGACATTAGAAAGATCTTCATCGTTGACTCCTAATGCAAACTGCTCAATTAAAAAAGGCATCAACATACTCATGTAGCCCTCCGCCGCCCGCCGATTAATGAGCAGTTTGCATTAGGAGTCAACGATGAAGATCTTTCTAATGTCGACAAGTTAAATCCGGAACAGCTAGCTGCATATAATGAGATCATGGAACACGTAAATACCAAGAGAGGCAGAGTTTTCTTTATTGATGGACCTGGAGGAACGGGGAAAACATTTTTATACAAATCTCTTATTGCTACAGTTCGTTCACTCGGACTCATAGCCGTCGCAGCAGCGACATCTGGGATAGCGGCTTCTATAATGCCAGGTGGACGAACAGCTCATTCTGTTTATAAAATACCCATCAAAGTTTCTGATATTAGCATGTGTAACTTCACCTTTGAGAGTGACACAGCAGGCCTCCTACGTTTTGCTTCTCTATTGATATGGGACGAGGTTGCCATGACGAAGAGGCAAACAGTTGAGACTCTTGATAGGTCGCTACAGGATATTATGCAATGTAAAGAGCCGTTTGGTGGTAAAGTTATAGTATTCGGGGGTGATTTTAGACAAGTCCTACCAGTGGTTGCTAGAGGATCTAGAGCACAAATAACTAATTCAACTCTGATCCGTTCACCTATCCGGATCAATATACGGAAGATTAGCTTGTCACGCAACATGAGAGCACAGTCCGACCCTTGGTTTGCTGAGTACCTCCTTAGGATTGGAGATGGTACAGAGGAGACTATTGATGGAGATTATGTACATATCCCGAAAGAAATGATGATTGAATACGTTGATGACAACTCAGTTGAAATTCTAATTGATCGTGTATTTCCAAATATTAACCTTCATTGTACCTCGCGAGAGTACATGAGTAAAAGAGGTATTCTATGCACAAAAAATGAGTATGTTGATGAGATCAATGCGAAAATGATTGACAAATTTCCTGGTGAAGAGAAGGTATTCTATAGCTGGGACTCAGTTGAAGATGACAACCAGAATAATTATCCTCTGGATTTTCTTCATTCCATCACACCTAATGGGCTTCCTCCTCATCTGCTAAAAATTAAGATTAATTGTCCTCTTATTCTACTTCGAAATTTAGACCCATTTGGTGGTATGTGCAATGGTACTCGTTTGATTGTGAGGAATTTTGATGATCATGTAATCGATGCCGAGATTGTTAATGGATCTCATGCGGGTGAAAGGGTTTTTATTCCTCGCATCCCCATGGAACCTTCTGAAGATTTGTCTCTGCCCTTCAAGTTAAAGAGGAAGCAGTTTCCTGTGAGACTGAGTTTTGCTATGACGATCAACAAGGCACAAGGGCAAACTGTTCCACATGTGGGTATATATCTCCCTGTCCCTGTTTTTTCACATGGTCAACTTTATGTGGCACTGTCCAGAGGTGTGTCACGCCAAACTACATGGGTTCTCGCGAAACCAAACAAAGATGTTAAGAGAGATGTAAATTTAACCAGAAACATTGTATATAGGGATTTATATGAGGATGCATAGTGTTACGTATCATCCGATTGTAAACTGACTTTATTTATACTCCGGCTGCAATTGAGTGTTTTCGTTATTGTGAACTGAATTATTTAATTGATATAATTTATTTGCAATAAAAAATTGTACTAATATACAGGAACGTATGGTACAAAATGGCTATATCTAAGGAACATAATTATATTTTTCCTAATCTCATTTCACAAATGACTATTTCCAAACCTAATCACCTTATATAAATAGTCCTTCCATCGTTCATTCTCACTACCCCTAACTAATTCTAATTTTGCTTGACCTTTATCCTTCAACGTGTGAGCAAGTATGAATATTGGAGTAATGACAGTGGCGGATCCCATATCGCTGTATGCTGCTATGTCCCGTACTCACGGTTCACTTGTCGATGTTGCTGTTGTGGTAGTTCACGTTTCAGACTTGATTAGTGCTCCGTTGAAGCCCTATTGAATGGGCCAACAGAAAAAATGAATAATTTTTTATAATAACTCTGTCCGTACTCTATCATACATATTTAATTATCTTTATTCGATCAAGTATTATATTCCAGAATGATTTATGAGTATTTGGAATGCAGTGATAATATAATAATAGTTTATTAAAATCAAAGTGTGGGTAAATAAAAACAAAAAAAATGTAATAGAAATGCAACAATGATTGAGGCCCGATAGGAATTGGCTCAACTCCATGAAACCGTGTGATTAAGCCGAGATGGTGCTAATCACGGTCAACGTGGTGTCACCTCAGCTCTCCTATACCAATTGATTTGCCTAAAAAAAATAGAGCGTATAGCAGCCGCCGAAACTCTTCCTCCCCGCTCCTGCTCGCGTCTCGCGCGGCCGTCCGTTGCCGATCCGCCCGGGTCCGGCGCCAAGTCCGTCGGCTCCTAGCCTCGTCCGCCATGCACCCGCCCGGCCTGGCCGCCAGGCGCGAGGTCGCCCAAGACACGCCCGCCCGCCGGGTCCGGTGCCAAGGTCCGTCGGCCCCCGCCTGTCCGCCATGCACCCGCCCGCCACCCGTGCGCCAGGCCGCCCAAGGCCCGCGCGCCCGCCACCCATGCATCGGGCCACCCAAGGCCCGCCCGCCCGCCACCCGTGTGCCAGTACGCCCAACGCTCGCCCGTCCAACACTCGTGCGCCGGCGCGCGTCGCGCAGCCACCCGGCCCGCTGCCCGACACCGGCCACTCGTCCGGGTTAATTCCTTAGAAATAAGATTAATTTCCTTATTAGACTCCCCGTATTCTGCTTTCCATTCTTTGGTCTTTTACTTTCACCAAAACGTATCGTATCTCCAGAATGATTTTCTCTCAATTTTTGGGTGGCAGGCCTATTACTTTCCTATTTTTCATTGCTGTAACTATGGTGTCCCTATCAATTACTGATTATGCCTTCCTTGCAATATAGATTAACTTCCTTATTTGATTGATATAGCACGGCCATTCGCAAAAACCATATAAATTGGGCTTCTTCACGTCACCACCAGTCCACCACTCCTCTTTCAACATTTGGTTCTTCCCTACTCACGTTGGGTGGTTGTCTTCTTCTCCATCTTCTCAACAAGAAAGAAACACGTAAGTGCATTATCTAGCTGCTTTTCTGCGTATAGCATGGCAATTCAATTTCATTACACTCTGAATGACGTCACAAATATTAGCTTCAACTGTTATATGTCTTCCCCTTTGTAAGGTAGAAATAGGACTTATCATTGTCATATTAAAACATCATGTATAACTGACCATCGATCATAATTTATTTCTCTCATCTTAGATGGCTTCGTGCAACGCTGTTTCGTCCACGTTGGTTGTAGTTTCGAGGAGGACAAGCACTATGAAGAACTACCTCAAGGTACCATTTCAATTTTGTCCTGTTGGCTAGATCTGATATACAGATTTGTTTTTGGACCCATATTCATAAAACCGAACCTACAATGCTCACTTGTGTTGTTTAGATGTTATATGAATTTATAGGTTGCACCTTTCATGTGAGAATCTATATGTGTTGGAGACTACTTTTAATTTATATGACTTCTACATTTGCAAATATGAATGTTCACATTTATCTTAATTTGGTGTGGGTATCACAACAAAATTACGCCCTATGCATACTCTTGGATTTCCATGTCATCATGAAACTAGCTGATGTAAGACTCGAGTGTGGTTTTGGTATTGTAAACTTGTGTTTTGTTTTCTATTGCTATAATGTAATGGTGAGAGTTTCTATTGCTCAAGTATCCTTCAGATTGAAAATGCATGTGCATTGTTAGAGTGTTTTGGTAATAGTTTGATAATAAAATGTCTGCAACGAAACATGTACAACTATTTTACTATGCATTTCCCGTTATTATTTAATAGTGGCAGTGGTGCAAATGCATGTAGAATTATTTACCACTCATAATTGTTAATAAATTGTTCATGCTATATTATTTCAGATTTCGTTCTAAACAAGAAGGATGAGTTAGCTATTGAGTTTGTTAGAAAATCGCCTCGAGAAGAAAAAACTTGTTGACATTCATGGCGATTGGGCTTGCCGATACCACATGGACTGCCTTTTAGAACCTAATACTTACTTGAATGACATTGTAAGTATATATCATATGTTTATAAATGCCCGTACACCAATTTATATATATGCTTTAAAGGTAAACCATATATGACACTGGATCATGTTAAATAATGCAGGTACTTAATGCATATATCAGTTGCATTAAGTCTGAATCATCTAACCTCACTCGTGAAGATGGGAAGGTCTTTATGGAGAATACTTTCTTATCTACCTTTTTTAAGGAATTGGGAAAGAAAGTGCTGAAAAGTAATGACAATCAACAACATGTACAAGTTGAAGCTGAAAACTTCCTTGTTCAGCATGCTAAAGAGTTATTGAATTATGACATGGTAAGATGAAATTAGACTCATGACACCTTGTCAATCTAACTGATTATTATTACTCATATTTATTTTTTCCTATCAGATTTTCATTCCAATCAATATCAAGGAGACACACTGGTACCTTGCTGTAGTCAATGTTCCCAAGAAAAGAATTCAAGTACTTGATTCTCTTTGCTGGGTTCATAGACGTAACGACTTGCATGAGACTCGTGAGAAATCTTGTCTTGTGAATGTTTACAGCCTAACAATAATTACACTTGAACTAAGCACTTATTTATTGCAATGTATCCTACAGCTATTAGGGATGGCCCATTGCTTTCAATTGTTGCAATCAAACGGGGATTTAATCCACAGCTGGGAATCTCTAGAGGTCAACGGCTGGGAATTAGAAGAGGTTTTCCCGTCTCCCATTCAAGACGATGAGTAGGTTCTATTGTCCGAATTAGCACGCATCATTCATTGATTTTTCGTTTTGTATTATGTATGATATGGTGTTTTTAATACTATAGAGAATAGAGAAAAAAAGAATATCTGTAGGTTTTTTTTTTGATACATTCAAGTTGAAAAGTGAATACAGATTCTTTTATATTGCTTGTGGATAGACCGTACGCTTACCGATTACTCTACCGAATTAACATATTGTTTATTGCCTAGGTGTTCCTGTGGGTTGTTTACCCTTAAATTTGCAGAAAATTGGACTGGAAACGAATTGTCTCCTGCTGTAACACGAGTTACATCTTTTCTATCCTTTTTCCGTTTTTTTTGTATGATACGGACCAGTTTGGAAATATTAAGTGTTTGTGTCTTGTTCAATAGGATTGTTAAATATTTGTCCATCGTAGTTGAATTCCCATTTGTTATTGTAACTTTTATTCCATAATTTGTTCTCAAAATCGATCAAGTAAATCAATTTGTCTACTACAATATCTGCAATTCTCCTTAGAATCATAATGCATAAGAAATTGGAGAAAATAAAGCAAGCGAATGACTCACCTTGTTTGGTACGGGAAAGTAATCATGTTTATTTTTTTATACTTTTTAAGTTAAACATAAACATGACTCATATAAAATTTTTAAAGATCCTACCTAGATCTGGACTAAAGTTATTAAATCTTAAATGTCATGATTAGCCGTGCTGTAGGAGGACAAGTGAAAAATTCAACTATGATGGCTACTTTTTGTGATTTTTTAAGTCAAATATATTGTTGGAATCATTATCTAGAAATTTTATCATAATGTTCAATCTATTCTCTGTTGTAGTTCATCCGGAACAATATGTTTTCCATGGGTAAGCTAACTGTGTTGGGTTAAATTCCATAGCTACCGATACAATACATGCATTCTCTATATTGGGATAGTTCATTTTTTACTATAAAAAAAAATTCCAGTTGGAGTATTAAAATATTCTCTCTTCCAATCCATGCTATAATGGTGATAAATGTCCGGGTAGTTCAAGTATATCTTGCATCATTGTATTGGTATTTTTTAAAGATGCTCTTATATCTATATATTTCATTATTACTAACTATAATCTTGCATCATTATATTGGTATTTTTTAAAGATGCTCTTATATCTATATATTTCATTATTACTAACTATATAATAACGAAATGTTAACTTGTGACATAGGGAGGAATGAAATTATTCAGATTGAAATTAGCAGCAGTGCTTGTCTTGTGGAAGAAGAACACAGCTGATTTTGATGAAGCCATAAAGGATACTCCACCGACAAGTGAATGTTCTATGGATTGTTTTATCGTTGAGGAAGGTGAAGATTGCATTGTGGACCAAGCCGAAAATTGTGCCCAATCATTAGAGACCCCTCCTAGCCTTCATCGATGTAATCTGACTCGTAGAACCTCAACACTTGGCATGCAAAAGGAAGCAAGCATATCATAATGAGGAAGAAAAGGAGTCAACGGATAAAGTGGCTCGTAAGGTAATTGTCATAATCATATATACTCCTTATTTTGTGAGCAATTTAAATACTTTAGTTTATGTGTTATAGTATTGAGCAATTTAAAGACTTTAATTGCACTACCCGTTTCAGGAGCAAGCCATTGAAGACATGTCTTCAAATTTGTCGGATGAATTTTGGGAAGAGTACTTTGCACCTTGGACAACAGATTCGGTTGCTGGAAAAATTGATTTCAATGACCTTCGTAATCGATGCATTGCGAAAGAAATGCAGCCCACCGTTGATGATATGGTTAACACACTATGCGAGAAGATTGAAGCAATTCGAGATCCTGTGCTGTTAGAGTAAGTTTACTAATTATATATTGTAATAGGTACATATTATATTGGTTTCATGTACTTTATCCGAAGCTTGTTTTTGTAGAACAATGTGGGTGTTGAGCCGTGAACCTCGAAAGCTAAAGTTTAGTTTTGGTGAGCTGCAAGATTCTTTGAAAGTCAATCTACCCATGTCTGCTGAACTATTAAACCTTGGCGTGAGGATGATATCGAAAAATGAGGAACATACAAGAAAGGGTGTCGGTGCAAGCAAGTCTAATCACTATATGGATCTTTCATTCAGCGTAAGAAATAAAATACTTATTATTCTGTTTTAACTTTGCTTCTATGGCTTATTGCATGGTGGAACAAGTCAAATAACAATCTTGTTTATGCGTCCACAGTCCGAGTCGAGTGGTGGAAACCACCTCATCACCGTACCAAGCTAACCGAGGAGAAAATTTTGAAACTGGTTGAGCCATGGAGATATGGTTCTCAGAAAAATAGATGTATATTAGAGTTCAACACAGTAAGTATACCTAGCTCGAAAAAATTATAGTGCATTTTGTCCATGTTCATTGATGTTTACTTTTAACAAATTGCAGATTTATATACCCCTACATCACATTGGTGCTTACTGCCTACTTGTAATTCGGTATAAAGATGGGTATCTTGGTTTGTATGATCCCAATCCAATCCCGAAGTGGGCTGAGAAGTACGACTTTACTAGGTTTGCAAAGAAATTCAATGACATGTTCCCATTTTTTTCACTTGTGTGTCAAACATTGAGTGGTCAAGGAGTTCGCGACTCGGGTGTACTGGAATAAGGAAGTCTTGGACGATGGAATCCATGCCGGGGATAGGTATTTAAAAGAATACATTCCATCACCATTTTCCAACCGTAGTTATTAATGAACATGTATCCATGCTAGAGATAAGTACTTAAAATAATACAAAATACTATATCTTTTAGATATAGTATTTAGTAATACAATATGATATGAATTATTGCATGTGCTAAAGTAATCTCATGTACCTCTAATATTATGACTATATCAGGAATCTAATCTGGACATCAAGTATTGTCTGTCATGTCTCTCTCGAATGGCAAAGACAAACCCTCTACTTCTAATCAGGTGATAAATTAATGTCATGTTGTATTATCATTCAAGTATGTCGAAAATTCACTGTATTAGTTGTTTTCTGAATACATTATGTGATTGGCTGATTTCTATTCATCATATTGGATCGTGTCTTGTGGGAGGGCATCATTTTGATGCTGTAAAAGGAGACATAACAATCTATTTAATCTTTTCGAAAAAATTATATAATCTTATGTAAGGATCCATAATGAAATTTTGCCTATTAACTACATATATTGGAGGCTCATTCTCTTTTTTCTTTGTTTTTTCTTTTAAATTGAATTTTTATATGTTCTCAATTTCAGTCTCTAATTCCTAAAAAACTCATCATACTAAATAGCCTAATTTATTTTATTATGTCATCTCTGGTTGCATCAATAGGTTCCTTCACTGTTGGAATCATTGGATGGAGTTAATTAAAAACTGAAATATATTTTAGCTAAACTATTGGTTTAGACTTTATAGAGTCCTAGCTATTTGTCAAATTGGCCGAATATTCTCTTGTTGATAGTAGCTAGGCTGGTATGGCATAAATAAACTCATTCAATATTGTCGAAAATTCACTATATTAGTGTGGATGTATTGTAGTATTAATTATGCGCATGATTGCAGGATGGGAAATTCCTACGGAGAAAGTTTTTAGTGGACCTTTTGGGATGGCACGGGAATGAAGCACTTAGCGTACTGCCGGATGATATACGAGGAAGTCTTTCCCTCATCAAGTCCAAGAATGGTTGATTAGATCACATGATATAGAGAATAATGGAAGTTTCAAGTAGTTCGTATCGTGGACTTTTATTAAATTCAGTATACAAACTTTTAAATATTCCATGTGTTATCTTTCAATTATGAGCAGATGCTTGATAATTTGAATATTGTCTTGAATTATTGGGAATGTTTCATTCAAGCCTTTTATGCTATGAATGCATAGTTTTTATTTTTTCCTCAATTGTCCTGTCATTTTTGGTAACGTGTGATCCAAGTAGCAATTTCAATAATTTTAAACATATAGGATGTGATTGTTGGAACTATTATGAGTTTGATATCTACTTTATTTGAAGCTTGTATTTTTGTTTATATAAATGTAGTAAATATAACACGTGCGTGTCGCACGTGCACTATACTAGTACCTCTGTTAAGGGGTATTACATGGGAATAAAGGTACCATAACACAATTATAAAAAAAAGGTACCGTAACACAGCCCTATATCTTTAAGTTTTGTGACCTACATACACACACAGGTTGTTCCCTTGTGCATTCACTCTTACACTGAACATTGTATTGGGCTTTTAATTCCAAACAATACTCCTGCTCCTAGTCAATCAACTTTACCACGAGACAATTCGGTAGTCAAAACTGTGACACTTTCAAACTACGGAAAAACAAATCAACATGACGATTTTGAACATTCAGGCAGAAACCGAGGAGCACCCGGCATATGATATTTTTATTCGGCTCTCAGATTGTTGCCTGGCCAGCGAAAGATGGGGAAGACATGATGGTCAGCATCTCAGTCACAGATGCCATGGCGCTCAGCGCTGCCTTCTGGACATCCTGTGAGCACCCGGGCTTCACAATGCATTTCACCTTCATGTCGGCAAGTAAACTTAATGATAAGTGAACAAAATCAAACTGTAAACTGATGCAATGGGAATGAAAATTCAAATAGCCAAGTAATAAAAGCACCTTCTCCAAGTACTCCTGCAACTGTTTTATCCTTCCCATGTAGTCTCGGTCTTCAACACACAATGAAATAGGTTTTGCCTCCGCACCTGGTCCATCAAATTGAAGTGGCCCTGGGTTTCTGTAGATGTCTTCCATCAAGAAGCTGGAAGAATTTTGTCTCAACAGCCTTGGAAACAAATGAAAGGAAAACGAAGTTTGGTGAACAAAGGAAGAAAACATTGAGCAAGACACAAGTAGAAAAAGAACAGAAAAAATTCACATTGTCCACAAAAAGAGATGATAGACCGCTGCATTTTTTGAAAACTTACTGAGCAATAATAGATATTTAGATAAACTTACTCGTACGCTTTCCCTTTCAAGTCAACGCTCGCCATGTGTACAACAGGCTTGCCAATTTGGCTGGAGGCATGACCACGTGACCATCTATTCACAGTCATCATAGACTGGTAATCAAGAATTGTGTTAAAACCTTTTGAATGTCACATGAAGTCTTATGGAAAGCTGATGTGGTTTAGAAAGGATTTGAATTCAAATACCTACCGTAATAGGCGCAGCACCACATTTCCATTTATTCACTGGACTTTTTAGATTTGTCACAGTGGTCATGTAACCATTCAAACCAGCTGCTATGATGTGGAAACATACATGTCCAAGAACCTACAACCAAACACTTCAATGGTAATTTAATAGAGCATAACGACATTGTTAGGAAACAGTAGAATGAACCCAAACTTACATAGCCATAATCACAGTCAAATTTAGAAGGCAAGGCACCCCTTGCTTGGTAGCCAAAAAAGTGGCAAATTGCGTTGAACTTCTTTCCTTTGTAAGTGCCTTTCTTCTGCAAGAGAAGCCAAAAACAACAGGAATTGGTAAAGTTCGTAGTACAAGGAAATCTTGATTGGTAAATAAATATATGATTAATAAGTGTGCAAAATCCGCACAAACTGCTTACCAGGCGTTTGTTCATTTCATTCTCAACTAATTGTGCTAGAAGTTTCTCAGTCTCAATCTGTAAATGTAGACAGACAAAGCTTTCTTGAATGCACAATGAACAATGTAAAATAAAATAAAAGTTTGAATTCCCACCGGACCTGGGAAAGCTGAGCAGAATCATCGGATTCAGGATGAAGAAGCAGCTGCACTCCAGAAACAGAATGATCAAGCCACAATAATCTTATTTCAATCATGCATTTTTTAACGTTGACTGTACCTGCTTCCTAATGAAAGGAGGCAAAAATTGGAACAGTGCAGATGCCCAAGGGGAAAGTTGAGAAGACATGTTCTCTGTTGAAACACCTTTCACATGCAGCCCATGAATTTCCTAGAAAATTTAGCTTAATCTGTAAAGAGTTCTATTGATAAATCCAATACTATCATTTAGTACAAATATTGACCTGAAGCAAAGAATACAACTCAGGAATACTCTCAACAAGTCCCTCAGGTATCAGTACAACTCCGTGATGCTTACCTGTACAAGAGAATACGATAATCAGAAATATGTGGAACCTATGATATTTGTCAGCGAGTATATTTATATGTCACTTCAAGGCTTATTTATTCCAACCTTTTTCAGATCTTGCCTGCACAGCATCACATATTTGCTTTGTAATATCAAAAATTGTTAGTTTTGATGCAGCAACCTCCTCGCCGATGATGACCTTAGCATGATATATGTGAGACGAATATGAATGATATTTTCATATGAGTAAGCCATTTAAATGGGAAAAGAAGTAACCCTAACCATATTTGGATGTGACTGAAGAGCACATTCCAATGCAACATGAGATGCTTTCTTCCCCATCAGCCGAATAAAATAGTAATACTACATAGGAGGAAACAAAGCTTTATGGACAGATAAGCAATATGATTATGAACACTAATATTTTTTAGTACAACTTTTCTGAGAAATAGGGGCATGTGTCGACCCTAGATTAATTACTAATTGTGGTTAAATGTACATATAAAATCTCCGATTGTACTATTAAACATATCAAATCAGTTGTAGACATGTATTATTAATACACTAAATCATTACTTTTAGTACAGAAATATCAAATTTATGCATCACGTGTTAGGTAATAGTTCGTCAGATCTAAACCATCAGATTAAGATCAAAGGGTTCTCGGATTGTACATGTCACCTGTGGGAGCATGCTCCTGTTCTCAAAGAAGCATTAGTGAATAGTTTTATATCCATGAGCGGAATTACTAAAATTAATTACAAATAACTATGAATACTAGATGTAAAGTAACATATATTTAAAGCTCATGTAGAATCCTCAAAGTTCCCTAGCTATGATCATTTGATAAATTCTGTAACTAGTGTGTGCATCAGATCCTCGTGTAGTAGAATATAACAGTCGCCAAGAGTTGCAGCCGCCGGTCACACTTCAAATTCAGCAAGTTGGTTGAAGATTTTTATATAAAACAAGCAAAAAAGTGTAATTTATTCAATATTTTCTTTTACACAACAATTCAGTAACATACACAATGTTTCATACTTTCTTCAATCCATAGTACCAGAAAAGTTGTCATGATAATGAATGCAAGTTAGGATGACATCTGGTACTTCTTACCTTCTCAGCAGAGAGGGCATCAATGCAAGCATTGCCTATGAGCTGTGAGTTCACCTGTTTGTAGAGGTTTATAAATGGTTACCGCAATCCATCATGTAATTAAGTTTATAACAAATGCATGTTTGTCCTAGGAATAACAGGGATAAAATGTGTAACATGAGTGCAGAGCTACAACCTACATGCAAAATGGAGAATACAACTCAATATTTTGACTCGTGAAATTTCTTACTTTGCATATAGTATCAAAACCAACTGTTGTCTCAACAAACTGATTTTTAAGGTCCCCATTCAGAGTTACAGGAACTCCAACGACCTGTTAAAAGAAAATAAAAAGGGGATTATGTCACAATATTGTATATACATACACATATTATATATATATATATATATATATATATATATATACACAAATTACGAGCTTCAAGAATTTTTAAATAAAAATAACAGCTGTTCATCCAACCTTTGTTGAACACTTGGTTTCAGCAAATGTCTCGGCAAGTTGAGCAGCATCCGTGTTGGACATGACACCTTAAAAGCCAAAGGCAGAAACTATAGTTTGCATTTATTTTGGTAAACCATACTTTTTAAAATAACGGAACAAAGTCCCAACCTCTACATCCCCCAACAGGGCAAATAAACATAGCTGTTGTAGTAAATGATACTAGATCAAAGACAACTGATTAACATAATAAGTAAATAGTACCTCCGATTATTACAAGAGCATCCAGCTTCAAAGCCTGGCAAGTATTCATGGCAGCCTTTACTTGCTCTATCGTTCTGATCTGATCTCTCGTCCGGCCAAGCATGTCATAACCACCTTGATTTTTGTAGCAAGCAAGAGCTTCGTCGGTGATTTCCACAGCTTTCTGTGCAAATAGACCATCAGTTCCTCCTGTTTCAACACAAACCGAGAAATAAGTAAGCAATGGAGCATATGCAGGATTTGTTACAATAGGTTGTTAGTCAACATTACCCACTAGAAGACCAACCTACTAATAAGAAGTAAGAACCCAGCTTATAATTAACAAGTGCTACACTCCCTATATTTTAGTTCAATCACTAGTACTGTTGATACCACTAAACATGCATTCGGAAATGTTCCTTGATAGATCAATAAAACCGAGATGGGTTTGCTCTTAAAGAAAATTTTCCTTGACACAAACCTCTTAAAGAAAATTGAAGAGGTGCATACATGTTCATAGTTTAGTTGGCATGTACTACTCTATTGATGAGGAAAGATTCTGAATGACAATTGGCACTTTTATCTCACTCACCAAGGAACCCGATGAGTTTGCTGTTTGCGTTGTGGGACTTTATAGCATCATAGAGTCCCCAGATAACATTGTGGCCTCCTGGGGATTGCCTCCCGCTGAAGACAACACCAACCCTGTAGTATCCCATAGTTACTTTTCAACGTCAATGCACAACAGGAAGAACAAGCGGATGGACACGCACTGAGAATGGAGATTTGGAACAGTACGAAAATTCAGCGGGTGAGTCGATTCATCGCCCGATTCTGTACCACCGTTTATTATTATTAGTCTAGATTTTGTGAACTGCGTGTGTATGAAGCGGAACATATGGGAACAAATTGAAAAATGGACAAGCATTCAGCAAAGGGGATAAATACACACGGCAGTGCTCTACGTATCGGATTTTTTTTTCAAGAAAAATTGTCGATGCTGTCGTTTACTATGATGTCGTGCTTGGAAAGAGTTACGTTACGTACCTGAGGACAGGGAGCTCTGTTTTGGGCGTGGCGTCCGTGTTGGCGAGGAAGTGTGCCAGCGGCTGGCCATACGTGTGGGGGAACGCCTGGCTGATGGCATGCGCACCGACGAGGTCGGCGGCGGTCGCCGCATCGCCGTACTCCACCGCGACCGCGGTGCCCTGGATCCAGGCGTTGGGTCCCAAACGATGAAAACAAAAACAGTATAAATAATAAAATACTATTTTTTAGAAAAAATAATAAAATACTCGTAAGAGAGAATATAGGATTGTTCCGTAGATAAGCCTGGCGGTGCCTAAAATGACTGGCGAGGTTTCGCTTTCCCTTGACCCCGTCGTGATCTGTCCGGGATAAACGCAGGACAGCAGCAGTTTTTGTACCGTGCGTGGCGGTGGCGCTGGCCCGGCCATAGGATGGAGGGAGAGCGACGGCGCAGTGGCACGACTCGGCGTCGGCCTACTAGCTACTTATGGTGCACCACACGCTATACTGTCAGTGATTACTACCCGAAAGCAAACCATATTAACACCTCCGAAAGGTATTGCATCGAGGACGATGATGAACACTGCAACACTCAACCTAGCTACCCCCGGCCGGGCAAGGCAAGACCATGGGCGGGATGATGAGCAGGATCTGGAGATTACCTGGATGCAGGGCGGGAGGTCCGGGGTGTAGAGCGCGCGCGCCTTCTGCAGCGGCGACGACACCTCCCGCAGCACGCCGTAGTCGGAGACCGCCGCCGCCACGCTGCCCATCGATTGATCGCCGTGCAGCTCCTCGTCGGCTCGATCTCGATCGCTCGCACCCTTCGCGTTCGTCCTCGCCGTGCGCGCGAGTATGTGTGGGAGACGCTAGATAAATATCGGTAACAACTTGAAACCGCGCGCGGGGGCGGACGGCGTTTTATACCGGGCGGCTGCAGCAGCCCGCAGGCCGAGTAGGTGAGCGGCAGTCCCGTGCCATGCAATGCGCGCCGGGTGCGAGCATGTCGCACGCGCGCCCGGGTTCCGGACTGCCGAGGACAAGGCCTCGTACGTGGACCTCTGCATTGGACGTCCAAAAAAAAAAAGAATTCATTATTGGTGGAGATCGATATCTTGGTACCCTGCAATGCAATGCCCGCCGCCACATTGCACCATCCACACCACACCCGCCCTGTGCTACGTCACCTGGGTATGGTTCTTCCCGTGCCGACCCACAACCAAGCCAGGGCGGGCCGGGTCGCGTTTGCACCACGAGAGTTTCCCTACTGAAAATTCCATTCCCCAACAAGGACGTCACTGTACTATGTGCAAGAATCATAGAATACATATATTTTTGTTTTAGAAAAATAAAGCTTATTAACCATAACAGTGAGGTAAAATTTTCTACTCAAGCCAACAATGAAGTAGTAACTGGGAAGTTGCACTAGCTAAGGTTGGGCATTGTTCTTGTAGGGAAAGAATATGCAATCGGTATACTTTCCTCTGTTCTGTACATGCCCACTGGTCACTGACTTCAAGATCAAAATCCCTATGTTGATGAGGCTATAAGAAATAAATATTCACCAAATCGGATTATGAATCATATATTGTGTTCCTTGTGTCTACAAGTTTTTTTTTCTTTTTTTGAGGGAATCCTTGTGTCTACAAGTTTATTGCCAGGCCGACTTTTTGGATGGAAAATCTTCAACATGACTTAGAATCCACCAATCGCAAAAGACACAAAAATTCGAATGGAGCAAGGCAATGGAAAACTTGTACTATTCCTCAATTCTTTGTTCAGACCATCCAACCAAATAGATATTGGCCTTCCTTTATTCCCACTGAATCGGTCCTTCTTATTTGTTTTTACTTACCAAACACAAGTCAGCAGTCACTCGTACCACATTGGATTTTGTATTTTATACAATGTTAAATTACTATTGTGCCAAATTCCACCAACTCTTGTAACAAACTCACATGCACCGCATGACGCCTAGCTTACATGATGCCATGATAGAGCCCACCTTTTTCTTCTACACACGGGCACTGCATCTTCACGTTGTCTTGGCACGGACAACGCCTTACCCTCTTTCTCTTTTTGTTGAAAATGAAACAAGGAAGTGTGAGCCTCCCTCACCGATCTTCCCCATTCCTCTCTTTTCCGTTCTCTTTAACCCATCTCTCGATCTCATGCATTGCCCGTGCCATCGAAGGAGGAGCATATGTCGTTGTCATCGAAGGAGAGATCGCATCATCTTAGGAGGATCTAGTGGCGTTGGAGGAGAGCTCACTTGGTGAAGGTGGGCCTCGTACCACTGTGCGCACCTTCAAACGGAGCTTTCAATAGGCCAAGCTGTGTGTAGATATTGCCTCCAAAAGTTTCATATGATGTCAAGAAGATTGTAGTGGCTTAAAACTGTTCCCAGTTTAGGAAGTTTTTCAATTTTTCTACAGTAATCATTGTCCTCTATTTTTGAAATAATGATACTCTAGGAAATAATTGCCAAACAAACGGATGCAAGACCTTGACATTCCCAAGACATGCATGGCGCTGTGTCTGTGTTCTTGCCAACTTCGAGCATTGTCATTCGCTTCCATAAGTTTTACATCGGGTTAAACACAAGAACACAAAAACAATAGAAGTCAAGCTTATAGATATAGTATGGTTTTATCATAGCCAGAGTTTGTCCGCCAGCACCAGCAGAACCAGCTGATCGAGTTCCCCGCCGCATGTTAAAATGAGCTCCCGGAATTTCTGAGTGTCATAGATTTATTGCACAGTTTTCTTGACATGGATGACGAAAGTCTCCATCATCGTGTTTGCCGTTGACCCAAGTTCCTGTTCGTTATCCTATTCTGGTGTGCTGGCAATAAAGACACTAATCCTTGAAGTACTACCATGATTTGATCTGCTCTTTTAATTTTTCGTTTGAAAGGAAGATTTACTCTTTTAATGCACTACATATATATTCTTTTGTAAAATTTAGTGGTCATCATTATCCAGCAAACATGTTTTAAATTGAATCTAAAATAAAAAGCACTGAGCCCATTATAAAACATACTCTCTCCGTTTTTAAATTATTACACCGTTGACTTTTTTCATTGCGTTTGATCATTCGTCTTATTCAAAATATTTTCTCATTCTCAAATATGTAAAAAAATAAGTGGTGTTTCAACTCCCTTTAGTAATAAAATAAATTATAATAAAATATTTAATAATTCTTAATAATATTTTGAATAAGACGAGCGGTCAAACATAATGAAAAAAGTTAACAGTGTCAACAATTTAAAAATAGCGGGAGTACGTGACTTTCAGCACTCTTCACCTACAGCCCGGTTTTCTGGCCATCTGTTGTTCCTGGGTCTTATCCTTCTGGTGCTATCCTCAAGTAGCTATTCAACAGGGCTCTGTTCGTTTCCTGTCCTCTAAAATTTAGTACTTGTCACATAAAAAAGAATCTTACTATTTATAAATATTTCAATAAATTTAATGATAAAACCCTATTGACAGATTGATGCTAATTTTTGAGATGAATCTAATGAGCTTAATTAATCTATATTTTGCTAAAGTGATGCTACAATAACCGTCTTCTAATTACGACTTAATTAACCTCATTAGATTCGTCTCGTGAATTACTCTAGGGGTCTGTAATTTATTTTATAATTAAACTTTATTTAATACTCTTAAATAGTAAGATTCTTTTTGATGTGACAGCTCTAAAGTTTAGACCCAAGAAACGAACACACCCAACACCCGTCAAAAATGATAACATTGGTAGTTCCTCCTCCCAGTAACTATTGTCTCACTACATGCATGAATTCCGTCCACCTGCAGGTATGGCAACGGTGTCCAACCGTGGCTCGGTAACCCTCCATGATTTCTGCAGAGCAATAGTTATATCTGACAACTGCGCTGACGTAGCCTCCTCATGTCAGGAGTTATGTCAACAGGAGCTACAATTTACTCCCTCCATTCCTACATGTAAGTATTCCAGGGATTCAAATTTTGTTCCATTATATAAGCATTCCTACATATAAGACAAAATATGATGGGTTGGTTAGTAGGTGAAAAATTGATGAGGTAGTGTAAAATAAGGGGTATATATGTCTTCTACCCTCTTGACTATTTTTGTCTTGGGATTCTAGTAATGCTTATATATAGGAATGGAGGGAGTAGAAAGGTTACTGGTTAAATGTACTCCCCAGCAAGGGTGTCACCGTACGATGTGCAAGAATCATAGATAAGATTTTTGTTTTTGAGAAATGAAACTTGTTAACCACAACGGTGAGTGACATTTTGTTTTAATTGAAGTGGACTATGGAGTAATCGGGCAGTTGAACTATGGAGTAAACGGTGAGGGCCATTGTACTAGAGGGAGAATAATTGAAAAGTCCCGTTATTTTTACTTTTTCCTTGTCACTAGGGTGCGTTTGGCACGGCTTATAGAAATGTTTATTGAAACTGCTTATGCTCAATAAGCACTTTGAAGTGCCAAACAGCAAAATAGCAAAACTGCTTATCTATACTATAAAGATTAAACTTCGTGCATTTTTTGTGTTACCTTGCAATCATCTACCCACTCCTTAAACCACCCTTGATCTAAACCTCTAAATCCTTTCTCAACCATTGGATTACGATCAGGCCCACATTATGGCATGAAACGCCGTTTCATGAAACGCATTTGACACATGCGCAGTTATGTTCCGTCGCATGCATGCGGATTTTTTCACCCATCCACGATCTAGCCCCCGAATTGTACAAGCCCTGAAATCACGCTAAAGATTCCTATCATCCGTTTCCTTACCTTTCACAACCGATTCCAACAATGTATTTTTTTCCAAATTTCTTTCCTTCCTCTACGTCTGAGACAATTACTCTCCTTTTATTGATTGCTTTCCAAAATTGGGAGACAGACTTACGCAGCCGGAGGAGCTCCACGGCGGCGAAGTTGCGCAGCCAAAGCAAGTTGCAGAACAGCGGCACCGGCGGCGACCGGTGAGCCCGACGGCAGGCGAGCGCCGTTCTTATTGCCGTGAAGGAGGACGAAAAGGGAGAGCGCAGGAGCGCCTCGGGGGGCATCATTTTCATCTCACGTAGGAGTATTTCTCTGCAAGCAGTTTAGTGGTGCTTTTTTTAAAAAATTTGATGTACGATCTAATTCATGTACGATCTAATTCTACTAACCGCAGGTGCATCCTTTTCCAATGCACGATCTAATTCTACTGACCGGGTAAGGAGATTCCGGGACCGGAAAAAGGCAGAGAGCCAACCAAGGTATATGCATCAGTCAGGTTTTTAATTGGCTCCTTGCTGAACCGTTTTTGCATGTATATATATGCTTGATTATTGCTTGGTGTCAATCAATGTCGCAAAATTTATGCAGATCACACTGCTGATGGGCTATATGCATGCCAACACAACACATAATTCTATTGAACGAGTTAGGAGGTTTCGGAAGCGAAAAAAGCTGGAGAGCCAAAATGGGTTTGCAAGACCAAAAATTGAAGCGGGTATATCTGACACATGTGTTTTAGTTGTTTCCCACCGATTTATTTTCTACCCTTGAGGTTAGTTCGTTTTTAGTAGATGCAGATAAGTTAGAGGGTCAGTCCTATGCTTCTTTTACATTCTTTTAGGATTTTATATGTAATTTTTAAACCAATGATTCACATGCATATGTTATAACTAAAACGTATATTAGAAATAATACATATGTGATAACTAAAACGTATGTTAGACAGGGGTATGACACATGTACTACCATACATGTGTTTTCAAATTGATTCAACGCTATGTTGAGCTAATGAACACTATAATTTTTGAGTGAAATAGAAAATAGAAAAAATATAAAACCTTATTTGTTTTTAATTAATATATGTTACTAATAAAAAATCTATCACTAAAGTACAATATGACGCGTGCGTGCCGTACGTGCATGGTAGGGTGCGTTTGGCACGGTTTATAGAAATGCTTATTGAAACTGCTTATGCTCAATAAGCACTTTGAAGTGCCAAACAGCAAAATAGCAAAACTGCTTATGTGTATAAGCACCTATAAGCACTTTGCAATTTTGTACTAGCATAAGCACTTTGAGTGAAGCAGCAAAAAACATAGCTTATAGTGCTTATGTGTGTGAATAAGCATAAGCAGTTTTGCCAAACGGGTTGACTGCTTATGTACAATAAGCACTATAAGCAGTTTTGATATAATAAACACTATAAGCAGTATAAGCACTTTATGCATAAGCCGTGCCAAACGTACCCTAAGTTTATGAAGCGGCCACTATATGCGTATATACTTTCCCCTTTTGCGTACATACAAATCGGTCAATGAATTCAAGATTAAAAATCCCTATATGCCGAGTCAGTAATAAGAAATAAATAATATATACTACATGTGTATAACCTTATCGCCATGCCTTAGTGTGGATGGAAAATCTTCAACATGACTTGGGAAATCCTGCAATCACAGAATGCACATATTCAAGTTTCGAACAGAGTAAGGCGGTCGAGTTTTCTATAGTACGATAGGTTGACCAGTTATTAACTATAGTTGAGCATAGAACTTTTATATGGTACAATATGTTGACTAGTTGTCAACGAGCACGTACTTCTGCTAATTAAATCCAAATCCCCTGCGCCGTTATCAAAGGCAGAAGGACCGATCCTGCAAGAGGGCCTATGAGGCTACGGCCATCATCAGTGACGACGAGTATGTAGATCATATCATGGTATCAGTAGATGGTGGCGGTCCAGGAGGCTTAAGATAGCTTTGTCTTCACACGTTCTGTTGCCTTAACATTAAGTTAATATTCGTCAATTTGTGGGGACTGATTGGCTGGCTCATCTCATCCATCGAAAAAACCATGATTGTTGGCCACTAGCGAGCACAACAGAGGGTCCTGAATGCGGAGGTTTATATTATATATGTTGCTGAACCAAGGAAGAAGAAGACAATCAAGATTTTGTTTGGATTCACCCAACTAATTGTTAGTCCTAAACTAATAATTACTTGACTAACCATTAGTTAGTAACAATCAGCCAAATGCCTATTTGGATGATGAACTAATTGTTAGTCCCATCCACATTGAACTGTCTAATGTACACAATGTACTCCAGACTAATTATTTATTCATGGCTGTTAGGATCAACAACTAATTGTTTGCTAATATATGTACATGTAGCTCTTTTTCTGATTAAAATCTTCTCATAATTCTTCCAGCCTTTTTTTCTATCCATTCTATTACATGTACACACATTTACAAGTATTCATGAAGAAAAGATATATTTAATAGCTTTATCAAATCTCCCTTGCACATGTATGTGTACTAGATTAGTCGGAGCACGCGCTCTCCTGGTGAGCCGTCGCACATCGGCCTGTGGTATTATGATACCTCCATGTGTTGCTGTTGGGGTCCAAGAAGTGCACTTGAAGTCATCTCCTGTCTTTGTCAACTGGTCTTGCTGCTCATCTCGTTCTTTATTTGTAGTGCCATGCTTAACTGTCCCCATCATTAGCCACCACTTACTTGACCATGCCGTGCCTCTGTGCCGCAGGCTCTCGCTATATATATACCCGGTACCTAGCTCACGAGCAGCTTTGGGTCCGATAGTTTATAGTTAGGCTGCTCATTTCACAACGGTGACGCGTGCTCCTCCAGGGTGCCTGCCATGGGTGGCGCGGCAGCAGCCGTGCTCACCTTCTGGGCGTTCGTAGTGTTGGCACATCCGGTGGAAGCAGGGAGCGTGGTTCAGGTGCAAAGCGTGGAGCCGGCTGTCCGGAACGGCAGCCAGTACAATGGCACCAGCGTCGCCGGGCGGAAGGATGGAGGCGGGGGAGGTGGCGGAGGAGGGGCAGCAGCGGGGGAACTTCTTGGAGCTATGGGTGGGGCTGGGGCTGGGGTACTAAGGGTGGCGGCAATGGGGGTGGCGGCGGCGGTGGAGGAGGTGGTGGCGGTGGCGGTGGCGGTGGCGGCGGCGGAGGAGGTGGTGGCGGTGGCGGCGGAGGAGGTGGTGGCGGTGGCGGCGGCGGAGGTGGAGGCGGTGGTGGCGGCGGTGGTGGAGGTGGTGTGACGACAACGACTCAGACTCAGAGCGATGGCGGAGATAGTGGTAGTGGTGGAGCAGCGGGCCGAAGGAGGGCGCGGCGTCACCGGCACCGGCCGAGCTACAGCTCGAGCCTGTACCGGGTCGGGGAGTACGCGCGGTGCACGGCGGCCGGGCGGTGCCGCGGCATGCGGCTGCTGTGCCCGATGCACTGCGACGGCCCGTGCTTCTACGACTGCGACGCCAACTGCAAGGCGCACTGCCGATTCTAGCAGCGCAAGCTGCACGTCGTGGCGACGTCACCTCCCTCAGAACAGCTTTCAGCTCATCAGAGTTCATGCCAAACCAAAGCGGGCCCGGGCCGTCGCGCGCCACGTATATCCATTCATTGCTTACTGATCGTTGTGTGTGTGTGTGTGCGTGATCGGTTTTTGCTGCTTTCTTGAAGGCCTGCCGCGCGCAGTGCTCTTTCTTTGATGGCCTCTACCATGTTTCTGCCACCAACGGTCTCAGCTTTTGGATAACTCTGGAGGTTTTGGCCGTGTGTGAAACCTCCTCCGTGTGTGTATCATATGTACTGTGAGTGTGTGTGACTTAGTGAGACCTATCGGCTAATCACGTGTGCATTTTCCACATATGACTATATGCGATGATTTTGGTAGTGACGTGATCCTTTTTCTTCTGTTTTAGCACTTGCTTCATTATTACAGCTACTCTTGTATTAGAATGAAATCGATCATCCACACCTCGCTGTGTATATCAATCTCAAATGTGGTTGGTAAGGATTGACCCATCCATATGCATACTATCACATGTTAAGCCAATAATTTAACAAGTTATTCCCGTTTATTTTCTGCTGCTTATCATAGTATTATAACTTATGGATGCTACACTCAGTCAGCTTTTCTATGCCTGTCCCGATAAGCAAAGTATCCATGGTAGAAAAAGGCTGCCTGATCGACAAAGTTTATCTCAACTGCTTGAAACTAGCCTGGAAAAACTGTTTGAAATTGTTTTTTTTTAACTATACTAGACCGCACGTTGCCCATACTTAGCCACAACAAAAAAAATCATAGCAGCCACACAAGCTAGATCGATCTATGTGTATACACAAACATCTTGCTATTAAAAAGCACAACACTTTAAAGTTACCCAACAAACACATTTAACATGCCAATTCATGCTGGTGTGAAATAAGATTAAGTGGGCCAAGCTGCGTCTCCAAAAGTGTGACATGATGTTGGGCTAAAATTATAGTACCAGTTTAAAGCTTTCCAATTTTTCTAAATTAATTATTATCCTCTATTTTTTAATAATATATGTTAATCTTGGACATAATTGCCGAACAAATGGATGTGAGACCTTGACATTTCCCACACATGTAGTCCTCTTCTGG
>JAUNZO010003641.1:0-10125 GCA_031894775.1 Chloris gayana | reverse complement strand
GTTTCTAAGTTGTGTCAGCACGTGCAAGACTTTACATGTGAATGATTGAGCACTAAATGGCGAATAAATTGAGGCATAAATGTACATGTATTATTGTATTATATATGTCCCTCTCAATGTCACCATCTCATTTTTCTCGTGTCTGACAATTTCTTTCATCCATCCTGGAAGGTAATGATGTTTTTTTGTTACACTAACCACACATAATAAAGAAGAATATAATTAGAGAAAATGCAGCTGTTGCTCATGACAAATTAATGTCAAATAAAGTGGTCTGGTCTTCAAAATTTTCTTACAGTAACAGGAGATGGGTTATAAAACCGAGCATTGAATATTATTATTTTTGTCTGATCAACAAAAGTAAAGCAAACACAAGCAAACGGTAGGAATACAGAGGCTGGCAGGGCCAGCCATCCAGCACAAGACATATTGATTAATGTTGTTGTAGATATTGGTTGAGGTGAGATATATTTGTATTACGTGTATTCAGTTTCCGCTTGATGACTTACAGTACCTAGCTGGATCCATTTTGTAATGACTAAAATCAGCAAGGCAACAGCACATTATTTTTACAAAACATATATACTATGAAGGTATATACTCACGTACAAACATGAGTATTCACCTTTATGAACACATGCATGCACATTCTATCCCCTATAAGTATGACGCCAAATATTACGTAGCTGATCCAAAAATTTATGAAGTCATCACAGAAATGCTCCTATCAACGAGGATATTGTCAGTCAGGTAAATGTAAAATGGCAGTAAATCTCATGCTGCTACCGCGATAGGGATGTTATCTATCATTAAAAAAATAGCAGTAAATGTAATGTTGTTGCTAGGTTCAGCACATGTACACCTCATGTATGATTTACATGACTTACGGTATCAATGTAGTAGTATGCATCTACATCTATTTAGACATGAATGGAGAAATCATACAACTATGTATCTTAGATGAACCACAAAGATCAAAGGCCTGCAAAAAAAAGGATCAACAACATTAGTTATAAATGACTTTTAGAGAAAAAATATTCATTTTACTAACCTCAACAACTCACTTTGTTGGTTCAACCCCGAGCAAATCTTGTCTCAATTTATTACCTAGCCAAATTAAATTGGTGCAAGCTACCTCCAATTGCAAATTCTCCTCCTTTACACAAAATAAATTATATTGTTGAAAACTAGAGTTATAATTTTATTAAGTAGTTAAGTAGACAAAATAAATTATTGGACGAGTAAAATGATTTTTTCCTAATTTTTCTGGTCGTGTTAGACTACTCACGATAAGAGCATTAAATATTTTAGCCGTTCCACATTGCCTTCCGTTGTTCCCTTCCCTGACCTGGGAAGGTCCAGAAACTCAATGGACGGAGACTGATATGGAGGAAATTGTAAGAAAAAAGGAAATGATTAAGAAGGACGCTCGTCATATGTTAGAGAGTGCAAGTGTGCAACTGACCGCGCACACCCAGCAAGAGCGAGAAATCCATAGTGCTCCGTTCCTACATAAACCTTTTCCCCTTCGCCGCGTCCTCTCCCAAACCATTCTATTCATCATATCCCCCGTCTCATCAACCTCCTCCGCCGGCAAGGTTACCATATGGGCTCCGCAACCGGTGACACAACTCGCCTCTCGTACCCGCTGGCCCGGCGCGACGATTCCGTCATCGACGACTACCACGGCGTCCGAGTCCCCGACCCCTATCGCTGGTAAGCAACAGCCGCGCCTAGCCAGCCGCTCCCTGGTGGCGTTCATTCCTCAGGCCATGGCTTCCGCCGCTCGCGCAGGCTGGAGGACCCGAACTCGGAGGAGACCAAGGAGTTCGTGGACCGGCAGGTGGAGCTGTACGAGAAGGTTCTCGCGACCTGCCCGGACACGGACAACCTGCGCGACGAGATCACGCGGCTGTTCGACCACCCGCGCTACTCGGCGCCGATCCGCCGCGGTAACAAGTACTTCTACTTCCACAACTCCGGCATCCAGGACCAGAGCGTGCTGTATATGCAGGTATCTGTCAAGCAATAGATACGAAGTTGCCACAACAAGACACAGCCACGTGGTTCCTTAATAATAAATAAAAATAAACATAACGACACAAGCACGTGGTTCCCGTTCCTCCGGTAGAATGCCTGATCATCTAGTCTGAATCTGCCGTTTTGTCTCCTTTCATCTTAGTAATAATTCTGGCAAAGCTTGGATGTGTTTGTGCGTGTGTTGGATTAATTAGGAGATTGGCCGCATCATGTGACTGTTAGTGGTAGGTCATTAGACTTGGAATCGATGGATAAACAGAGCTTCATGTTACTAAATAATACTAATGTACTGTATATGTATAGTCAGGTCAGATACGCTAGCTTGGGCTGAATCTTTTGGGTGTGTTTGTTTCCAGCCCTCTGAAATTTAGCATTGTCACATTAAAGAGAATCTTACTATTTATGAATATTTTAATCAATTTAATGATAAAACCCTTTTGACAGATCTGCTAATTTTTTAGATGAATCTAATGAGCTTAATTAATCTATGTTTTGCTAAAGTGATGCTACAGTAACTGTCTTCTAATCATGACTTAATTAACCTCATTAGATTCGTCTCGTAAATTAGTCTAGGGGTCTGTAATTTATTTTATAATTAAACTTTATTTAGTACTCCTACATAGTAAGATTCTTTTTGATGTGACAGCTATAAAGTTTAGACCCAGGAAACGAACACACCCTTTAGCAGCTCCTCCTAGCCTCTCTCTCTCTATGTGTATAGATGCACACGGTCGGTTCAAGCAATTTCTAAATAATAATCGGCTTTGCCGCGCCTGTATAGATGCACATTCAGCCCAAGCATGCCTACTGTATCATGCTAAGCTTGGGCTGGGCTAGAATGTCTGACCACCCATTTCTCCCGATCCAGATATATAGCCATATATAGTTGAGCTTCCCAGGGGTGGTAGAGTTGCTTCAAACCTGGTGAGGAAGCACGTGGTGCTAATGTATAGATCTTCTACATCAAAACTGTATAGATTTGGTGCCAATAACAATAGTTCTCCACGTAATTGTCTAAATATTCTATATGGCTATGAAGACTGAAGATTATTGTGAGTCTAATGCAACTTGTGCTACCTTAGTATGCTATTGGTGACATTATGGAATGAGTTGAATGTATCATGTGTCATGTTCTTATTTCAGGACCATTTGGAGGGAGAGGCAGAGGTTCTTTTGGATCCAAATACTCTAAGTACAGATGGTTCAGTTACCCTTTCTGTATTTTCTGTTAGTGAGGATGGAAACTACCTGGCCTACGCGGTTAACGAAAACGGTAGCGATTGGGCAACTATTCATGTGATGTCTACAATTGACAAGAAGTCAATGTCCGACAAATTGTCATGGGTAACTAGTCCCTATTTGCAACACTAGAGTTCTCTTAGCTTTCCATTTCGCAAACATCAATGCAGTAATGCTTTAATATAATGATTTGTTCATTAACCAAATCTGTTCTACTGGTGGATTCAGGCGAAGTTCTCATCGATCAGTTGGACACATGATGGCAAAGGATTTTTCTATGGTCGATTTCCAGCGCCCGGGTAAGCCCACATTTTTCTAGCACCAAAGCAGCCCTTTACTTTCTATGCATTTTCCATCTGGGCGTAGAAACTTTTTATTGCTGTGCAATGTTTTTGTTTTTAGTAAAGTTACTGTTGTAATTCAGTGAAGATAAAAATGAGACAACCTCTTTAATCTGAATACCAACTTCTGCAGCCAACAAAAAAAACAAGAGAATTAAAAGAGTGTTATCTATTGTGCTATTAGCAATCAGATTGGCAAACCATAAACAGATAACAATGTTTGCCAGTGACACACTGGTAACAAAAAAAAGAAAGCCTGATGGATTGACATGCCCGAGTTTATCAGATACAATATTGCAAAACTCAAATTACGTTTCTTATCAGAGTTTTCTGCATAGATTTATTGATTTCTTCAATTTATTATTTTATTTGTGCTTTACATGGCTCGGCATGCCCATGCTTCTTCAGCTCCTAGGCCAATGTGCCCAGTGTCCCACTGCTTTCATTATCTCTTATGCCTATTTTCTTTTCATGTAATTTGTGAAGATTTAAGCAACGTCAAAGTGTAACACGCAAATTACATGGAACTTATAAATTACGATGTTGAATTTAGGAAGAAAGTTGTTCGTCTTCTTTTCAACAGTTCAGAGATCTGTAAATTTTGCCTATTTAAGCTTTTCTGTTGATTATATTTATTCTTGTTTTCCGAAATGTCTTCCTATTCATGTCTCTAGAGAAGGAGGAGACTTGGATGCTGGTGATGAGATGAGTGTCAATGTTAATCATAAGATATGTTACCATGTTGTGGGATCTGATCAGTCAGAGGATATAGTCTGCTGGAAAGATCCCGAAAATCCCAAGTATTCCTTTGGTGTCTCGGTCACTGAAGATGGAAAGGTAACTCGCTGTGACTCATAAGTCAAATATGAGATCTCTTCTTAATGTTGCGATACATGTTTTCAGCCATTATGAGAATCTGAGGAAGTAAACACATAGTTATGTAATCTTCAGTGATCGGAGCTTTTTCGTATTGTTTTCTGTCGCATGCAGAAAATGTAGTAATCTGAATTATGTATGTTTTGTTTGGGCAGTACATCATGTTGGGCACCTATGAAGGTTGTGACTCTTCCAATAAACTTTACTACTGTGAAATTTCCTCTCTTCCTCAAGGAATAGAGGGTTTCAGAGATACACAGGAAATGCTTCCGTTTGTTAAGCTTGTTGATAACTTTGATGCTCAATATCAAATTGTGGCAAACGATGGTGATGAATTTACGTTTCTGACCAATAAAGGTGCCCCCATGTGACATCCCCTCCGGGACACCCAGGAATCGGAACAGAGGGACACTCGACGAAGCGAGTTACAACGAGTGTATCATCTCATACAAGCCAGAATATATACATCATGGTATAATACAACCAGGTTTTCGAAATACAAACATTGGTGCCGCGGAAGTATAAATCTTATTGAAGTTTAACAACCTACGAGTATTGCAGCGGAAACTGATACTTTATACAACAAAACACTAGTAGACGGTCAACGTGATGCACCGAGCCCTTCGTACATCACGGTCCTTCCTCTTCACGACGTCGGAATCCGTTCCCATTGGTGGGAACCACACCGGGACACTCTACTTCCAGGAACTACCGTACAAGTCGTGATAGCACGACTCATTCCCTGAAAGGTAACGAACAAACCTTGAGTATTCTAATACTCAGCAAGACTGACCCAGTCAACATGGCACGCTAAGGCCGACGCTAGTATGCAAAGGCTTTCCGGCTGTGGGGTTTACTCCTTTGCGAAAACAGCATTAAAGGTTGAGTCCTTACTTTCAGTATTTTAGCTCACATTAAGTTCATTGATCTCTAGGTTTGCAGACTATCACTATTGCAATCAAGTTTGCAGGAAAAGATTAATTCCAACCAACCACTCTTTCATTCCTCTTCCTTCATCTTCCACTTGATTAACTACGATGTGACACGGTGAACAAGCGGTACTCATTACTGCGAGGAACAACGATTCGAATCGATTTCACCAGCTGGGAAAACCCGTTTACACGGCGTATACGCACCCCTTTGGTCGCATACGACAACCTTTCACGCTAATTCTCGGCAGTGGCCGGGTTAGTCTCCCATCCGCCCGAGAACCCGGGGACCCCACGCGATACCCGTCCTCGACGTTATCCGTGAGCGACCACCCATTCCTCTCCCTTTGAGACATGAGGCCTCACCTCATTCTCCAGCCAATTAGGGGATGGGCTACATCCAACCGCTGTGGCAATTAGGTTACATCGGCTTCCTGGCCCCATAAACACCGAGTATGTAAATCGGTACGTTCAAAGACTTGCTCAGCGGGGCCAACAACGGTACGGTCCTTGACCGACACGGACGGGGCTACCACCTTGCAAGACCTCGTCTTTGCCCTTTCTCCTACAGGGCCCGTCCGGTCTCAATTCCATCTTCCTCTTCATCTTTAACTTTAACTTAAAAGACATCAATCAACTTAAAGCCTCCATGCTTTAAGATCGGACCATACCAGCTCGCGAGTGTGCTCAGCACCACTCGACTTCTACCGTAGCCCCGTGAATTAAGCGTAGCATCTATCGAGACACAACACCAACATGGATAAACAGGTAACATAGGGATTTTACTCATGCATCTAGGGTGTCAAGCAATTCCTGAAACCTAATGCACAATCACGACACAATAACCGTGATAAAAGAAAAGACTTTAAAATATAGGTGGGATGCACCGGGGCTTGCCTTGATTCGAGTCGGGGTTAGCTTCCTCGATGTGCTTGGTCGACTTCGAAGCTTCCGTCTCCTTTCTCGACCTCGGACGGAACCTCAATCACGCCGAAACCTAGGTCGACCAACAATACGTCGCGAATCACAACCATGCATGCATGAATGAAGATGATATGATGTGCAAAGGTTTTGTTAATTATGTTCATTAACCAACAATTACTGATTCATTATGTTCAGTAATTATCAACTAGAAATTAACAATTAATCATGCTCGTTAATTACTCGCTTAATCATGGTCGTTAATTAATTAATAATTAAACATTAATCATGTTCATTACTTAATAATTAACCAGGTTCATCCATTAATAATTAACCAAGCTTTTAAACAACAATTATAAATTCTTAGCGACATGTGAGAACACTTAAGCTATTAAATTGGGATCACATGAAATGACGGTGTTTAAGTTTAATTTTTGGAAAACTAACTTAACAAAAACTTTCGTCTGCAGTATCTCTAATTTTTAAAGAAATTTATTTTTCAAAAACAATTAATAATTAGCATAAAATAATAGGTTATATTAGTTAAAGAAAGGTAATTAATTAAACTATGAAATTATAATTTCCCAAAATAGGTATTTGAATTCATAAATAAATAGAGAATAATTTTATGAATCCAAAGAACTTTGTTTGACATTTTTCCGATTTTTCTTGTATTTTCTACGATTTTTGGAAGGTTGAATTGAATCTGGAAATGGATAATTTCGAAAAAGGGATTTAGGAGCTATTGGGCCGAAAGGCCAGGCCCATCTGGACAGAGCCCAGCTACTCGGTGGCCCAACCGCCCAGCCCGGCCCGGAGGCTCGCGCGTGCCCAACCCGCGCCGACCATGGCCGCGGCGGCCGAGGCGAGCGGCGCGAGAAGGGTGGGGAGACCGGGTGGTTGGCCCTGCCGACTCCACGTAGCACGGCAAGCAAGGAGGTGGGATCCACGGCGGCCGGGCGGCCCGGAAAGTCACCGGCGGCGGGTCACGGCTCTGCGCCCGGCTCCGGCGAGGCCTAGGGGTCGCCGTGGTGCACGAAAAATTAGAGAAAAAATCATGGGAAGCATCCACGGAACATGAGCAATAGCGGCACGATGACGGTTTACACGGGAGCTGGCCGGAGTAGGGACTTCACCGTCGAGGTGGAACCGGCGGCGGCCCAAGCTTGAAGAAAACGGTGGAATCCGGTCGGACTTGAGAGGGAACGCCAAGTTCATGTTGCCCGGAAGGTAGAGGAAGGCCTAGCGCATTACGGAGAGCAAGAATCGAAGTAGGGGACGCACCACGGACCTCCAATTTGAGAGAATGACGGCAACCGACCGTGGCGACGCCCGGAGGAAGAACGGCTCGATTCTCGGGCTCTAGTGCCGGAGAGCTTGTTTGGTTGCCATGGTGGGGTGCAGGGGTGAGCCACGGAGCTCCGGTGGTGACGGCTTGGCCGGGGAGGGCCGGAGGCGGCCGGCGGTGGGGAAACCAGGAGGGGCGCGGACGGCGTTGCTTCGGGTGCGAGTTGTGAGAGGGAGATAAACACCGGCCGGGCCTCTTATCTCCAACGGCGGTGAGGCGGTGGGGGGGGGAAACCCTGCGTGGCGCCGGGACGAGAGGGCGCGCGGCCTCGCTGCTGCCAGCGCTGCTTGGTTGAGCGGCGGGGCGAGGCGGTTCGCAGAGAGAGAGAAGAAGAAGAGAGTGACATGTGGGGCTGCGGCTACTTTACAAAAACACCCTCGCACTTTTGATTAATTGAAAAACATACTTCCGGCACTCGAAAAAATTCCGTGAAAATTCAGGGAGGTATTTGAAAGTATTTTAAGCACTTTTCTTTTTAGGTCCAGGTTAAGATTCCAAACTGTTTTCGAAATAAAAATTCAAGTTTAAATTAAAAGGGAAGCTTTGTTTATTTCTTGCACTTATTTTCACAAAGCAAAATAATTTCCGGATAGTTTTGTAAATCTTTGTTTATGATATTTAGGCCATAGAAACATATTAAACATAAATTTTTCTTCTTATTTTATTTCTTTTTAAGCACTTTCTTTCTTTAACTAGTTTGATATTTTATGTGAAATTCTTAAAAAAAAATTCAATATTTTCACAATGCACAAGATGATATGCTTATGAATGACATGAACATGCACTTTTGTATTTAGGGTTGTTACACCCCAAAAGCAAGCTTGTAAGGGTTTTTTTCGAGCGGAACGGGGGTTTTACCCACCTTATATTGCATCGAAACAATGAGTGGCACAAGGGCCATACACATTACATTACATGAGGGCGGAAGCCTAGTCCAGCCAATCCCTTTTTATAGGGGGAGAGCAAGCTAAAGGAAGAGAGAGTATTTACATGAGGCGGGAGGAGAGATAGGACCGCCAAGCACGAAGGGCGGCAATATGTACATGTTTCCTGTATCTATAGCCCCGCAGGTCGAGGTCGTGGAGAAGAAGCTTGATGTTTGATCCCACGTCGGTGTCGATATGGGCGAAGACCAAGTCGTTGCGGCATTTCCATAGCCGCCAAAGGATCATGAGCACGATGTCCGGCCGGACGGGAGTGAACTCGGGCGATGGGCAACGGAGGGCCCAAGGCGAGAGCGCACGTGCGGTCGTAGATGCGATGCCGAGCCTGTCGAAGAGCTGAACTGCGGGGCTGCAGCTGAAGAAGAGGTGGTCAGCCGTCTCGGGGCGCTAGGGCACCGAGGACAGTAGGAGTCGGCTCTATCCAGGATTGCCTTGTGGAGGAGGTTGTCTCTCGTAGGCAAGCGATCACGGCACAACAGCCAAGCGAAAAACGCAGCTTCGGTGGGACCTTCGTGCTCCGGATCACGGCGCCATTTGAGTCCCGGACGCCGGTGGAGGCCATCGACCTGTAAACTGCAGCAGAAGAAAAGCAAGTGGAGCCATCCCGGACGTACGTCCGCTCATCCGGCCTATCATCAATTTCAAAGCTGGAAGTTAGTGTGCGCGAGAGACCTCAACTCGTCGGTGGCAGCACGGGAGAGCCTAGGTCGAAGTGGAAACTCCGCCTCTCTCAGCGTCGTTGCGACGCTAGCGTGGGGATTTAGAGAGTGAGAGAAGAGGGCAGGAAGGTGCAGGCAAAGAGGGCCTACATGGAGCCGGTCATCGAACCAAAAGGAGGTGGAGGAGCCATTGTGAACACGCACGCGGCTGAGCGCTCTATAGGTTTGGTGCAGGTCGGACAGGAGGAGTGGCATGAAGGAGTCACCGATGAAGCGGTGGTGGATGTGTGAGGAGGAGCGGAGCCAGGCTTGCCATGGCACGCGGTCCGGCGCGAAAAACTTGTGGATGAATTTTAGGAGAAGGCATCTGTTTTGCAAGGCAAGATCTTTAACGCCAAGGCCGCCCTCACTACGCGGAAGGCAAGCTTGCTCCCACGCAACGAGACACTTGGAGCCGGAGCAACAGTCCTCACCAGTCCAGAGGAAAGCACGACGACGCCGATCAATGGCTTTGATAACCCCTTTGGGTAGAGGCAGGGAGCACATATGATAGACTGGGACACTGGACAAGATGGCATTTACGAGGATGAGGCGACCACCTTTAGAGAGGAGGGAGCCTTTCCAGCCGGCAAGGTACTTGTCACACTTAGCAATGAGCGGCAGGAAGTCGGCGTTGTGCAGTTTGGTGTGCGAGAGGGAAGTCCTAGGTAGGGCTGGGGGAAGGAGGAGATGGCGCAGCCAAGGATCGCGGCCATATCTGCAGCCTCCGCCGGCTCCAGGTTCATCGGAACGAAGGTGGATTTGTGATAATTGATCACCAGGCCCTGA
>JAUNZO010003639.1:0-21424 GCA_031894775.1 Chloris gayana | reverse complement strand
CCACCGTGCGTCATCCGACCCACGCTGCTCCGCCCCGCCGGTGGGCCCTCCGGCGGCCCACATGTCACCGGGACTACTAGCGCGCGCGGTGCGGGTGCGCGCGGAGCGTTACGCCCCAGCTAATTTTCATTCGCGCCAGCCACCTCAGCGCGCTAATCGCTCGAGACGGAAACTCACCGCGGCTAGTTACGCAAGTGCCCCCGGATTAAGCGCGCTCGAACGGATCGGCGCCGTACGTGCTGCCAACGGGCGGCTGGGATCGGGCGCGCCGGGAACCTCGGACACGTCGGCGCTTTTGAACCCCGGCGGGATTTGGCGCGTCGGGTCGCGGATCTTCTGCGGCCGGGCGGCGTCAACGTCGGCGTCGTGGAGAAGTCAAAAAGGGTAGGAAGAGACGGCGTGTTGCCGGTGGCAGCGGCAGCGAAATCAAGCCCGGCTCCTGGCTTGGAAGCAAACCCTTTCCCGCGTGTCCTCTGCTGTCGAGCGGTGATGGCGCGGCCGTCGTCCGGGGCTTTTCACACCGGCAATGGCTATCGACGACCCAACCATAATGATCGCTGGAGGTCGGTACCCGCACAGACGTGACAGACAGTATTAGCACTGGAGGGAGGGGTTTTCCCTGGCGTTATTCGCGCGGTAGCTTTTGGCGAAGGCAACGTTGGGTTCCCGCATGTCGCTTCCGAGTGATCGGGAGAACGACGTTTTTTCTTTCCGTATACTCGTGTTATTGAATTGTATGGACTTTTTGTTCAGGAGGTGGGTGTGTGCATGGCTATCACGTCCGGGACAATCTGTGTTAGTGGGCAAGTGCATTAATTTTCCCAATGATTATCTCCTCTTGAAACAGTGATAAGTAGCTCTGATGGAATGTGTCGGTACAACGATGTGCCGATATGGTACATATGAACCAGCCTTTTGTTTCAAAATATGACCGTGTTCGATAGCTAGCTCCGTGTGAAATGAAAATTTTTATTTTCGAAGCGGAAAATAATCTCATTACTCGTGTGCCCACTGCTAATGTCTTGTCAGCAACTAAAGTTTGAATACAAGCACCTAGATTGCCCACGGTTGGATTTTCACCCTTCACACACTCGTAATATTACGAGTGTGCTTGGTCTTTTGGCTGTAGCTTTTGCCTCGAAAAGCCCAAACAATCAGCGGATAAAAAGCGGTAGGTTCTTTGAGCAAAAATGGTTTTCTCTCTGGTACGAAGCTCGTAATACGTTTTCCCTTTCTAGAAACAGTAAATTCTTCGAAATTGCCCACCTACCACTGGTTACAAACATATCAATTCATTTTTTTCTCCCCTCCCCCTTCCCCCAATCGCGTGATCGACCTGTAGTGAGGAAACGGGTGTGACAATAGGTATCCCATCAACAGTCGACGACCTTCACGCCGAATGGCCTCTCGCCCTCCGGTCGCTATGCTCCAAGTCATCAAAGTGTTGTATCTAATTATTGATTAATCATCTTTTTTACTTATCACACGGTATTTTACGATTTGCATATATAAATCATGTCTCAATTTTTTCGAGCTTATTACAAACATTTCTTATCGGACATACAATTGCACACTCACAACTGTTTATTTCAAACAAACAACTTTTAGTTTTTTCACGCCTCACAACTTATAAACAACTTTGTCACGGCTCACAACCCATAGTATAGATTTTTTTCAAAGGTCACAACTCAATCAAACACATCCTCATTCACGAGCAACTCTATTATACTCACATGGCTTTAAAATTATACCTTTAAATCTCATAAAGTTGTCTTGAGCCAGTCCCTGTAGCACGGAAATGAGATTGCCTACAACTTCCAAGTCATAGTTTGTTGAGACCAAAGGTCATTGTATCATTTGAGCATCAGTTTTCAGGATGTTACTTCCAATCCCCAAATTTACATAAACTTGATCTTCTTATCGGCAGCGTGGATGCATACACATCAGGATGTTTGGTTGGTTGCATGCTTGTAGCCTAGCTGAGAATATAATATGTTTGGTTGCCAGCACGAGTCTTGCCCGTAAGAGATAAACATCAAGAAAAAAATACTAATAGCATCTATTTACCATTGTACATCTTAATCTACTTTAATGTATACTAATATAATTTACAAGTAACTAATTATCTAGAAATATTGTCATCAGCTCATCACATTTTGGTAGCCTCATTTCGAAGGAATGCACATCATTTCTCCACCTTGTTTAAAACAATTATAAATTTGTGATTAATATAATGATAAGAATGATCATATACGAATATATGACATGTGATTTATGAGATTGTTTGACAATGAAGAATTGAAGACGAATGCAATTTTTGTGAGTGTAAGGGCATGTGCCCTCCTTAATATAGTTATTAATAATGGTTAAATATGTATTAAATTTGTGAATATGTGAAATATATTAATCAAATATTCACATGTCTCAACAATATATTAAAATCTGAATATCACGATCGAAACGTAATAAGATTGTTCAAATCAGGGCCATCGATCGACACGGCCAGGCGCACAAGGCCCCCAAAAGTTTGGGCCCCCAGATTCCTAAACCTTTACTTATTGAGAAAGAACGTCATTTAGCAAATGAAGCCGACTACAGAATTGACAGGGAAGAGAGCAGGTTGCATCGATATCTTCCTTCCACAGAAAGTGAATTCATCTGTTTGTCTTTGTTTCTCTCCATCCCTAATCGTGAACAATGTCGTGGGGATGACAACAAATTCTCATCGCCAGTTGATGTCGTTGTTCCCTCACGCACAAGAGACCAGGCCTGTGAGAGATGACTCCAGCAAGCAATATTCCAGCGGCCAGTACGTGCTCCATACTTCTATCTTGTTTTCTTTTTCTACCTTACGTGATAAGAGCCTAAGCCCTCAGGCTAATGTAGTAGTATTTGTTTGTCAAACTGACCATAATCCTAATCGAATAACCAGCCATTTGCATCGAGGAATATTTCGGCCAAACTTGGTTGTACTACTGATCCAAGCCCATCAAGAACAAATGTCTTTGATAATAAGATATGTTGATATGCCAGCAGATCTCTCTGAGGAATCTTTCTTAGGTTTTTTATATGTTTTCTTTAGGGAATAGGTTTTTTATATGTAACTGTAAATGATACTACTGGCCAAGGATTATTTTGATGTTTGACAAAATGCTAAAAAATATTCTATTATTTTCTGATGAAAATATTGTGTATCCTAAAAAACAGGGCCCCATTTTCTTTTTTGCTCCGGGCCCCCAAAATCTCCCGTACGGGCCTGTTCACATAACCTTGGGGTGAATGTCTATGGCCTCACTAGAAGTATTTACAATTGAAGATTGGCAAAAATTTACTACCGGACCAAATTTATTGAAACTCAATGATATTTAACCTATGTTGCAGAACTAAGCATTTGTGACTATGAATATTGAGATACCCCGCTCAAATGAGAGCACGGTGACCCCACGGGCAGGTTTCTTTGTGGTAGAGTACTATGTTTTGTGATATTTGTTGTTGGCGCTGCTGTCGCTACGCATAGTATTTTTTAACTACACTGATCCGTGCAGCATTATTTCCCTGTCACTAGGTGTCCACGGAAATGTGTTGTTTTTTTCTCACAAGGAAACTGCCCTAAAGTCTGAGTGGTTGGGACGCTCAGGAATTACAATAACTCGTCGGTTTCACTGGTCAGGGAAATTGTTTGGTAAATCTGAGGGAAATCAATTCCCTGAGGGCCGACCGACACGGATTGCCGTCAGGGAAACTGAATTTCCATGCTGCTTTATACCTGGCGGTTATTCCCTAACGGGAGGCCGACAGAGTCTATTTTTCTGTGGGTTTATGGCGCACAGGGATATCGTGCTGTCCAGTAGTGGTGACAGCTGCTGTAATACACTCATGAATGGTCGAAATACCCTTTCCCCTCTCCTTCTCGAATGTTCTTTCTTTCAAGCAGAAATGAAGAGGTCATCTCTGGCCCCGTTCGTTTCCACCCTCTAAAATTTATATACTATCACATCAAAGAGAATCTTACTATTTAGTAGTACTTTTATTAATTTAATAACAAAACCTATGTCGCGACCCCCTCTAATTTGCGAGACGAATCTAATGATCCTAATTAATCTATGTTTAGCTACGGTGATGCTACAGTAAACATCTTCTAATAACACCATAATTACCCTCGTTGGATTCGTCTCGTGAATTAGATGGGGAGTCTGCAATTAGTTTCGAGATTAGACTTTATTTAGTACTCCAAAATGATAAAATTCTCTTTGATTTGACCCTCTAAAAATTATATAGCTGGAAACGAACAGGCCTCTTTTCATCGGGAGGGAGGACATCCAGAGGTGCGGGTCACATGTGACGTCAGGCGATGAAGGGAGGACATCCAGAGCGACGGCTACTCAGGATGTGTTCGTTTCCTGGGGTCTAAACTTTATAATCTGTCATATCGAGGAGAATCTTACTATTTAGGAATGCTAAATAAAGTTTAATTATAAAATAAATTACAGGTCCCTAGACTATTTTACGAGACGAATCTAATGGGGTTAATTAAGTCATAATTAGAAGACGATTACTCGTAGCATCACTTTAACAAAACATAAATTAATTAAGCTCATTGGATTCATCTCGAAAATTAGCACCAATCTGTAAAAGGGTTTTATCATTAAATTAATCAAAATATTAATAAATAAGTAAGATTCTCTTCGATATGATAGTCTTAAATTTTAGAGGCAGGAAACGAACAGGGCCTCAGGTCAGGTGGATTCGTTGGTCCCTAGTGCGCGTCGATGGAATCTTGCCATCTTTTGTTGCGCACGAGACGGCGTTGATGGAATCCGCGGCAAAGTTGGAGCTTGCGCCTTCCGCCACCGCTCGTGCCCATGCTCCGTTTCAAATGTGTGTGCGTACCTATGCGCTTCGCACGTGCGGCATGTAATGTAACCGTTGCCGAAACAGCAGCGGCGTGAACCGAACCCGGATCGATACGCCCCCGTGAACGCGCCAGTGAATTTATTCGAGGCGGGCCCACGCGTGCTTCGTGCCCTCTCTCTGTCTCTTCCTCCGTCGTCTTCGCCGAGAGGCTTTCGGAATCTCGGAGACGTGCGTGCACGTTATTTACGGTCGGAGCTCAGAGCGGCAGCAGCGTCAGAGCAGGAGCGGAGCGGCCGTCTTCAATGGTGGACGGAAAAACGACACGGACGGGACGGATCGGTAACCCGCCACGCACCTAACTAATCCGCCGTGATTACCACAACTAACCACCAACTCTTCGTCCACAAGCAACACCGCCAGCACACCCATCAGCGACGATGCGTGGATCAGATTCCTGCCGTGCTTCCTTAAGCCAAGCAAGGTTTGACTAATAATCGGGTGCGGTGATATCGCCATTAATTGGCTGATCTCGACATGCGGCGAGGGCGCGTCCCGTCCGTGTGGGTTGCCAGGAGAGAAATGTTGCAGCTGCCTCTGGATTTGTTACCATTCGTGGCCAGTGGAGAGATTGGGATATGGCAGCTTGCTGTCCAGTAGATCTAGTGACATGACGCATGCAGCTTTCTCGTTTTAAGGGAGCGAATGATTGGGATGACGTCGGTTTTTTTTTGGGCTTCCTTAAAATAGGTACAAATTATAGTGACCAAAGTGTAGCAAACAATATCAATTTGTTACTACACATCAATGATGACTAGTCACTTTTTTGGAAGGGGTGTTCCATATACAATATAGCTCGAAATTAACCTAAAATAAATGAACAAGCGTACTCATATACGTAGTCTAATTACCAGAGAGAAATAATGCTTGCACGCACGGTCGTCCTACCTAGCTGGTTCAAAGCTAATTTTCCCGCAAGAACTGTTCAGACATAAAAATAAACCACAGATGCGCTCATTTGACATTTGGTACAAGGAAAGGTGCGTAAGGTAGCACATTCAAGCAACCATCCACGGAGTCACGATGCCACCGTTTATGGGAGCGAGAGTACAGCATTTTGCTGAGTTGGTACACCACCAGACTCGCTCGCTCAAGTACGCCCCCAATCATGTTGAATTCGTCCGCACACAAGCTGGAAACAAAAGGTGCGTCTCACTCTCACCACGGAGATCGGATCGGGACATGGGACTCTTCTCTTCGCAAGAGGCAAGCAGCTTCTTCGCACCGTACGTAGAGCGTGCAGTCGGCAGTCGCCGTCTGGGGATTAATTACGATTATCCCAACCAAAAGTTTTGCTGTTATGTGAAGAAATAGGATATGGACCGTACGTGCGGCCGAGGGGTTTGTCCGGTTCTTCTTTTTTTTTCTTGTGGTGGTTTAGTGCTCGTGGAGATACAGCTTGGACGTATGGATCATGAGCGTGCAGCATGTCGGCAGATTCGCTTGCCAGATTGACCACTAATATACCATATGATGGATATGATCTGGTGCGTGATTAGAATCCTTTGCCCCGATGCCACGGCAAAGCGTTTATACCGATGACCTTCTTCACTGTAATTGAAAAAGTGGCGCCAAAGCAAAGAACCTTTTTCGGTTCTTCGAAAAAACAAAAATTAAACTGGCTATCAGGAGTAGTTTAGTCTCACCATTATGGGCCACAAGAAGGCAGCGTCCCGTGTATAAGAACTGGGCTGTACAACAGCCCACGAGGAGATTCGGGTTCGGCCTTTGGTGTCGATCTGTTGGACCGCAACAACAGCTTGGAATGATGTTAAAGCATATGCTCCCCCTGACGACAGGATAATTCTGAAATGCTTGTTGACAGGGATGAAACATGTGAAAATACAAGATTCACAGGGTATAATGGGAGCACAGGCTTACACCTGTTCACAGACGATGGTCCCACCAAGTTAAGCTTTATGAAATGTGGCTGGACGTAGAGGTACGCTGCTATCACACGAGGCTGTCACTACTCGCATGAACTAGTTGCAGCTTTAGCGTCCACGAATATTGTTTGCGGGCACCATTAGAGTGTTGGTATCTGTCATTGTACAACCATCAGACCAGCAAAGTGCAAGATGATGGCTTGGATTAGACACTGTATGTGCTGCCACGTCCTAAACAGATTGTTAACACCACCACATCGATGTCCTTGCAGGTACCAACCCTGTCATCTCGTTCGTAATTGCCAGCACCACACTTTTGTTGGTAGAGCAAGTCGTCCAAAGAGATGCTCGGAGGCCATTCTGCACAACGGGTTCTTATCCTCTAATTTGAGTGGTTTTTTTTTGCGTCCCAACTCTCAAGTCCAAGTTGATCTGTCTACACCAAATCAGTTGATTATTGGGTCATCATTTATACAAATAGGAATCATAGAACTATTTGTATCTACCAGCACTCATCAAATCATGTTTTGAGGAGAAATATTTCCATGATAAGAGGTAGGTCTCTTGCCACACTAACAATGCATATACAAAAAAGGAACATTTCGGCGTCAAATACATTCGTGGATGACAAAAGAACACTAGATAATGGGACAGGCATCAATCATGAAACAAAACATGCCCCAGAATCCAATGCTAGGGAGAATCTTTTCATTATGCAAAAGAAAGAGCTTTATTTATTATGAAATACTGCTCTTACAATGCGACTCACAAAGTACTGACTCGACCAATTCTCCGTCACTGACGAGAGAATTGCAAAGTTCAACATATATATTGACACTCAGGTGGGGATCAGAATCTCCACTCTCATATTATTTATTTCTTTGGAGCTCAAGTTGTCCTAAACAACGAGCATCATCGAGACCATAACTCCTCCTTCACGCTTGGCACATACAGTTATTCCTGCCTTATGACTGATTCTTTGAGGGTACCAACTGTTATAGCCTATAACTGGTGGAGCCACAGAACAGTGGAGGGCTAGCAGAAATTGTAGTAGCAAAGTTGTAGGCTTCTTACTTTATTGTTCTGTACTATGACAAGACTTATTGGAACTTGACTACATTCTTGAGTAAGGGAACGCATTATAACGTCATATTATCTAGGTAATACAACAAATAATTGTAGCATCCATTTTTGTAGGGTTGAGCCGCTATCATGCATAATTCCATGGTAAGTCTCAAGAAGGGTTGAGCCTCCAACATAAGCAGAGGTATTTTATGAGTCTTGGAAAAGGGATATCCGATACCCTTAGTTACGGGAAAAAAATAGTAGATGCAAATAATCTAGCCGATTTCCATGTTGCAACTATGATAGATGACCATCTAACATATTTGTTTCAAAATAATATAATTCCAGTTATCCTTGGAAATTATTTTCTGCACATGAAATTCAGGTAATAAGGAGGTGAAATTACATTTGAACAAGGTGGTGAAGTTAAAAATTCCAAAAATACAGAGTTGACCACATGGATCAAAAATGCGAAAACATGAAAATAGAGTCAAACAAACCTTGAAATTTGGGAATGGGGATTTGCAATAACAAGACTTGTCAATGGAAAATTTAAAGTATACATCGCTCCTTCTTTAGCACAGTTTATAGCATGTTCATACTATCGTATGGTCTTGATGTTAGTCTTTGTTTAGCTCAATTCTGGCTCTAAAAGAGCACTATTTCACTTGTTATTTATACGGAATGATACGAGTCAGTTTTTTTGTGAGTCATATTGTAAGCACACTGTTACTTTATAAATAAAGGTCCCTCTTTTGCATAATGAATACAATTTCTTTATTATTGGATTTAGGGGTGGTTTTGTTTCATGAATTCTCACTTTATCTAGTGTCCTCTTTTGAGCCATATATGTTTTTGCTCCAAAATATTCTTTTTTATATATGCATGGTCAGTGTCACTAGAGTCATCCTTATCAGCAAAATGATTAGTGAGGAATACATAAACTATAAATTAATAATCACGAGACAAATGAGATGGCGACTTTGAAAGTGAGATAACACAAGAAAAAGATCTAATTGCATAAACCACCCCATGTCACGTGAAGTTTGAGATTCCCGTATATCAGTTTATACTTTTCATGCAAATTGTCATCCATACTGTTTTTTTTTGTGCAAAAACCACTCAAATTTGCACATGTTTAATTGATTTAAAGCGTTCTATTTCATTTCAAGCAATCAGTTGTGCGCTTATCGAATTTACAATTTTTGGAAGTATAGCCTTCATATTGTTTCAGAGAATGTGGTAAGAAAAAGAATGCAAAATCAAGGTTGAACAGTGTTTCACGCAGTTTGAGTCTTTGATTCATTTTTTATGAAACTAAGATGAATTAAACTAATTGAACCACTTTCATAATAATAAATTCAGTTAGTTTAGATTTTATTGAATTTACGTCGGTTAAAACATTTAAAATCCATTACATACGCGTCGGTTAAAACATTTAAAATCCATTACATACGTATAGCTGGGGTTTGTTTAATTTACAGCAAAATATAAAGGAGGCAGTAATTTGAATCTAAAAGACACATGGATAGGAATATCAAAACTCCAAATGACTTATAAGGTGGTTTATGCAATAATTAACTTGAAGATAAAAGTGATGGCAACACTGATAGTCTCCAGAAAATATATTTATTACTTATATATATTGAACACAACAAACCCAACAAAAAGTGATAATGATATGTATCAATTATATACAGTATACAAAATCAAACACTGCAGGTTGCTTTCGAAATCCAACAGGACGTCAAGATCATTGATATTAATGGTGAACAACACCGGTTTGTTAAACTGAACATGCATATTTTAATGCATGGCAACCGTGCATTTTGGGATGTTCGTCAAAGTCCTCTGTCGGACACCGATAATAGACTAAAATATGCTCTCATCTACAAAATGCTACTCCCTCCGTCTAAGAATATAAGGATTCATTGACTTTCTGATTTTTCGTTTGACCATTCGTCTTATTTAAAAATTTTGAAAATTTTATTTATTTTGATACAATATACTTTATTCCTAAGTATATTTTAAGTACATCTTCTTTAGTTTTGTATTTGCATAAATATTTTGAATAAGACGAATGATCAAACGAAAAATCGAAAAGTCAACGAATCCTTATATTCTTGGACGAGAAAGTACTAAGTAACAATGCCCAGCTATGCGACTTTGTTCTATTTGTCTGGTAGAACTGCTCATCATCACATGTGCAATTATTCATGTGGTTGCTGGTCCAAGAGAGGATTGAATGTCGTGCTCTTCTTCTAGTTAATAAGGCAGACACGAACACAAACAACCTCATTTTCGTTGTCCAGTTTGCGTTTGAGATTCCCATATATATAAGTTTATTTTTTTCATGCAAATCCCCATCCATAATGTTCCCTTTTTTTTGCAAACCAATCAAATTTGCACATGTTTAATTGATTAAAACATTCTATTTCATTTCAAGCAACCAGTTGTGTGCTTTACAAATTTTGGAATCGAAGTATAGCCTTCATATTGTTCTATTTTGATGCTACTTCTTTGTTCGATGATGACATTGGTTTTCTATTTTATTTAACCACTCAGGCGATATGAATATTTCTCACAGATTTGCTATTCGGCAGCTGAGTCTTATTAACACTTTTAAAAGCGTGCCAAATTTCCAAAGAATACCGTATATTGTACTATTGTTTGGCCACATTTACTTTCGTGTACTATTTTATCGTGTCAACTGTGCACTCTAATAAAAGTAGGTTTATCGTGCCGTATGCGCCTTTGTCGCAGGCTGAGGTTGCTCAGGACGCTGGACGGATGAAGAAGTTGTTTGGGCCTGCAGTGGCTGACGACTCTCAGCTAATGGAGATTAAAAGGTTCATTCAGGTAGGTCTGCTGTGCACTCGGTTCGATCGGCATGAACCAGCATTTGTGGCTGGCTCGACAACGGGCTGAAGCGAAGGAGGAGAATGGCAGCCCGCACAGTAAGAGTGATCCACCGCGTTGCATCCGGGTGCAGCAGTTTGCCTGAGCATTCCTGGTCCACTTCTGCGGTGGCTAAGGGGCAAGCAAAGCAGGCCACCGCTGTTGGCACCAAGGTTTACATTCTCGTTTCTCGTGGTAATCCCGATCGAGACCGGAACGTCGGTTTTCGCGGAAACCGGTAATCCCGGTCCGGAATCCGGACGAACTTCATTTTGGCAGTCCAGTCGGGACGAACCGGGATCCCGGCCGGGATAACCGGGATCCCGGTGACTGATTTATAGAATTCGAGAAAAGGTTAAAACATAAAAAAAGACATGGAATTAATCTAAAAAATTGACATAACAGTTCCATAATATTTATACTCATATTCATGACACATAAAACATTCATCCATCACAAATGCGTGATAAAGACATAAAACATACATCCATCACACATAGTTCAATTACAAGTCCCTAAATAAAGTTCACAACTAATACATCGATGACAAATACAAACTATGATAGATAAACATGAACCCGTGCGTCACTAGATAAGGTTCTTTTTTTTTATTATTTCTTTCTTAACTTGTATCTTACTTCATTTTTTTCATGACTCAAAACTCATTATTTTTATCATTCGATTTCACCATAAATCATGATTTTTCATCTAGTTTGTTTACATATTTTTATATCAAATTCTTTCAAATTTTCAAAAAATTCAAAATTCAAATCCGGAATCCCGGTCTCCCGAGTGAAACCGGCCCGGACCGGGATCTCCGGAAACCGCGGAAACCGGCCGGAAACCGGTCGGGATTTCAAACACTGGTTGGCACACTGAAATCTGTTTCCTCGTAGTTTGTGGGTATTAGTGCCACCAGTTTTCAAAACGAACCATTTGTCAGAGACAGAACTGTGGTCGGTGATCATTAGAAGAAATAAACCTGTTGAACATAATGAATGTGCATACCAGAGTTTAGTATTATGGACAATTAAGTGCTCAAGTATTTTTCTATTATTGAGGCCTTTTTTCTTTGATCAAACAAACATGAAAGCAACAAGTCACTCTATTAAGAGAATATAAACCGTCCTACTCAAATGGAGCAAATTTCTTATTTGCCATCTAGAATTATACTCTTCTCTTATTTGCCATCAAAATTGTACACTTCTCTTATTTGCCATCGAATTTAGTTTCACTTCTCTTATCTACCACTTTGACCACTTTGGTTGTTAGATTATTGTGCTTTCATTGCTGCATTATTTTTTGCTACAATAGCAAAATAGATTCGTCTCAGTCTATACTATATGCGAAGAAAAAAATCATTTTTTCGGATGAAAATTATTGGCTATATTATATTTAAACTCAAAATTTCCTCAAATTTTAATCTGAAATTTTTGAAAAACATTTTTAGAATAAAGTACACATTGAGACAAACCTATTTTGGTATTGTAGCTTGAATACTGATGTGACATTATCAAAAATTTCTATGAGCTAAAGTGATTAGAGTGGCATATAAGAGAAATGAAATTAGATCCGATGGCAAATAAGAAAAATGCAAAATTTCAATGGCAAATAAGAGAAGAGTATAATTTTCAATGGCAAATAAAAAATTTACTCACTAAAATGACCTGATGTACCCAATTTATAATGATATGGAAAAATATAAACATTGGTACAAGATACTCCAGAAAATAGCATGATTTGATCAGTTATGGATAAAGGGATCGAGTAGGTAGAATGATGCACTGCAAACCAGAAAATAGCCAGCCTGGAGCAAGTATTGTTTTTTGTGTGCCCGATCCGTTGTTTTTTTTTTATTTGCCGGGACCGATGACATCCAAGGCCTAGGCAGCATCATGGCTCCCTGCCAGCATGCATGGGGTTCAAATCCTCTACATTGGAGTTTTTAATGTAGAGGTGCTACAGATAACTGGCATTAGCAGTCATCCGGAGCCATCCGTGCAAGATCCAATGGATGAAATCTAGAGTCTACAAGTGCCGATAAAACAATAGAAAAGAGTGCTACGGTAAACCATACCCCTGTCGCTACAGTAGTCGCTACAGTGCTAATGCAGAGATCTTTTCCCTCTCACGAATTACTGTAGCAGATGCTACAGCTCTCTGCATTGAGACCTCTACAGCAGAGGATATGCACCCGCATGCAAGTGCTGCCTAAGACACGAAGCTAATAAAAGCTTACAGTATGGAACCATTCCAAATATTAGTTATGTAAATATATTCGGATTCATGCAAGTGAATTACTATCAAAAAGTACCGCCTATTACATTTGATATTCTGGACATGTAAAAGATACCTTATTGCAGTTGTATGAATCTTTCCAAGTGGCGAGCATCCATTGATTAGCTTGGTTGGATAATATACCGCTATATCTTGTTTGGCCTAAGAAAAAGCCATGGATTATTAGTTACTACAAGCCATAAATCATGGAAAATCGAGTAATAGCCATAGAAAAATGAATGGCATAGGTGTACTGACTTAGTAAATGTTAAGAAAAATGTTGCCCCAGGAGTCAATTAAGTTTCCAACCGAAAAAGATCTTGGAAAACAAATAATCAGGCCACTAAGAACACTTTACAAAACTCAATCAAGCAAACACAACTATGCTTTTGTCGATCGATAGAGCACTAACATTGTCATGTTACTATGTGTTTAAACATTGTATGATGTCATGTCCGGACACCAAGTAATAGCGCATCAGGGAATTAACAAGAGTTTTAGTTAGTCTCAGAATTGTTCAACTAGAGATAAAGTTTAAGTCAAAGATTCTTATAACCCGAGACTCAAATGATCATTTGTCTTATTTTCTATGTGCTACATCTGCCATAAGCAAGAAGATGGTTCTCGGGTGAGATGAGTAACAACGTCATGCTTTAGGCCATGGGAATAGTATAGAAACAATCAAATATTGTTTTATAAATATTTGTTTTTGGCCACAGAGGATACTCTGGTCTGATGTTGTCACTATACACCTCGCTGGTGCTCTATCTTTTAGAACGTCACATCTTTTTCCTGACCATAGCAGAACCAAAAAGGCGATGTGAGTGTGCGTATCTAGTAGTAAGTAATATGAAAACATTTTAATGGAGTTAGTTTTCCAAATACGGTCAATTATACTTTAAATTTAAATTCAAACTTGAACACAATTTAAACAACTTGTAATTATGAAATATAACATAATCCTAACAAAACTATGTGTTGATGCTACTATAGATGCAATGAATTTAGGTCATTTTTTCATAATTTTTCAAGAAGGTTTTGATGACTTAAGAACTCAATTATCTCTTAAAACCTATCCTAATTTAGGGATTTATATTTTAAAATTGTCATCATATTTGTGAATGTTCAAAGCTAAAACGGGTGCTTCAATGTATGCTCTACTACTAAAAAAATCGGTACTAATTCTTAAGCTGCAAAAGTATTTTTAATCGAGTGTTAGGAAGACTTAATTATTAACGAAAAAACGGAAAAAAAAAGGAGAAACTATCGTTTCGCCCAAGTGTACTTATCGCTCGCTAGTTAGGCGACAGGTCCCACCGGACGTGATAGATACCTGTCGCCTAGTGAACGGACAACAGAGTGACAATTTTACAATTTTACAGATACAACGGTTATTTATATTAAATAATTAATTGATGTAATTATTAATAAAAAAATTCAACACTTCACGACATCCTGACGGCCCGTTCAGTGTCACAGGAATGGGCCAGAATGCACTGCAATGGCCCGAACCAAACAAAATCATCTCTCGAAAATATGTTGTTCGATTAAGGTCTCGATTTGGAATGAAATACGACCTGTTTTCGCTGTTTCATGCATCTCGTGACCCGAATTGGTTATCCACCTCTTAAAATTCGAAATGGAGATTACCGGATCACTAATTCCCCAACCCAGAACAAATCTTGGACCTGTTTCAATCCTCCGTAACCGAACAAGGCCTGACCCGTTGGGTCCCGACGAACTGGTCGTCAAACGTGGTGCCATCCGTACCCGTGCAGAACCCTGGACGGAGGAGTCGAACTTGGAGAGGACGCGCGGGTTTTCCACACGAACATGAGGAATATTCCAAACTCTACACAGTCGTTGGCTATCATCTTTCAGCAGCAGCCAGCAGCCGCGCGTGGGGCGTCCTCCTCCACCGATTCACCAGCACGACTCCATTAGTTGGGCTGTCTAATATTTCACAATCAAGAAAGGGAAAGAACTAAAAACAAGCGGTTCTCCCTTGCTGCAGAGACCGCATCAGATTGACCATAGCGAAAAGTACCATGATGACAAATCGCGCGTGCGTTCCCACGCTTGATTGAGTGTCCTGGTCCACTCTTGAGCTCTACAACCGTGGACTGGCCATCTGATAAAGAATCCAATTATTTTGCTCAGCTCAGAGTTTATCGATACTCTGGAATCTGGATTGCAAGGGGTCCGATCTTGGTCCCTTATACATGCGTCCGGAGTGTTGACTTCGTCTGTTAGGTGTGCTAATCTCTCAATTAATTTGTAACTACATGGTAGCTCGAGAGAACCGAGGAGGGAAAGGAAGGAAAAGCCTACAATAATAAGGTTCGTCTGCTTGCTTGTTCGTTTAACTACGACTGTTGTGAGAAAATGAAAGCCACCAGAAGTTCTTGCATCTCACTTATTTGTCTTGCAAAAAGAAAATTTGAATTATATGCAGAGTTGCAACTGTGGCTAAAAAGTTACTAGTATTCCGTCTTCTTTTGATTCAGTTGTATTGAGACTAACTTGATGATTCAGTATGCTCTCAACAAAAAAAAATTTAGAGGAAAACTACAGTAGGGCCTATACCTGTCAACAACATGGCCGACATCGCATTCGACTGTGTGGAGAAGATCGTCAGTTTTGCGCTGGCCATCAAGGATGCAGTGGAGACGGTTAAGCAGAACACGAAAGAGTGCCGCGGCATTGAGAAGTGCGCGGCCCGAAGCAGCGCTCTCTTGAAGCGGCTGGAGGAGCAGACAGATATGATGAAGGACAAGGTGATGCGCGACGTGTTGGAGGACGTAGCGGAGAGCCTCGAGGAGGCCCTCGCGCTCGTCATAAAGTGCCAGCAGAAGCACTACGTGAGCCATCTATGGAAGGCAGGGGACATGGCAAAGGAGCTGCGCCGGGTGCAGGACGACATCGTGCGGAAAATCCAGCTGGGAGACTTCGCCACCAACGTTCAGACTACCATCATGTTGTCCAACATCCAGAACAATAAAGCTAGTGTTGCTCCGCCGCCGCCTACCTCAGAGGAAGTGGTTGTTGTTCCTGGTAAGGAAGAAGTTACCTGGACGGTCCATATCCTTTATAAGAAGTGATTGTGCTTTTACAGTTTATTAATATGCTGTTGGTGCTTCACTCTACAACAGGCTTTATACAATTCACCTTTTCTGATGTGAAGACTATTACAAAGGATTTCAGCGAGGTCATTGCACAGGGTTTCTATTCAACCGTTTACAAGGTGCGGCGTACTATAATACTCCCGCACCTACTCCACTCCAGCAGTAGTTGGCATTCTAATTAATTTTATCTTAAGTCAAATGTTAGGCCCTTGTTGAACATCAATTATGATATATTTTTACATTCACCACGTGAAATAATTGTATAACTTATAATTTGCATGTTGTTATAAGCTTGACCAATTCATATAATAACTTGCTAAACTCCATGGCCAACTAACCCTGCCAGTGAATAACGAGACCAAAGCTCAAGAGGACGAATATGAAGTTCAAGGACTAGGATAAATACTTTGAACCTTGTGGTTAAACTAAGTTACATTTATTATAAAATGAACCCACCATTTGACTTGGGTGTTTGCATTTTCTCAGGGTGTATTACAGGACGGACAAGAGGTTGTCGTCAAGAAATTTTTTACTCACATTTTTAGGAGCATTGAGGAGAGCATATATTATGAAATTAATATATTCATAAATGCTAAGCACAGAAATATACTTAGACCTATTGGATATTGCCATCACGTCACAATGGTCGCAACCAGTTCCGAAGGCAAATATGTTGCAGCTCCGCAACACCAATTTTGTTATGTTGAACCATATGTGCCGAATGGAAGCATGAAGAAAATTATGAAAGGCATGTTTAAACTGCAACACATTTCTATTATAGTTCACATTTGGAACACATCTCTTAAAAGTGGCTCTCTGGTTAATAATTGTGATCATCCTGTCTTGAAATTTACAGATTCTCAACTTACTAACAAGTGGTCATCATGCATACGAATAATTCAAGGGATAGCCCAAGGACTATATTACCTCCATGAGAAGTGCATTGTCCACTTAGACCTCAAACCAGGCAATATCCTCTTTGACTCTGATATGAATCCTTTGATATGGGATTTTGAATTAGCTGTAATCTTGGACCATGGTGATACTGAGATCAACCATGATGACTCCTTATATGGGACACCGTAAGACATAATTGCAACATCACACAGACTAACATACTATATTTTCAACCACCTCATTACCTGTCCATGACAAGCATCATCATTTTCATTCTGTAATTTTATTTAACTACTCAGGGGTTACATAGCTCCAGAATATCTTGGAGAAGGTATTTTGTCGGTCAAGTGTGATGTGTATGCTTTTGGTGTCGTCATCATGGAGGTGATCAACAATATGTGTACATCCTCCAATGATTTAACTGGATGGGTAAGTAACATGTGACATCCTATATGGATATCGGGTGCTAATTAGAAAATGTAATATAATGAGCACCCGACCTAATAGGCCCTAAGTAGTAGTATATGGCCCAATAGCGTAATTCTTTTATTTTCATTTGAATTTCACTCTAGTCTTCATTATTAATATCACTAGTGTTTGAAAAAAATATAGCTTTTTCATTTACTCTTTTTTTGCAATGGAAGCTTTTTCATTTACTTAACATCGTGCATAACCTCATTCAACCATTATTTACTATAATGTACGACATATTCTCAACATTTTTGGTCATCACAAAAACAAAATCTAAATTTTCAGAACTCATTCAACATGTTATATTAAAAATGTTGAAATAGTTTATTACAAATTTTGAAATGGTTTATAAGAAACAAAAGGTTGAAATATTAATTTATAATGATTGAATTATTTTTTAAAAATATATATATATATAAGAATATATCTATTCTATAAAATTGATTCAACATTTCACATCTAAAATGTTGAATTGTTTATAAAATATGTTGAAACAATATATAAAATATAGAAACATTCTTTTCTTTTAAATAAATGTTTTTATATTTTAAGAACTGATGATCATTTGGTATCTAAAATGTTGAAATAGTTTATTAGAAATGATTAAAAATAATAGAAAAGTTGTTATAATCTTATATCTATATTATTAATTTAAAATATATTCATGTAGGATATAATTTTGTAACATCCGCTTCGTCCAAATTACACCCAAACAAACTTTTAGAAGCATATAAACATAAACAGAAAAATTAAAAGGTTTGGTGAAATAAGAAAATAATTATTTTTTGTAAGTCAAATTAACCAAATATTTCATTGATTACAATGTAATTTTTTGTAATAAATATGTTATTATGTGTCACGTACATATCCTATTGCATGCATCATGTGAACCATCCTACTCCCTCCGATTTAAAATGGTCGACACTATTGACTTTTTTCATTACGTTTAAACGTTCGTTTTTTTCAGAACATTTTTCCAAATATGCAAACCTATAAGTCGTGTTTCAACTTTCTTTAGTGATAAAACAAATCATAATAAAATATTTAATAATTTTCAAACTTTTTTAAGAAGACGAACGGTCAAACATAATAAAAAAGTTAATGACGTCAATAATTTAAGAACGTAGGGACCTTTTACCGTGTCGTGTGTGCCTTGTCGCAGGCTAAGGTTTCTCAGGACGCTGGAGAAATGAAGGAGTTATTTGGTCATTCATTGGTTGACGAGTCTCAACTAATGGAGATTAAAAGGTGCATTGAGGTAGGTCTGATGTGCACTCAGTTTGATCGGCATGAGCGACCCACCATGGCGGAAGTCCTTCAGATGCTAACCGGCGAGAAAGAGTTGCCTGTCCCAAAGAAACCAGCAGCGTAAAACGTCGTTCTTTGAATCGAAGGACCTCTGCCTGATAAGCAGATGATGTGTGATATAAGCTCGTTCAATACTATTGAACTGAATGGACCTAGAGGCCGTCAGCCTATCCGATTATTTGTTTGGCTTGTATCATCGCTCGTAAGACTACTTTCTCTGAGAATTGTAATAGGGAGATGATAACGTTTGTGCGGGCTTCATGTTATCTTATTAAGCAAAATTATTGTTTTAGATATTGTATGGTTGATATTTTGCATGGCACAACAATATTGAAGTCTCGTCGCATCTGGTAGTTCTGTTTAGCAGGATTTTAAAAGTGCTTTTTTGTTCCCATTCTAGAAAAAAAGGTATTGCAAACGGTTCAGAAAAAAGAGAGCTTCTGCTGTTCTTAAAAATATTTTCTAAGTTCATCGCTCGGAGAAGGTCAGGTGACTTGATTACATGAACATCCAGCTGAATTTCTTTTCCTCTTATCAAGTATCCTTCTTTTTTTAGGAAAATCAAGTGTTATAATTAAAACTTCTCTCTTCAAGTCATAAGAATTATGATTAAGTGAATTATGCCTAAGCATTTGGGTCGGTACAAGTGGGCCAGCACGCAGCCCAGCCCGATAGAGGTGGCCCGGAAGAGGCATGACCTAATAACAACCGGGTCCATGCCGTCCCGCAAAAACGGTGGACCATGACACGGCCTGCAGATGTTATATTTACAGTTAAGTATTTTTTTTCGTGAGAGGAGGCGTCATTGTCGATAACGAGGGATGCCTACAATAACTTCGTGAAGCTCAAGATCAAGAATCATTTAGAGGAGCTCATAAGAGGTTTGTGTGGGTGAATTAATACGGCGAGTACTTGTGCATGAGCGAGTTTGCATCTGTAAAGTGTTCATTTGTAAAAAAATTATAGTGTGATGGTGGAACTCTTGTACAAAGTGAAATCAAATCATACCATTCAGCGGCCCGTTCATTGTCACCGGAATGGGTCGGAATGCAGTGCAATGGCCGGAACCAATCAGTCTAGAACGAAATCATCTCTCTATTTTTTTCTAGAATATGTAGAAGTATTGTGTGTCTTTTATATTAAGAAGAGAAAGGTCGATAACCATCGCAACGCATCCCCACGAGGGTGCTGACAGACTTACATCGGATTAGATTGGAGTCCAAAACTAAGATTATCAACTTGACCGAAAACCCAAGACCTAAACCCTACTCTCGCGGCATCAAAACTCCTAAGTTTCTGACGCCGGCCGTGAAACACGCTCGTCCTTCCTCCTTGATTCGGCACACGAGATCTCTCTCGAAAATATGGTACGGTGTTCGATTAAGGTCGATTCGGAATGAAATACGACCTATTTTGGCAATTTCGTGCACCTCGTCATGTAGGGGGTGTTCGTTTCTATGAGCTAAATGGCTAAAACTAAATTTTAGACTAAACTTTAGCTCTAGAAAACGAACAGGAGAGCTAAAGTTTGACTAATCTTTAGTTCAAGAGAGAAGAAGAGCTAAAAGAAGTCTAAAACTTTAGCTCTTCAAGAGATACTTAAAGTTTAGACTAAATTTTAGGAGCTAAACTTTAGTCCCTAGAGGAAACGAACACCCCCTAGCTAGATTGGTTCTCCTCCTCTTAAAATCCGAAAGGAAGATAATCGGATCATAATTCCCGACCGGGAGAATATTTCTTAGACCTATTTCAATCCTCGAACGTGGTACCATCCGCGTTACCCGCGCAGAACCCGGGACGAAGGAGGCGAACTTGAGACAGGACGCGCGTTAGGAAGCCCTCGTCGACTAGTCGTCGTCCTCTGGGCGCAGGTTTTCCACGAACATGAGGAGTATTCCAAACTCTATAGAGTATATAGACTCTAGAGTATTGCTGCACACAGTCGTTGGCTTCAGGAAAAAATTTGCTGCGGCCCGTCCGCAAAGTGGTGGCGTGCGAACCCTTTCTAGATTGTTGCCACGTGTATATCCTGGGAGATCGAACAGAAGCGCACGTAGCTTTGGATCAAGCTGACGCCCTTCCTCCGAGACGTACGTCGGCTCGGCTCCGCCGCTCTGCACACACAAAAATTAACAAACGCCGCACACGAAATCGCATATCAGCGCTCGGTGCCTCTGAGACCTCCATTATTATCAACATCGTGCCCGAGCTACAGTCTGAATTCGCTGTCGACCAAGATCTGGGAAGGAGGAAAACCAGTCTTGAACTACGGCCAGAGGGAGACGCGGCCGCCATCGCCACCTCTAGGAGGAGCGCAGAGATCGATCAGAATTTGTTGATTGGTTCTGGGACATTGATTACGTCCTGAGCCCAGCAGAGGCCTGCGCCAGGAACCGTCGAGCCGAGCCATGTCGATTTGGGAGCCGCCATGCAATAGTCTTGTGCTTCCGTTGGATGTCGCAAGATGAACACGTGGCCGCAATTCAAGTAGGGTCCGCATACCTGCGCTATGCGGACGGTCTGCAGCAGTCGTCCAAACTCTAGACTCTATGCGGACCGCAATTCAAGTAGGGTCCTTGGCTTCAG
>JAUNZO010003638.1:0-12535 GCA_031894775.1 Chloris gayana | reverse complement strand
GGTACGGGACGCAGCGCACTACCGGACCTCCGATACCGTTGTTGCGTAAAACGCACTGTAGCGGAGTACTGAAAGCTGTACGCTGTCGAAGCGTTTCCTCGCTCGTCCGGCATTTCCGGGGTACCACCGGCGCTATCGACCAATGTGGCATGGGGCCCGCGTGTCCATACTTCTCCTGCTCTCCGAATCGGAAGAGAGAGAGAGAGAGAGAATGGGATGGCCAGGAAAGGGGGAGAGAAGGGGTGGCCGGTGTCCTCCTCGCCGACCGGAGCTCGTCATCGCCGTCTCCACCCGCTTGCCGGGAGCACATCGTCGCCACGGGATCCGCTCCTCCTCACCTTGCTCCACCGACGCCGGCAAGATCCGCCTCCTCCTGCTCACCACGCGCGGGGGAGGAGGATGAGGAGCGCGACGGCGGCGTGTGCGCGGGGAGGCGGATCTCGGCGGTAGGCTGCTGCCGCCATCGCGCCGCGCCCAAGGGCAGAGAGCCGCGACCGTCGTCGGGGACTTAAGCGTGAAGGGGGAGCGGCCCCGGAGCGAGGGCATCGATTGGGAGTTCAACGGCGGAGAAGGCGTGTCCGGGGCGAGGACGGAGTGGCGGGTGTTCCGACGAAGAATGATGGAGGGGGCCACGGGAACGAGCGGTGAGAGCGCGACGAGGGTGGAAGGCGGCGAGGCCTCGGGCGCCGGTGGCGATGACGCGGCGGCCATGGACGTGGGGCGGGGCTGCGGGCGTCGGCGGCGCTGGGGTTAGAGAGGGGAGGTACGGGGGCTGCCGCCGTTGGTTTCCGCCGGAGACGACTTAGATGCTTCAACTGGATAGGTGCGAAAGGAAAAAATAGAAAAAGGGAAAAGAAAAAAGAAAAATAGAAGAAAAAGAAATAAAATTATTATTTAATTAAAAATTGATTGCTAAACTATTGTAAAAAGGAAAGAAAAAAAGAAAAGGAAAAGAGAAGGAGAGATGAAAAGAAGTGGTAGTTAGAGATAATTGAATAAAATATTAGGTAGTTGATATAGAGGATTGATATAGAGTATGAACGAGTGCAGCAAAACTAAAAATAGAGGAGAGAATCTTACTAACTAGGATAGAATAATGCTTTTAGAGGATGAAAATAGAGTACCACGAGTACGGAAAGTCTAAAAGGAGTTGGAAAACCGGTGAAGATTTGATTTGAGCTGCAAGATGGTAAGGACCGGTTTCTCAACCGGGATGACCGGTTTTCCTGTCGAGATTTTCGGTTTGGTTGTGTTTTTTTTTCAATTTCTGTTTTCCTGATCGGGATTTTCGGTTTTCAAAATTTTATATGTTATTTTTATTACCGGAAATCGGCCTACCTTAGAAACCAACCGGTTTTCGGTCCGTAAAGTTTTCCCTGGTCCCGACTAGGGGTGAAAACGGGATGGGAAAATATCCGTCCGTCCGAGATCCGAAGATCGAAAAAATAAATATGGCCAAATATAGGATGCATCAATAGGCATCCGACATCATCCGTATCTGAATCCGAGTCCGAGAAAAGCAAGCGGGATAGGATATGGGATGAGTATTATCCGTTCGAAATCCAAAATTATTATAATTTATTTAGATATGCATGATTATAAATGAAAAATATGATCACAAATATCTATATTTAATGTAAATAGTCAATAAAATTATTTTATTCCCTATATATTAGTGATTGATATCTCTAATTTCACTGTAACTACACTTCTATATTGTAACTTTTATCCTTACGAATCTTATAATAATATCCGTCTCCGACTCCGAAATAAGAATATGGGACGGGATATGGGATCGGTAAATAGTTATCCGAGCACTTTCTGCTCCGACTACGGATCCGAGAGAAAAATACGGGATAGGATATGGGATGAGCTATATCCGCCCGTATTCGATCCGCTTTCATCCCTAGTCCCGACTAGTATCATTTTTTCATAAAAAAATATTTTTATACATTATCTCCTATTTATACCAGTCGTGCTACTTACATAAACATTTAAAATAACTCGGTTAAGAAGAGAAGCGACAAAGACATTGCATGTGAACTAGTATTTATGTTGCGGTTTGTTGAATTTAAGACTTATTGTAACAGCCCAAAGTGTACTCGAAAAATCATGTAATAAAAATACTCGAGTTTGGAAAAGCGTTGAAGAAAATTTGGCGACAATTTGAATTCGAATCGAGTTGGAATCGAAATAGAATAATTAGCAAAGCATTTATTTGAATTTCTCGCGCTTCGGGCCGAGTCTCCTTCGTACGGCCCACTTCCCTTCTCTTTCTCGCGCGCCGGCCCAAGTCCAGCCCGAGCCCAGCTTCCACATTCTTCTTCCCCGCGCCCCCTTTCCAGCTCGGACCTCAACCACCGCGTACGACGGCCGCAGGCGTTGCCACCTCGGACGAGTGTCGCCTAGCGCCCCAAAGGCTCACCTGCTCCCTCCGTCGCCCACAAATACCCTCGCGCCGTCTCCTTCTTCCCCTTCCTCTTCAAACCCTAACCGGCGCCGTCGCACCGCGTGTTTCCACTTCCGCCATGGGCGAAGATCGAAGCTTGAGGAGCTCGTGTTGACCAACGTGCGCGGCGTGAGACGCCGAAGCTGCCGGTGCCATTGGCTTCGCAAGAGCAGCTGCGGAGGCGGAGCGCGAGGTGCGAGAAGTTCCGCGCCGCCACCTTCTCCGTCGCCGGCCGTCCGCCACGGTGAGGCTCATCTTCTTCCATGGCTCGTCCGTGAATCCTTGTTGTTCACCGTTCAACCTCGAACCGACCCCCTCTCATTTGCCCCTTGGAAGCCCCGGGAACGGAAGTCTACGTGGTCACCGCCCCCTTCTCGTCGGGAGTTCATCGTCCGTCGCCGTGCTCGTCGTCGCCGGTCACCGTCAAGCCGTCCCCATCCCTTCCGAGCTGCGCGTGAGTGTCCTGGTGAGCCGTCGCACCGATTCCCCCTCCTGTTCCTCCGGATTAGCCGTGTTTTGAGGGCGAGCGTCGAGCTCCGTCGCCGCCGAGCCATGGCTGCCGGCGAAGCTCCCCTTCAAGGCTTGCTCGTGTTGGTTTGGCTCTTCGGGAGGCTGTGGGATGAGCTGTAGAAGCTTGCGCGCTAGCTGGTTGGGGTAAATGAGCAGCTTTTCTAGGATTTCACCATGGACCTTGGTCGCGCCGTCGCGGAACTCACCGCCGGCGGGTCTCCGGCGACCTTTCTTGGTCGGGGGCCTGCGCGAGAAGAATCGCGGGAACATGAGCCTCATTCTGGTATGTTCGGAATGGGGGGATTTGCACTAGTGAGTTTTTCCCCTTCTTCCTTCCGCCGCCGCGCCATCTCCGGCGAGGCCTCACCGCCGTTGAGCTGGGAGATGGTGCGCATGGAGGTTGCTTCGGGAGGTGCGCGGGAGCGTGGGGAGTTGTCCGGTGCTCTTGGAATAGCCCGCGACGAGCTCTAGCGCGGGGGCGAGCGGATTCCGGCCACCCCCGCGGCGGTGCAGAGGTGGCGCCGCCCACCTCCGGCAGGGATGACGCCAGGCACACGTCACCGTGGGGCCCGGGGTTTGAATTGGGTCCATGGGGTCCGGGCTCCGCTACTTGCGTGGACTTGGTCTACGTAAACCGCAGAGAGGAGGGAAAAGAAGTGGGCCCTGGACCCGGCCCATGGAATAGTGCTGGGCAGTGGAATATTCTTCCAGAATATTCCAAGGGAATATATTCAAAGGGAATATTCCCTGGTATTTCTTTTTAATGGATTTTTTCCCGAATTTCCATAATTCCTTTTTCTTTGGAAATTCATATCTTTTTCCTGGAGCGTCGAGAAAAATACGCGGTCGGTTGCGTTGGACTCGTAGCGACGTTCTCTACGCGTTAGTGTAACTTTTGGTCATGTTCTAGTATCGTAATTTCCGTCGTCCGTTTCGCACTTTTTCCTCTTGTCTCGTTTTGCGTGCCTAACCCCTGTTTCACGATCTATCCGTCGGACGGTGCCGAGGAGTTTCCATCCGAGCTGCAGTTTGAGGAGTTTCCGCCGAGTGCAGCGATACGAGTACCCCGACCGGCACTGGGAGCAGCCCTATCCTGGCAAGCCGCAATCCTTGACCACTCTTGATCCTATTTAGTACTTGCATTAAATTGGACCATGCATGATTAATGGTTACTTGTACTTATAGTTTACCTATGCCATACTATGCTATCCTTGCCACTTGTTTGCCATAGGTTGTTCTACTGTTACTCGCATACTTAGTACTTGCTTAGTTGCTTAATTGAACCCCATGATGACTATACATGTTTTTGTGTAAAATAAATTGTACGTGTTATTAGGTGTCGAGTTTACGTACTAGATACCTTGTAGGCCTTTTGCGGGGGCGAGTGTGTAGGTGGTTAGGTGCTTGGGAGACTTACGGGAGTCTCTATTTAGAGAGTACCCGTTGCGGGTACAGATTGTGTAGGGGCCTTGGGTTATGGGGCCCCTGTTGTGGTGACTACTTGTTGTTGAGGCTGTTGTTTTTGAGGAGAGGGATGGTGACTCGTCCCGGCAGCTTGAGGACCGGTTCTTAGTTGGTCGCTCTTTGGTTTACTTGCTTACCACGTGACTTGTATGGGCGGGCTGGATGATGATACTTAGCGGAGGAATGGGTGGCCCGCCGTGGTGTAGAGATTAGTGGTAGTGGGTGTTGGAGCGTTTGTCTCGACCCACGAGCGAGAGGATATCCCACCTGGCCCGTGGTACGCCTTGTCACACCCTTCGAGACCTTCTTTTCCTATGTTGTGGTTAGAGGATCCCGGACACGAGGGACGGGCGCCACCCATTCGATGCTTTGAGGAGTGATCTTGTGAGTGTTGCTTTGCTTGGGCCACGACGGTGGTCTTTTGTTTGAGTACCTCTTCACGTGGGTACGAGTTGCTTACTCTCTGCGAGAGATATATATAAATCTATACGTATAGCCTAGCCCAAGGTATTGGGCACCACCTTTGAGCGACACTCTTGATTAGCATTTACTACTTCTCCCCTACGATAGGTGTTTTACTTCCGGCTTCGAGCTGTGGTCCCGTGGAGGTGTGCGGGACATAAAACTTGACCCTTGCGGGATTGTGTTGTTTCTGCAAGGCCACTTATAAAATTTGACTAATAATAAAATATGATTCACATAGACTTGAGGAATAATGCTTTAGGTGCTAGCCCTTGCCTTTCCTTGAACTATCCCAACATGCATACATTGTTGCTAGGTAGTTTACGGCTTGCTTGAGTACGTTATGTACTCACGGCTTTATCACTTTGTTTTTCGAGACGCCGTTGCCGAGGAGCCGGCCGAGCCGGTTGAGAGAGGCGACGATGAGGAGTGATGGTCTCGCCTACACTCGAGTTGCTTGTGGGTATGGACTTCACTACGGTTCTTCACCGAGAGATGCTTCCGCTTTGCTTCCGCTTCGCTTCCATTAGACTTCTACTATGATTTCGCGATGGCCTGCGTGCCACGCTCTTGTACTCTTGAGATTGAGACTTATGCATTTTAATAATGTACTTGGAGATTCTATTATCTTGCCTTCATTACTCTCTTTATTTATGGTTTTTCTGTACTAACATGTGTTGGATGTACGTGCCACACTCCTGGAAGTGGCATAGAGGTACAAAGGGTCGGGTTTCACGTTGGTGAAATTCGGGTCCTCACGATTGGTATCGAGCCATACTTGACTTGTAGGAACGAGACCCGTAGAAGCTGGACGTAACCATAAGGACATGATCTAGATCTTTAATCTGCTAAACTCCTTTCATCGAAACTTTGAAATCTGTCTTATCGTTTAAAGTTCTCAACGTAAGACATGAGTGAATGGATAAGCCTTTACTATGTTTGCTTGGATGAATGATCCGCATGCTATTCTTTTACTCATGAAGATTCTTTCAAGACTTGAAGAAAGTGTTGGATAACCCGTACTAACCGTTGGATTTGTGCCTTTGTTAACGAGATGCCGAGAGGAAGGGGTCTACACGTACGGTTTGACCGAGCAGCTATGGAGGTTGACGAGCGAGGCCCCCGAGAGGACGTGGCCGAGGCCGTGGCCGTGGCGGAGGTCGTGCGGCTCCCGCGGCGGCTGCGCGAGGCCGCGGTGCGAGAGGCCGTGGTCGTGGAGGAGGAGCCGTGGGAGCTCGTGGCCGTGGGCGTGGCCGCGGTGGAGAGGCACCACCGGGTCTCGCAGGCTGGAGAGCCGGAGGTTGCTTCGGACGGCGGGAGGCACCGGCACGGCGGGAGGCGCCGGCCCGGCGGGAGGAGGGCCGAGCGGCGGGAGATACCACCACCGCCACCACCTGCTCGGACTCTTCGCCGAGGTGATGGCGATGCGGACCAACATCCTGGGAGGTCGATGCGGATCTCTGCGGCGGCAGCAGCGGCACCACGAGCGAGCTCCACGGCGGCGGCGAGCACGGCACCACGCGAGGCCGCGGTCGGTCGACATGCGGAAGGAGGCCTTCCGCGAGGCTGCAGCCGGACACTTTCTCTCACTGCACGAGACCCTACGGACGCCGACGGCTGGCTCGGGACGGTGTCCAAGCAGCTAGTGATGATGGAGTGCAGCGACGCGAGTGTGTGTCACTTGCTTCGTACTTGCTCGGAGGCGCAGCTAGCGCGTGGTGGGACACTTACGTGGCCAACCACCGGGACCCGAGACGGTATCTCTTGGGATGAGTTTGAGCGAGGAGTTCGGAGCTCGGCACATCCCCAAGGGAGTGATGGACGGGGAAGGCGGATGAGTTCCGGAACTTGAAGATGGGATCTATGGGTGTGCTCGAGTACTACCACGAGGTGGGTCGAGGCTGTCACGCTACTCACCTCGTGACGTTTCCATCGAGCAGGTCAAAATCTCTCTTTCGGCTTTTCGTCTCAAATAATCACTATCTACACTTCTCGATGTTTTGCTCAACACGTTCTATGTTGTTTTCTCTTCATCTCATTTCTCTTCGTGAATTTCTATTTTCCATTGAACAGGACAAGATCTATTACTTCAAGCGGGGTCTCAAGGCTGAGATTGGACCCCACGTGGCGAGGTGCTCTACCACTGAAGGAGCTGGTGGATAAGTCCATTGAGGTTGAGGATAGCATTGAGAAGGTCAAGAGGATTGAGGCACACAAGAGGTGCGGAGGGCAGGCTGGACCGTTACGGAGGACAGCGAGAGCGAGAGGTTTCTTGGGCAGCGGCGGCGAGTTCACTCGTCCACCACGAGGGCGGTTTGGCGGTTCTGCGCAGTTTGGCAGCTCGAGGCGAGAGCGATTCGCACCGCGAGGTCAGCGATACCGGCGTGCTCCGGCACCACAGCGATCGGGTTGGAGGCCCCGAGCGGTGGGATGCCCTTCGCCAACGGGTGCTTCCGGTGCGGTCGGGCGGGGCACAAGTACTACACGTGTCCCAACGTGGGTCGAGAGAGCTCCTACCACCTTCACCACACCCGAGGCCGGCGGCACGGCCACCGCGGCGGCGGCGGTTCCGCGGTGCTCCCCGTCCCGTGCAGTCGGCGGCTAGACAGCGGCCACGGCGAGTGCCTCTCGTGCTAGACTTCACCACCTCAGCTGTTGAGGATGCACGACGAGCGCCGGACGTCGTCCTTGGTGAGTTTACGGTTAACTCTGTTTAGCTTCGTTCTTTTCGATGCTTGGTGCGACTAGATCGTTCGTGTCTTCTGCGTTCGTTGCGAAGCTTAAGATTCTGTCGTCTTGCTCGATTTTCCTGTGCTCGCTATTTCTCCACTTGGTGCTTCAAAGTGTGTGACGGGTTGCCGTCGAGTTCGGATCTTGATTGAGGGTGTTCGGTTCTTGGCTGATTTGGCTCTCTTGCCGTCTTACGGGATTGAGGTGATTCTTGGGATGGATTGGTTGACCAAGAACAAGGGGGTGATTTATTGTGATGAGCGGATTGTGACCTTGGTGAACCACCGAGGAGTGGTTGTGTGTTTCACACCGGTTGCTCCCAAGTTGCCGGCCACGACTTTGTCACTTGCGGGGGTTGTCACTTGAGCGAGATACCCGTGGTTTGTGAGTATCCCGAGGTCTTTCCGATGATTTGCCGGGGCACCCACCGGATAGGGATGTTGAGTTTGTGATTGATCTTCTTCCTGGCACGGCCCCTATTGCTAAGAGGCCGTATCGCATGTCTTCAGATGAGTTGGTGTTGCTTAAGCGGGAGATTGATGATTTGTTGAGGAAGGGGTTCATTCGCCCAAGTGCCTCACCTTGGGGATCCCTGTTCTGTTTGTGAAGAAGAAGGATGAGTGCGACGGGATGTGTGTTGACTATCGTTCCTTGAACGAGGTCACCATCAAGAATAAGTACCCCTTGCCGCGGATTGATGATTTGTTTGATCAGGTGAAGGGTGCAAAGTATTTCTCCTCCATTGATTTGCGATACGGCTATCATCAAATGAAAATCCGCGAGTGTGACATTCCTAAGACTGCCTTCGTGAGTAGGTATGGATCTTTGTTACCGCTTTGTCAATTCCGTTGTTATCTTTCTTGCATGATCGCCCTTCCTTGAATTTTGCTTCTTATCTATTTACGGACGGGTATGGGCGGTTCGAGTTCATTGTTGCTTCCTTTGGCTTGACCAATGCCCCTCCCTACTTCATGAACATGATGAACAAGGTCTTCATGGCAGAGTTGGATAAGTTTGTGGTGGTTTTCATTGATGACATTCTTGTGTACTCAAAGTCCGCAGAAGAGCATGCACATCACTTGAGGGTTGTCTTGGAGAGGTTGAAGGAGCATCGGTTGTATGCCAAGTTCGGCAAGTGCAAGTTACGGCTTGAGGAGGTGGCTTTCCTAGGGCATGTCATCAATGCCGAGGGAGTGAGTGTGGATCCGGGGAAGGTCGGGACTGTGGTGAGTCGGCGAGACCGCGGTGTGTCAAGGATGTGAGGAGTTTCTTGGGGATGGCTGGTTACTACCGTCGCTTTGTTGAGGATTTCTCTCGGATAGCTCGTCCCATGACGGAGCTCTTGCGAGGATAATGTCACCTTTGAGTGGACCCCGGAGCGAGAGAGGAGCTTTCGGGAGCTCAAGACTAGATTGACCACCGCACCCGTGCTCACCTTGCCGGATCTTAGTCGGGACTTCCGGGTGTCTTGTGATGCTTCCACTCATGGGATTGGTTGTGTGCTCATGCGGAACGGGAAGGTTGTGGCTTATGCTTCGAGGCGGTTGAAGACACATGAGAAGCACTATCCCACTCATGATCTTGAGCTTGCGGCGAGTTGTTCATGCTTTGAAGATTTGGAGGCACTATCTCATTAGTGGCGGATGTGAGATTTTCACGGATCACAAGAGCCTCAAGTATATCTTCACGCGATCGAGGCTGAACATGAGGCGAGAGGAGATGGCTTGAGTTGATCAAGGATTATGATTTGAGCATCAACTACCATCCTGGCAAGGCCAATGTTGTTGCGGATGCGGCTGAGTCGCAAGGCCTATTGCACTTCTCTCATGACGAGTCGGTCGGAGGTGTTTGAGGAGATGATGAGGGATGGAGTGGAGCTCATTCCTGAGGGCTATCTCTATGAGTTGAGGATCACGAGTCTTCTTGGAGATCGGATCAAGGAAAAGCAAAAGGTTGACGGTCTTGTGGAGTCGATCAAGGGAAAGATAAAGGAGGATAAGGCACCTGGGTTCGAGTGGATGGTGATGGTGTGCTTTGGTACAAGGATCGGATTGTGGTTCCTGGAGGTGCGGGGATTCGAGATGAGATCTTGCGAGAGGCTCACTTGTTCTCGCTACTCGATCCACCCGGGGAACACAAAGATGTATGAGGATCTCCGTGCTTGAGTTACGGTGGGAAGGCATGAAGAGGGACATTGCTCGGTTTGTTGGGATGTGTGACATTTGCGGGAGGGTCAAGGCGAGCATCGAAGCCGGCCGGTTTGCTCAAGCCTCTTGAGATTCCTATGTGGAAATGGGAGAACATCGGCATGGATTTCATTGTTGGGCTACCTCGCACGCCTAAGGGCCGTGACTCCATTTGGGTGATTGTGGATCGTTTCTCCAAGGCCGCTCACTTCATTGCCGTCGGCACTAAGCTCAATGTGGAGCAGCTCGCCGTCTCTACATTGACCACATTACGAGGTTACATGGAGCACCCCTCACTATAGTATCCGATCGTGGTCCTCGGTTTGTGGCTAAGTTACGGAGGAGTTTACATGCAGCTATGGGTACTCGCTTGGACTTTAGCACGGCTTATCACCCTCGGACGGATGGTCGGACGGAGCGGCTGAATCGGACCTTGGAGGATATGTTGAGAGCTTGTGTGCTCACCTACGGCAAGAATTGGGAGGAGAGCACGTCGTTTGCTTGAGTTCTCTTACAACAACGGCTACCGAGGCAAGTATCTCGATGTCTTCTTCTCTTTATCTTTTAACTCGCTTCACTCTCTATTCCTTATGTTCTTTATCTTCTACCGGGCGAGCATCAAGATGTCACCCAATGAGCTCTTGTATGGGAGGAAGTGCGGGACACCTCTCATGTGGGCGAGAGGTTGGAGAGAGGTCTTTCTATGGACCGGATCTTGTGAGAGAGGCTGAAGAGAAGGTTGAGCAAGTGAGAGAGCATATCCGAGTTGCTCGGAGCGAGCGAGAAGAGCTATGCGAGATAAGAGGAGGAGACCTTTGGAGTTCTTTGTTGAGGACTATGTCTATCTCAAGGTCTCTCCACTTCGTGGGACGCGCAGATTCCACGTGCGTGGCAAGTTGGCACCAAGGTTTGTTGGACCTTTTCGAGTGGTGAGGAGGATTGGAGATCTCGCCTATCGGCTTGAGTTGCCGGGACACCTTGCCGGAGTGCATGATGTGTTCCATGTTTCGCAGCTCAAGAAGTGTCTTCGTGTGCCGGAGGAACAGGTTGCACCGGAGGTGTTGGATCTGCGGGACGGCCTTGAGTACTTGGAGTATCCTGTCAAGATCTTGGATGTGGCTTTCAAGGAAACGAGGAGTCGCAAGATCAAGTTCTGCAAGGTGTTGTGGAGTAACCACACCGAGCGAGAGGCCACTTGGGAGATGGAGGATAACTTGAGGAAGGACTTCCCTCACTTGTTCGAGGATGAGGAGTGAAATCTCGAGGACGAGATTCTTGTAAGGGGGAGTCCGTAACAGCCCAAAGTGTACTCGAAAAATCATGTAATAAAAATACTCGAGTTTGGAAAAGCGTTGAAGAAAATTTGGCGACAATTTGAATTCGAATCGAGTTGGAATCGAAACAGAATAATTAGCAAAGCATTTATTTGAATTTCCTGCGCTTCGGGCCGAATCTCCTTCGCACGGCCCACTTCCCTTCTCTTTCTCGCGCGCCGGCCCAAGTCCAGCCCGAGCCCGGCTTCCACGGTCTTCTTCCCCGCGCCCCCTTTCCAGCTCGGACCACAACCACCGCGTACGACGGCCGCGAGCGTTGCCACCTCGGACGAGTGTCGCCTAGCGCCCCCAAAGGCTCACCTGCTCCCTCCGTCGCCCACAAATACCCCTGCGCCGTCTCCTTCTTCCCCTTCCTCTTCAAACCCTAACCGGCGCCGTCGCACCGCGTGTTTCCACTTCCGCCATGGGCGAAGATCGAAGCTTGAGGAGCTCGTGTTGACCAACGTGCGCGGCGTGAGACGCCGAAGCTGCTGGTGCCATTGGCTTCGCAAGAGCAGCTCCGGAGGCGGAGCGCGAGGTGCGAGAAGTTCCGCGCCGCCACCTTCTCCGTCGCCGGCCGTCCGCCACGGTGAGGCTCATCTTCTTCCATGGCTCGTCCGTGAATCCTTGTTGTTCACCGTTCAACCTCGAACCGACCCCCTCTCATTTGCCCCTTGGAAGCCCCGGGAACGGAAGTCTACGTGGTCACCGCCCCCTTCTCGTCGCGAGTTCATCGTCCGTCGCCGTGCTCGTTGTTTCCTGCAAGGCCACTTATAAAATTTGACTAATAATATAATATGATTCACATAGACTTGAGGAATAATGCTTTAGGTGCTAGCCCTTACCTTTCCTTGAACTATCCCAACATGCATACATTGTTGCTAGGTAGTTTGCGGCTTGCTGAGTACGTTATGTACTCACGGCTTTATCACTTTGTTTTTCGGACGCCGTTGCTTGAGGAGCCGGCCGAGCCGGTTGAGAGAGCGCGACGAGGAGGAGTGACGGTCTCGTCTACACTCGAGTTGCTTGTGGGTATGGACTTCACTACGGTTCTTCTCCGAGAGATGCTTCCGCTTCGCTTCCATTAGATTTCTTCTATGATTTCGCGATGGCCTGCGTGCCACGCTCTTGTACTCTTGAGATTAAGACTTATGCATTTTAATAATGTACTTGGAGATTCTATTATCTTGTCTTCATTACTCTCTTTATTTATGATTTTTCTGTACTAACATGTGTTGGATGTACGTACCACACTCCTGGGAGTGGCATAGAGGTACAAAGGGTTCGGGTTTCACGTTGGTGAAATTCGGGTCCTCACACTTATCACGTTTTTTAAGTCTCTCTATACCAAATTATGCTGCAAATTTTACAGTTGTTGCACATGAATATTTTCTTAATAAAATCCTAGATCCACCATTGTG
>JAUNZO010003635.1:0-160699 GCA_031894775.1 Chloris gayana | reverse complement strand
CCCTCACAATGTTGAGAGGCTCATCAACCCTAGCTTGACCTCTTCCTCTAGTTCTCCCACGAGCACAACATGATGGGAAAGCGCCACCACATCCCACACGAGCCATTTGAGCTCCACGACCGTTGCCTTCTCCAGTACTAGGGCAACTCTTAGTCCTCTTCTTTGAGACATTTTGATGCATCGTGAAAGTTGCCCGGGGGCGGGGCGGGGTTAATAGGCAATCTAAAATTAATCCCGAAAATCACAACACTTAAGCAAACCGATCGAGCAGCTAGTGGAACTTCCGTCACTTCGACGGAACTTCGATCAACACAAAACTTCCGTGGGACGCGGAGGTTTCCTTGACTTTCCAAATCTCTAAATGAATTGCGGAATTTAACAACGAGAATTGAAAACCTATTTGAATAGAAGTGTTGTACACACGATGAATAGCTTGCACCTTGCAGGAATTGATAAACAATACAACACACGAGTAGATCGGGGAAATATAGCAAGAATTAAAATAGGAGCAAAAACGAGAACAAGAACAAGGGAGACACGAAGATTTTTCACTAAAGTTAGGACCTTTCACAAAGAAGTTCGTACAACTCCATTGAGGAGCTCACAAAGAGCCGGATCTCTCTCAACCCTAATCCTCACCAAGCAACCACAAAGGTCAAACTTGGTTTTCCTTCTTCCTCTTGATTCTTGTCCTTTTGAAGGTGAATCACGCCCTCACAAACGTTCCCAAGTCTCACCACAAATTGGGAGCACAAGGGTGACGCCAATCCGTCTAGGGGACAAATTCCTAAGAGTAACAAGTGAATGAAAACTTGTGTGTGAGGGAATCAAGATGCTCAAGTGTGGGATTGAATCTTGGAAGATTTGGTTGATTTAGGACCTGTTTGGTATGGCTCCACTCCACCTCGGAGCAGCTCTGCTCCAAAACTCTAAGGTGGAGCTGCTCCGTCGTGGAGTCTGGAGTTATTTTTCTAGGTGTTTGGCTACGAGGGTGTGTCCAGCTCTAGAAAGGTTGGTTTGGAGGGTAAAAAGACATTGTTGCCTATGGATAGTATGAGTTTGTTGTTGATGATAATTTAAATATTCTTTACGTATAATATTCACGATAATTATTTCTTTTCACTTGCGCATTCAATAACATTATTAACCCAATGATATCAAAATTCTTAATAAAAAATAAGTACCACATAGTATGTTTTTCAATACCAATATTACATAAATATTTCACCTATTCCAAGAAAGAGATAGTGATGTGGCTATAGTATCACGAAAAGTGTCCATAGTGTGAAAACTTGCTTCGGATGTTGACTCATCGGACGCACTTGGTGGCACAACATACTTGTTAGAAGGATTGACCATATGAGGAGATCAATGATCCACACCAATATTAATGATATCACCAAAGCATTTTTCAAGTTCATCGAAGTTTGAAGACCCATTTTCTTGAATTTTCCACGACTGGAATATCCTACATATATAAAAACATATAACAAAATCAGAAATTAAATTATTCATTCTATTGAAAAGAAAGAACAAATTATAACAACTTACAGTTCTAACTTTCTTCCACCACTCTTCATTCATAACGATTGTGCCCTTTACTGGACACCAACTCTGTTCTGTCTCGCCTCAACAACAATTTCTTCCACGCCCTAAAATCTTCCTTTAGCCTCGTCCTATTTATTTTTAATTTGTTGTTTTGTAGCCGAAATACCTAGCCTATCTTTTAAACCTTTCTCAACCTCAACGAATCCTACTGTGTTCAAGTGAGTGTTTGGACGGTTTCCTCTTGTCACTTGTTCCGCAAACAATTGACAAAGAACGCGAGTAGTATCAACATTCTAATCAATTTCGGGCCTCTAATATACATACAATTTTTATTAGAGACGCAAATATACAAAGGTTACTACAGATTGAGGTGGGATAATCTAATTCCATTATGCAATTAGTTTATAAAATAAAATGGTTGTACTGCATCCATTACCTTGGGAGGCATCGGTCGGTGCAAGGATGAGATGACGGGCGGGCTCCGATCCGAGCGCTAGGCGTGGCTCCGATCCGAGCAATCCGCGGCGCAGTAACGGGCGAATCGCGGCCGATCAACGAGCGAATCCTCGGCGCAGCAAATGGACGAAACGCGGGCAGGCAACCAGGGCGAATCGCGGGGCGGGCAACCAGGCTCGGGAGACGGGCGAATCGCGGGATCGGGCGACCACCGGGCGCAGGCAGCCGACGGGCGAATCGCGGACGCACGACGGCGCAGACGAAACGGGAGATCCGCGGACGCGCGACCGAGCGAATCGCGGACGCTCGACCGAGGCGAATCGCGGATGGGCGACCGAGCGCAGCCGCCGCACGACGGCGACCCCCGAGCGTAGGCAGCGGGCAGGACCCGCGGGCGCGGCGCACGATCGGAGATAGGATCTGCGTACGTGAGGAGGCTTCGTTCGGAGGAAGGGAAAAGAAAACAAAACGTTTCCATTTGTTGTGTAATCGGTGGCAAAGGTGGGTAATTTCACCCCAACTCCGTGAGGACATACAAATCTACATCTCCCGGAGCTGGAAAAGAGGTACTCCACCAAAATGAACTACAACTCCACCAACTCTACGTGGAGTTCCTGCTCCTTGGAGTTTTGGAGTTCGAGTGTTTGGCTGGCTCCAGTGCAGCTCTTCCTTAGAGTTTTGGAGTGGAGCCATGCCAAACAGGTCCTTAGTTCCCTCTCTAATGGATTGGGATCTCAAGATTAAGAGGTGGGAGAAAACAAGAGAGCATGTGGCGATTTCTAGGGTTTTAAATGAAGTCTCCAACCTTTCTCACGGAGTGAGAGAGGTCTATTTATAGGCAAGCCACAAAAAGAGCCGTTGAGAGTGTAAGAGGAGGCGTCGACGGAACTTCCGTGAGTAGCTCACGGATATTCCGTCGGTCGCATGTTATTTGGCTCGGGTAGACAACCGACAGAACTTCCGTCGGCGATTGATTTGGTCACTTTTGATTTCTCTCTCTAGCTTTGTTTGGATTTGGATTTCACCAAGGCTGAAAGGTTACTTGAGCATTTCAAATTCCCTTTCATACAAGATTGATTCACCCCTCTTAATAGTATGGTTTTCCTAGACTCAAAAAGATTAAAAACTAGACTTGATCATCCTTTTTGAGTCTTTCTTTTTCTTTTATTTTTGAGGGGCCAACAACCTTGCACATGATCTTGTTAACTTTAAAACATGTCACACTTGTAAGAATCATTAGAACTTTTAAACATTTGTCGAGTATTCACCAAAACCCACTAGGGAATCCTAGGTGCATCTTCAATCTCCCCCTTTTTGGTGATTGATGATAAATTGATTAAAAAGGATTATCACATAATAAAAAGACCAAAAATATAGCGGAGCTCCCCCTTTACATATGCATTAGTCACAAACACATGTGAAGGAGCGCCCCTATACTTTGGAACAAGTTGGGTGCCTATTTGTGATCAAGATAACATGATGTGTGTGCTTAGCAAACAAAAAAGCATAACGGGCACAAACCACAACAATGCAAGCCACATGTCAAGAGAGCAATAAATAAGCACACAAGAGAGTAAACAAGCACCGACACATAACATAGGCAATAAAACACAAGGTTCAACTAGCCTATTACAATAAAGGGTTCACTAATAGTTTTTCAAACAATACTTGTCCATACTCCAACACTAGCCGATTACAAGATAGATAGATAGAATCATTTTTCCTCTATTTCTCTCCCCCTTTGTCATCAAGGCACCGAAAAGGGTAAGAAGAAAAGAAATAGGGAGAAAAGGGTGAAGCCTCACTCGTTGTCACCTGTCCTCCTCCTCAAGTGTGTCTCCACTGTCACTACCCTCCCCTCGGCGTCGGACCCGGTACACAGGAGGAGGTGTATCGGCCTCGGCCTCGGATCTCGCTGGAGAAACCGGAAGTCCCTTAGCCTCCCTGTCGGTCTTGTAGCGGTGCACATGCTTCTTCATGCATTGCGCGTTCTTGTGGAGTCTCATAGAGATGTCATTGCACGAAGTGAAGATCCTCTTGAGGTGCCTCAAAATCCCGGAAGAACAACAAGGTGGGGCACAAGGTTCCACTGCTCCCGCCTCCTATGTTGCACGCCTCGCTGCCTCTCTAGCCACTGCTGCTCTCCTAGTGGTGGAGACTTCGGGCTTAGCTAGCCCGACACCGTGTGGCTTCCGAACACGGATCCTCGGAGGCTCATGGGTGCACTCCTTCTCAAACAGAATCCCTGTCTCCTGCTCAATCATCCTCATGAGATAGGGTGCATAGGGCAGCTGCCTCCTAGTACTCGAGAGCCATTGAAGATTTCATTCACAATGAAATCGATGACACGTAAAGAAGTGGCCCCGGGAGCAAACCTCACAAGCAAATTTCTTGACCTATCCACAATATTGGTGGCATATCCACCCTTAGGAAGCAAAGTGGCCCTGAATAGCTTGTTGAGAGAAGCGGTAGTTATGCATCCCATTTGTGGTGCCAAGAGAATCTATGTCCGTGTTGTAGTACATGAATGCCACATCTATTTCTGCTAGCACTAGCTCATTAGTGATGATCTCCCTCTCACGGTCTACTTGTTCCCATAAGAAGTAAGAGGCAAAGTGCGGCGTAGACACGCTATAGGACTCTCCCTGTGTCATTCAATGCACACGCTCTATGGGAGACCTACCTATGAAGAGAGTAGAGTAGAACCGACAAATTACCTCTTCATTCCGATCATACTGCAAGCCCATCGGATCATAGACTCCTCGTGCCTTGAACATTTTGATCACTTAGTTGAAATCAGCATTGTCCTTTTCCGCCATATGATTCCAATCAAGCCACCGATGCTTACTCAAAGGTTGCATCCTTGCTTGCTTCCTAGCAAAGATCATGCGGATATCACAAGGGCTTTAAACCTTGGAATATTGATAAGTATGATGGCAAGCCCCCCCCTGCTGAGTGGCTTCGAATGCACACGATCGTCGTCCGGTCTGCAGGAGGCGACACCTTTGTCATGGCTAATTACCTTCCCATGTGCATGGAGTAGGCTGGTCGCTTGTGGTTACACTCTCTTCGTAGGGAATCTATTTCATCTTGGGTGATCTAACCAAAAAAATTGTCGAGAATTTTCGGGCAACCTCGTGAAAAGCCAGGAAACATCGTCAATCTCAATAGGATCAGGTAGAAGCCGGATGAATCACTCACGGAGTACATCGGGCATTTCTGCAACAAGAAAGCCTTAATCCCCAATGTTCCCGATCGGCAAGTTATTGCTGCCTTCCAAGATGACGTCCGAAGTGAAGCATTGGTCCATAAGATCGGTCGGCGTAATCGGAATCTTACCATGACGGCGTTAGAGTGCATCAAGATAGCAGATGATTATGCTGCTAGAGAGTCGAACGTAGTGAATCTACGCGGGAACAAAGGGAAAGAGCCAAAGCAAGACCATGGCAGCCGGTCCGGTTCCAAGAACAACAAGCACAAGGTCGACAACCTCGTCGCTTGTAGTAGGACGAGTCTCATGAAGGAGACCATCCAACACCCCGTAAAAGAGGGCCGAGGGGATGAGTTTCGTTTGAAGATTTGCTTGAACGGCCTTGTATGATTCATAATGGGAATCATAAGAACAAAGAATGCTTTCTGTTAAGGCATTTTGCTTCGTATGCATTAAAGGTGGCTCCATAGTCGGGGCCATGGAATCACAAGGATGATAAGGGCAAAGACCGAAGCGAGACGATGGCAAGGATGGCGATGATGATGGTTTTCAGGAACCGAAAAGGGGAGTGAATTTCATTTGTGGTGGTCCTGATGCTTATGAATCCAAGCGCAAGCAAAAGCATTCGATAAGAGAGATCAATGTCATTGCTCATGTGACTCCCGAATATCTACGGTGGTCGAAGTCCCTATTACCTTCAGCAGAGCTGACCATTCGAAGTCTTGCCCAAGGCCGATCGGTACCCGCTTATTTTGACACCGATCGTTCATAAGGCTCGATTGAAGAAGACTTTCATCGATGGTGGAAGTTGTTTGCATATCCTTTTTGCTAAGACTCTTCCGGAGCTTGGTCTTTCGGTTGCGGACTTAGAGCATAGCGTTTCATCTGTTTCATGGCATTATGCCCGGCCGAAATAGCTATCATTCGGGGCAGATTACTCGCCGGTAACTTTGCTACTAAAGAGAACTACAGGAGGGAGTTCATCATGTTCCAGGTGGCTGATATTGATTCCGTGTACCATGCTATACTTGGAAGACATGCACTTTCCAAGTTTATGGCGATCCCGAATTACCAGTATTTGATGCTAAAGATGCCAGGGCCCAATGGGGTCTTATCGTTCCGATCCGACATCAAGACCGCTTATGCTTGTGAAGTACATATTACGAATTGGCTGTTCAAGTCAATTTAGGGGAAGAACGACGTGAAATCGAGCAGCAGCTGATGCCCTTAAGGTACAAGCACCGCTTGAAGATGAAGGGTCGTCCAAGAAGACTGCGAAGGAGAAGCTCAAGGTTGGTGCGATTGCTTCCAAGACCGTCCAGACTTGATGAAATAGACCCCTCTAAGGTTACCCATATTGGGGCTGACCTTGGGGATAAATAGGAAAGCGCACTCACTCTTTTCCTCTAGGAAAATAGGGACATCTTTGCATGGCAGCCTTTTGACATGCCGGGAGTTCCTGTGGAGAATATTGAGCACGCACCGTTGGTCATCCTAACGTGAAGCCGGTTAAATAGAAACTCGGAGGTTTGCTCAAGACCGCAAGGAGGCTATCAAGAAGGAGTTACAAGGTTGTTAGTTGCTAGGTTTATTAGGGAGGTGTATCATCCAGATTGGCTTGCCAATCCAGTCCTTGTACCCAAGACGAATACTAAGAAATTACAAATGTGCGTTGATTATACCGATCTCAATAAGGCTTATCTCAAAGACCCTTTCGCGTTTGTGACATCCCTCCGGGACACCCAGGAATCGGTACGAGAGGGACACTCGACGAAGGGAGTTACAACGATGCATCATTTCATATAAGCCGGAATATATACATCATGGTATAATTCAACCAGGTTTTCGAAATACAAACATTCGCACAACTGAAACATAAATATTATTGAAGTTTAACATCCTACGAGTATTGTAGCGGAAACTTGTACTTTATACAACAAAAGACTATCGAACGATCAACGTGATGTACTGAGCCCGTCGTACATCACGGTCCTCCCTCTTCACGGCGTCGGGATCCGTTCCCATAGGAGGAAACCTCCCACAGGACATTGCTCCTCTTTCGGGACGCTACCGTACAAGTCGTGGAAGTACGACTCATTCCCTGAAAGATAACGAACAAACCCCGAGTATTCTAATACTTAGCAAGACCGACCCGTCAAAATGGCACGCTAAGGCCGACGCCTAGTATGCAAAGGCTTTCCGGTTGTGGGGTTTACTCCTTTGCGAAAACAGCACTAAAGGGTGGATCCTTACTTTCAATGTTTTAGCTCAACATTAAGTTCACTAACCTTAATATTTGCAAGCTATAAATATTGTAATCAATTTTGCAAGACAAGATCGGAATAGATCATTATTCCTTTCATCTTTCATTCTCATCTTCCATGTTGTTTAACTACGATGTGACGAGCTAAACAAGCGGTACTCAATACGGCAAGGGACAACGATTCGAATCGATTTTATACCAGCTAGCAAAACCCGACTACATGACGTATACGCACCATACCGGTCGCATACGACAACTTTTCCCGCTAGCACCCGACGGAAGACTAGCCATTTCCAAACTCCCCGGGAATATGGCGACTCCACGACTTCCCTCGTGGCCGACCCATTTCCCTCCCGTGAGACTCACCTCTCGATAATGACCGAGTAAAGAGAGTTGGCTACGCTACATCTCTAGTGCGGTAGGATACATCAGCTTGCTAGGCCCATGATACCAGCATGTAGTACGGTACGTTCAAACTTGTTCAACTAAGCCGACAACGGTACGGTCCTTGACCGACTCAAACGGGGCTACCACCTTGCAAGACCTTATCTCCGTCTTGCCCTTTCTCCTACGGGGCCCGTCCGGTTTCAACTTCATTAACACTCTCTCCATCTTAGTGTCAACACATCAACCCTTAAAGCCTCCATGCTTTAAGATCCCTAAAACATCTACCGTTGCGACTATGAAATTAAGCCTAGCTTCTATTGAGTTATCTCGTACCGAGTATAGAATAAATAAACGGAAACCTATCTTAATGCATCTAGGGTATCAACCATTCCCTAGCACTTAATGAACAAACATAACTTAACTATGTGATAAAATAAAATATTTAACAACATAGGTAGGATGCACCGGGGCTTGCCTTGATTCGAGTCGAAGTTAGCTTCCTCGGTGGGCTGGTCGACTTCAAGCGTCCGTCTCTCGTCTCTCCTTCGGACGGAACCTTGATCATCTCGGAACCTAGGTCGACCAACAATACGTCGCGAATCACAACCATGCATGCATGAATGTACATGATATGATGACGCAAAGGTTTTATTACATATGTTCATTAACTAACAATTAATGATTAATTATGTTCATTATTTAATGCTTAATTATGGTCATTAATTAATAATTAATCAGGTTCATTAATTAATAATTAATCGTGCTTGTTAATCAATAATTAATAATTACTTACGACATGTGATAACACTTAAGATAATAATTTGGGATCACATAAAATGATAGTGTTTAAGTTTAATTTTGGAAAACAATTTTTACAATTTCTTTTGTCTGCAGTATCTCCTTCATTAATTAAATTCTTTTCTCAAATTAATTATTTAATCAGCATAAATTAATAGCTTCTATTAAGCAAAGAAAGTAATTAATTAACATCTATGAAATAAAAATACTCAAAATAGGTATTTTATTTCATAAACAGGTAGATCTTATTTTTCTCGAGTCTAACGAAATTAATTTCACATTTTTTCGATTTTTATTGAATTTTCTACGAATTTTCAAAAATTTAAATATGTTTCGTGCCACACATTGGGCCACGGGGTTGGCCACACGGAATCCCGTGTAGCCACACGCGATCCCGCGCGTGTGGCCCGCGGTGTGGCTACGGTGAGTGTGCTGAGAGTAGAGGGGGCACTTGCGCACCTCTAGGACGAAAAGAAACGAAAATAGCTCACCGGAGTGGGCGAATCGCGAGGTGCGGTGGCGACGACCCGGCGGTGAGCTCCTCGGGAAAATGATTCAATTCTCCGGCTCCGGAGGGCTCAAGGGCGAGCGGCGGTTCGGAGAGTAGGCGGGGGCTCGGCGAAGCTTGTGGCGGGGTGGGCTCGGACGGAGGGTCGCCGGAGCGGTCCGGCGACGGTGGGAGCCGGAGGGTGGCGAGTGGCGGTAATGAAATGAGAGGGAGGCAGGGGATAGGGCCGAGCGGAGGGGGTCTTATCCCGCGGTACGAGCGATGGAGGAAGCAGCTGCGCAACCAGCTGCGTGGCTGCCGCGTGGCAGCTCAGCCGGAAGGCGGCACGGCCGCGGCGGCTCCGAGGCGCGGAGAGAGAGAGGAAGAAGAGAGAGGCCGGCACCGGGCCAGGCCTCGGTCATTTTGCGAAAAGGCCCTCTCGCTTTCGAGTAATTAAAAAGTAACCTTTCCGAGCCCAGAAAAATCTACAAAAATTCAGGGGTTGTAAATAAAATTATTTCAACCACTTTTCCTATTAAGTATAAGTTTAAATTCCAAATGATTTTTGGATTAAAAAATCATGTTTAAAATTAACAAAAGGGGCTTTGTTTATTTCTTGTAATTATTTTTACAAAGCAAAATAATTTCAGGGGACTTTCTTAATTCTTTAATTGTGATGTTTAATCAGTAGAAAATGTTAAACTCATTATTTACTCTTATTTAAATTCTTTTTAAGAATTTAATTTAATCTTTAGTTAATTTGGTATTTTATGTGCATTTCTTAACACAATATTAAATATTTCACAAATGCAATATGATGACATGCTCATGAATGACATGAAATGCACTTTATTTTCTTAGAGTTGTTACAGCCCTCCCCTTACAGAAATCTCGTCCCGAGATTCACGATTGAAGCGACTAAATGATGGTACTAAAGAATTCGGGGTAATTGGTTTGGAGAAACTCTTCTTGTTCCCAAGTAGCTTCAGCTTCCGAGTGATTACTCTATTGAATCTTGTAGAACTTGATGGTTCTATGTCGAGTCACTCGATCCTTGGTGTCGAGAACCTTGATCGGGCGTTCATCATATGTTAAGTCCGGCTGTAATTGCTCCACCTCGACTGTTGGTATATCCATGGGTGATCTCAAACACTTCTTCGGTTGTGATTAGGGGTGGCAATAAAACTCGTGGCTCGCTAGCTAGCTCGACTCGGAGGTGAGCTCGGCTCGGTTCGGCTTGACTCGTTTCAGTTTCAAATGAGTTGAGCCGGTTATCTAGCTCGTTATGTTAACGAGCCAGCTCGAACCAACTCGCGAGCTAGCCGACGAGCCTAACGAGTTATGTATTCCTTTTAAATTAAGAAATTACATATGAGCTATGACCTAAGCATCTAGCCCATTGGCCATTGCTACCAATATATTAACTCTAATAGGGATGAAAGCGGATCGGATCTGATGATACCTTCCCTATATTCTAATCCTTATTTTTTTGTCGGATTAGGAGCGGAGCGGATAATACACGGGTACAGATTCGAATACGGATTTGTTCAGAAGTCGGAGATGGTACAGATTCGGAGCGGAGATGGATCGAAAGTGGACTTTAAATTATCAGATATAACAGCTCGTTCACTAGAGAAATAGTAATGTGCTTTATATATATATAGAGCATGTATAGAGAGTTGATTTGAGTCAAATGAAACACCACACAAGTCAATCTATTTTAGCTACTCGTAATGTGCTTTCTATTTGAAATACCAAGGGACTGTAAAATAAAATAAAACATTTGTAGCAAACGTCTCATGACTTTTCTTTGTTGCATGTTCCAGCCATCACCACTCTAGTAAACAATACTTATGGATCACAATCCATGTAATTACATAAATGAGCTGGCCGGTTGGGTTGTATGCTTATAATCTGAGTGGTGTATTTTTGTGGGTCAAAAATATTATCGGATAATCCTATTATGAGCATCGGATAATCCTCTTATAATTATCGGATAACCAACATCCTTCGGATTTTATCAATACCATTACCTATCCTAGATCCACGTGTGATCGGATTCGGATTATCCATATCCGCTGAAAAACCTCAAATGCGCCCCCACAACCTCAAATAACGATTTTGGATCGGATCGGATTCAAAAATTTTCCTCACCGCTTTCACCCCTAACCCTAAACATGTAAATATGGCAATAATATAACCTATAAATGGCACCTACAAAAATTACTAATATGCGTACAATACTATCGGGATCAACATTTAGTTGTGTGAATATATTTCTTGTTGTAAGAACACATGTTTATGTTATCTCGATCGATGGATACACGGATGAATAATGTTAGTTTGAATCTGAAATGCGTGCTATTTTCATCCATGTTTTATTTTCTTACTTCCCTTTGTAGGTAGCTAACAAAATGTGTTTCTTATTTAAAGCTCGATGAGCCATAATGAGCTAGCTCGTGAGCATAACGAGCCGAGTCGAGCTACATTATTAGCTCGTTAGTATAAAGAGCCGAGTCAAGCTAACTCGTGATACTAATGAGCTAGAGTGAGCCGAGCACGAGTCGAGCCAAGCTGGCTCGGCAGCCAGCCCTAGTTGTGACACGTGGAATATATTGTGGATTCCGGATAAATGCGCCGGCAACTCCAAACGATACGCCACGAGTCCACATCTTTCTAGGATTAGAAAAGGTCCGATGTATCGTGGTGCTAATTTGTCCTTGATTCCAAACCTTTGAACACCTTTGGTAGGAGATACTCGATGATAAACTTGATCTCCCACCTTGAATACCAACTCTCGACGTCTTTTATCGGCATAGCTGATCCGTCGAGATTTAGCTCTTTTGAGATTCTCGTTGAATGAGACGTACTTGTTCCTCTACATCTTTTACCAGGTCAAGTCCGAAGATTATTCTTTCCCCACTTTCGGACTAATTCGGATGTGTGCGACAACTACGACCATACGGAGCTTGGAACGGTGACATTCCGGCATTCTCTTGATAGCCGTTGTCGTATGAGAATTCTGCCAGCGGTAAACATTTCTCCCAATCTTTACCATATGTCGAGACACATGCTAGAAGCATATCCTCGAGATATTGATTGATCCTTTCTGTCCGTCCATCTGTTTTAGGATGATACGCCGAGCTTCGTAGCAGTCTTGTTCCCAATGATTCATGTAGTTGCTCCCAAAATTTGGAGACAAACTGCGTCCCTCTATCAGGTATAATGATCCATGCAGACAGAGAATGCGAGCGATGTACAGCTCTGCATACTTCTCGGCAGATGTACCGAGTATGTACCGGTATGAAGCGAGCCGACTTAGTCAACTCTGTCCACGATAACCCGGATGGAGTCATCCTTTCGTGGGCTTAATGGCAACCCAACGATGAAATCCATGCTAATTTCTTCCCATTTCCATTCGGTAATGCTTAAGGGTTGTAATGGACCTGCTTGCTTCAAGTGTTCTGCTTTGACCCTTCGGCGGACATCGCACTCGTTAACATACTTGGCTATTTCCCGCTTCATGCGTGTCCACCAAAATCTTTGCTTCAGATCTTGATACATCTTGTTAGTTCCATGATGAATTGAGTACTTAGATGTATGTGCTTCATCCATGATTTTCTTGCGAAGTGATAGATCCTTTGGCACTACCAATCGATTCTTAAATCAAATAACTCCTTCATCATCTTCTCTGAAGCATTTAACTTCGCCTTTCTTGAGTCGTCTTCTAATATGTTCCATACCAACACTCTTCCGTTGAGTTGCTACCACTTCTTCACGAATGGTACGGGTAAGAGCCAAATTTGTCAATGCTCCATATGGAGTAATCCGAAGAGTAGATTCGTCACATTCCTGTGGAGGTGCTTGAATCATAAGTTGAGCCGTGAGATTATTGCAATGCACTTTGCGACTCAACGCATCAGCTACCACGTTTGCCTTGCCCGGGTGATAGTGGATCTCTAGCTCATAATCCTTGAGTAACTCTAGCCATCTTCGTTGACGCATATTTAGATCTGCTTGGGTAAAGATGTACTTGAGGCTCTTGTGGTCGGTGTATAAATGTACCAAGTTACCCAAAAGATAATGCCTCCAGCTCTTCAATGCGAGAACTACTGCTTTCGGTTCCAAATCATGCGTAGGATAGTGTTCCTCATGACGTCTAAGTTATCGAGATGCATAGGCAATCACTCGACCTTCCTGCATTAGAACACATCCAAGTCATGTTCCCGATGCATCGAGTACACATCGAAAGGCTTCGTCGGATCCGGCTGAGCGAGTATCGGTGCTCGTTGTCAACAACTTCTTTAATGTTTGGAAAGCCTCTTCACATTCTTTGCTCCATTCATACTTCTTATCTTTTTCCAATAGTTTGGCCATTGGCTTGGCAATCTTCGAGAAGTTTGGGATAAACCTTCGGTAGTAACCAACCAATCCTAAGAAACTCCCGATTTGCGAAACCGATTTCGGTGGCTTCCAATCCAACACTTCTTGTACTTTGCTTGGGTCAACGACCACTCCTTCGGCTGATATCACGTGACCTAGGAACGACACTTCCTTTAGCCAAAACTCACACTTGCCAAACTTAGCATAGAGCTGATGATCCCTTAGCCGTTGCAACATAACTCTTAAGTGATTGGCATGTTCCTCTTCTCGACTTGGAGTAGATCAAGATGTCGTCAATAAATACCACGACAAACTTGTCCAGCTCGGGCATGAATACCGAGTTCATGAGATACATGAAGTGTGCTGGTGCATTGGTCAATCCAAAAGACATCACCAGGTATTCATAAAGTCCATACCTTGTGGAGAATGCGGTCTTGGGTATATCTTCAGCTCTTATCTTAATCCGATGATATCCCGAGCGAAGATCTATCTTAGAGAAGACTTTGGCTCCCATCAATTGATCAAACAAGATGTCAATCCTCGGAAGAGGGTACTTGTTCTTGATGGTAACCGAATTCAAAGGTCTATAATCCACACATAGCCTCAATGTCTTGTCCTTCTTCTTCATAAACAAGGCTGGGCATCCCCATGGTGACAAACTTGGACGAATATATCCCTTGTCCAATAATTCCTTTAATTGCACCTTCAGCTCTGCTAGCTCATTCGGCGGCATCCGATACGGTCTTCTTGATATTGGTGCGGTTCCAGGTTGTAACTCTATCTTAAATTCTACCGCTCGGTCCGGCGGTAATCCCGGCAAGTCGTCCGGAAAGACATCCGGGTACTCACGGACTATAGGTATATCCTCCGGACTCTTACCTATAACCTTATTAACCATTGGCAGAATAGTCCGGGAAGAGTTAAGAGTAAGCAATCTCGACCATGAACAGGAGAGTTCGGATATACGGCTCGAGATGCTATATCCAGATCTGCCTTATGGAAATTCATCCATTGCATGCCAATAATTGCATCTAACCCTTGCCCATACAATATGATTAATGAAGTGGAATAAACCTTGCTACCCAATCTTAATGGCATATTGGCAGCTGCTTCATTTGTAAGAATTTTACCCCAAGGTGTTGAATCGATATGAGCACAGTGCAACCTGGATGGCATGATGCGATGCTTAGCAACATATGACTTGCCGATGAAATTATGCGTGGCTCCCGAATCAAATAAAACCATAGCAGGATGATCAGCGATAGAAAACATACCCGCTAAAATTTGTCCTCCTTCGAGTAGCTCCTCGGCCGTGGTAAAGTTTGCACGGCCGGTTTTCACTTGAGCATTCTTGGCCGGCGTCCTTGGCTGATTCTGCGGTTGTCCTTGAGGTCGTGGTGCATAAGGTGCCTTCCGTGGATACGGACAACTGCGGTAGAAATGTCCCGGACGGCCACAATTGAAACATGGCGGTCCATTCCGCTGCGGTGCTTGAGTCACCGGTCGAGAGTTCCGAGCATTCTGTTGCTGGTTTGGCGGACAATATTGATTCGACCGCTGCTGTTGGGATTGTTGTGGTGGCTGAGGCTGCCAATAGTAATTCGGATGAGAAGGTGTATGCTGGTAGCGCCGACTCGATGGTGCGGTGTAGATCAGCTCGTACTTGGACGGTCCGCCACTTCCTTGTCCAGCGGCCGGCCTCTTCCTGTTCTTCTTCGCTTGATGAAGGCGGATAGAATCTTCCAATGCGATAGCATCACTCACAAAGTCATTGAAGCTATTGGTCTTGTTTAGCACCGGACGTGACTGCAGCTTGGTACTCATCCCTTCCTTGAACAGATTCTTCTTCTTGGCATCGGTGTCCACATGTTCGGGAGCATATTGTGCAAGACGGTTGAATACCTTAGAGTAGGTGTGCACGTTCATGTCGCCTTGCTTCGGTGATAAGAACTCCTTCCTCTTCTGGTTCATTAAACCTTCCGGAATGTGGTGCTCCCCGAAGGCTTTGGTAAACTCGGCCCAAGAAACTTGATGTCCTGGAGGGAACATCGCCTTGTAGTTTGCCCACCATGCTCCAGCAAACCCTTGCACTCGGGAGGCGAAGAGTGTCTTCCGGTGATCGGTGCATGGGAACTATTCCAGCTTTGCCTCCATGGTGCGGAGCCAATGGTCAGCCTCCGGTGGTTCACCCGCATCCGAGAAGATCGGGGGCGAACCGATAAAAGTCGAGAAAGTCACCCTCTCTTCCGGTACATTCCGGCCTTGGTGACATTCCTATGGAGCGGTGTTTCGGACCAACTGCTCCAACAATTCTCGCTGCTCGCGCGAGAATCCAGCACAGCTGCGATTGCTCGTGCCGAGGTCGGGGGTGGTGGTGGTGTTCCCGCCCGCGTTGAGAACTTTCCGGCTCATCGCGTCTCCTTGTTCCAACCATTCTGTCCAAGAAAACTTCACGTTAGACATCTCAATTCCAACATATTTATGGGAGGAACAGGAATACATAGATGAGATATTTCCAAAATAACTCTTATGCAACAACCATCTTTATTAAAGCAACCACCAAATCCATAAGCACATACTCATACATCCAAGTTACAACGATTCTTATTGCGGCACTCGTGCGTGGTTACATCACGCTCGTTATTTAACTATTGCCTATTTTACATACTAGTTTTCCTCACTCGCTACTAGCTAGCACTCTATTCTTCTTCGCGAAGCCCGGACGTCACTTCTTGGCTCATGGAACTTCCTGTCTCGGATTCTCGCATCCTCTAGTTGTGGAATCTCCGTGAAGTCTATGACTGAATCCACGTCCATTATCTCTTCAGGATCGTCCTCTTCTTCTTCAGATTCATCCACTACTTGATTTTCCTGCACTGCTGGTTCATCCTCGGGGGTTGCTGTCCAATTGCTTCATTCGGTAGTGCATTATGTGCTTGGAGTAAATCTTGCTCTAACCGAGTGATCGGGGCATTTGCTGTTGCCGGTTGTTGATCCTTGAATTGAATTTGCGCCTCCTTGTTTAGCAACTGCGCCTCTCTGATTGCTAACAACTCCTCCTTGTCCTGCAGTTGCCTCTCCAACTTCGCTATACGAACATCCTCCCTTCGTCCTCTTACGTCACTAACGACGTTACTCGTGCTGTCCATCTCTCGTGGAGAATTAAGCATATCGGACACAAGCAGAAACTAATCCAATATTTCAGCAAACTCTTTTATACTAACAACTGCATAGATATATTACTACCACTTCTTTTCATACATTATTCATTTGTACACATCTGGCCCAACCTTTCGTAGACTCCCACATGTCCAACTCCTGCTACTACCCTATTCTACACCCGACCTATGTCAGCAAAATATGACTACCCTTCTACATCGGTACTACTACAACACGAACTAAGCCGACGGTGCGTGGCTGTCGGCGTCCGACGCGGCGTCCTCCTCTCGGTGGGGTGGGTGGTGCCTCGTAGTCCACACCGAGAGATCTCCTCGGCGTCGTCGGGTGGACCCTGCTCGTAGCTGCTGGAACTGCACGAACAGTGCGTCGTTGTCGTGCAACAGCGCGTGGTGCGCATCCGCCGGACCGTCGTACGGACCCTCAAGCTGGCCCATCCGGTTCTCCATCTCAATCGAGTCTCCACGACGTGGTTACGATGTGCGGTCATCCCTGCCAACTCTGCCACATGTGCCTTGTCCGCCTCGCGAGCGGCGTCGCGCCGAGCGGTGACCGTGACCAACTGCTCGTCCAAAGCTATGGACATCCCGTGAAAACCGTCGCGGTCCCGAGTGGCCTCCGGCTCGGCGATCCTGGAGTGAGACCTCCGGGTCTCCTGGCAGTCCACTCGGAAGCGGTTCTTCCAAGCGCCTATCTGCCTGTCCCGACTCTACGTCCGCGACTCTAACCGGTGGATCCGCTGATCCAGCTCCGTGACGCGTGTCGCCCGTGCGTCCTCCTCCTCCCGAACACGCTTCCTAACGCGAGTCATCGGCAGCTGCAGGGAACATGTTGAAACTGGTCAAACACATCTTCCCACAGAAGAAAACGAAAGTACAACCTATACGAGTACTACGAAACTAGCCAAGTATACCCCAATATTTATTTTAGCACTCAATATGACATGATGCATGCTCGGTATACTAACTATACGTACTATAGTATATAATACTACAACGAATAGTTAGCACTTCCCAAAACCCGAACGTCGAACAGCTTAGTAAAAATCTAACTATTCTACATCCTTATAGGGCTCCGTACTCTTTCGTGTTCTAAACGTACTAAACGTGTTAAGTTTTGAAAACAAGCTTGTAATGATGTACTTGTTGCCTCCGAACCGCACCGATACCAGCTGTGACATCCCCTCCGGGACACCCAGGAATCGGTACAGAGGGACACTCGACGAAGCGAGTTAAAACAAGTGCATCATTTCATACAAGCCAGAATATATACATCATGGTATAATACAACCAGATTTTTGAAATACAAACATTCGCACAGCGGAAACATAAATATTATTGAAGTTTAACATCCTACGAGTATTGCAGCGGAAACTTGTACTTTATACAACAAAAGACTATCGAACGATCACCGCTGGCTACGAGCGTCTTTGTTTTCATGATGCTTATGCTAGTTATCACCATATTCCGCTAAAGGTTGAAGACTAGATTAAGACTGCTTTTATCACGCCCTTTGTAGCCTACTATTACACAACTATACCTTTCGGTCCGAAGAACATTGGCACGACTTACCGGCGCGGTATGCAACACTCGCCTTGATTCACGGATCGGTCGGAACACCGAAGCTTATGTGGATGACACAGGTGGTTAAGTCCTGGAAGGCTGAAGATCTTCTCTCCGACCTGGCGAGAGACCTTTAGCAATCTGCGGAACTTCTCCATGAAGCTTAACCCGAACAAGTGTGTGTTTGGGGTTCGATCTGGAAAATTGCTTGGATACTTAGTATCATGTCACGATATTGAGGCGAATCTAGAAAAGATTAAGACAATTATTGACATGAAGCCCCCTAGCTGTTTGAAGGATGTGCAGAAATTGACTGGATGTATGGTTGCACTAAGTCGCTTCATTTCAAGACCGAGAATCGGGGTCTTCCGTTCTTCAAACTTCTCAAGAAGCAGGATAAGTTTGAGTGGACAAACGGAGCTCGAGCTGCGTTTGATCAGCCAAACGGCAAGGGCGCGCGCGGAGGAGCAAGGGGAGGCATCCTCTCAACCACCAGCATACATAACGCGTGTGGTTGAAGAGGGCTTCACCCTCTTGAGCGCGGACAAGCAACAATGGTGCGAGTCCGTTCGAGGGCGGCTCGTACCCAACTTCGACTTCAACCGGATGTTCCTCGACGAGATTGGCATGTGGGTTGATCTTGAGAGGATGCTCAACAACTTCATTTGGGGCGTCTTCCATCACGCCTTCATCGACAACAATGCTAACATCTCCACGGAGGTCGCTTCTACCATGCAGCTTGGCATCGGCCGGAACAGGAGCGAGGCATTGGTGATCCGCGTGCGTGATGAGACGCACGTGGTCGGGTGCACGGATTGGCCATCCTATTCGGTTTCGACATAACCGTTGCCATTGTGGGAGATTTGAGCAAGGAGGAGATGGACTCCATTTGGTTCCGTCTCTCGCAGGTGGAGGAGCGCAAGAGAGGCAACATCAAGAACCCCACCATCTAGATCTTCCACCGATGGATGGCGACGCGCATCACCGGCAAGACGGAGTCCGGCAACATCAATGACATGGACTTGCGGTGGATATACAATGCCATAGTGAGCCTGTCCCATTACAACCCCATGCCTTACTTGGTGCGCAATTGGTTCGAGCGATGCAACAAGGCGATGGGGGAAGCTAGCCTTCGCGGGCTTCCTCCAAGCGATGGTGCTTAGCGTCGTCACTAGGAAAGACCCGAGTGGGAGGCCAAAATATGTGGGAGAACCCCACAACCATCGGCTATGGGAAACATCGGAGGAGCCCCAGCAGCCCCAACAAGGATGGGGTGACGACGACGAGTTGCAGCAGCAGCGTGCACCGATCAGCACCCGAGTACGTGTTGATCGGCACGGACTATAGGTACCGGGGCGGGTTCTAGTGTGCCCCCGGTGTCGAATCCGGACTTCTTCGTGTCGATGCACACATACATTGACAACAATGTGTAGTAAATCGAGTGCGTGGACGACACGACGGCCCTTTCGAGGGTGAATCACAACGCGATGGTGGAGGAGTTCGACCGGCTCAAGGCGCGGTGCTACGGATTAGCTACCGCCTCCACCGTCGTTCGATGATTAGAGCCCGAGATGGAGGCATTTGTATTGGTTCCCCGGTTCACATTTTATCTTTGTTTTTGCAATATTTTTAGTTATTTCTTATGTGTGTGTGAGAGGGTTGTGAAACCTTGTATCATGTGTGTTTATTTATGCAAGTGTTCTAGTAGTAGATTTAGTTATGAAAGTGTGTTAGTAGTAGTTTTGAATTATGTAAGTGTGCTAGTGAGATCATCCATGTATTCGAGTGTCAATTTTAATATTGTGGTGAAGATTATGCTTTTTGAGAAAAGTATTGCATTTATTCTTATCTTTAAAAGTATTTATGATAGTCAAAAGATGTTGAGCATTAAAATATTGAACTTAAATTTGAAAGTTATTCAGCAAGTATGAATTATGTGGAGCAACTTTTGAATACCCATGAGCTTAAATTGTGATATCCAAGATTAAAAGGAATAGCTTAGTACCAATCTTTTAAGAAGATTAAAATGCTTATGTTGTGAACTTTGGAATTATTTTTCTCAATGATCGTACCTACCAATGCCATATATTTTGAGCAAAGCTTGTGAACTTTTGATAGACAGAAAGACATTATATTAATGATTGAGTTCGGTTAGGATTTAATTCTTTTGTTGTGAGACTATGAAGCTGGCCATACCTTTGTGTATCTTTGCTTTCTAGCCTTGATTTACTCATGCAGTGCTAATTTCCATCTTGGGGATTATGCAGACTTCACTGAGTATCCAACATAAACCAAAAATCTTGTTGGGAATTACCAATCCTTGACCACATCCCAAATTTTTGAGTATGAAATATATTGCATCAACAGTGGAGCAAGAATGAAGAAGGTCCATAGCAGCAGGTGTGTGCAAGACCAATGTGTGATCGATGCAGTCTGGTGCTGATCGGCGTAAAATGGGATTTCAGCAGAAAATCAAGAAAAATGCTAGATAAAGTAAATAAAGGGCGCACTTCCAAAATGGATGGTTTGCTCGAGGACTACCAAAATTTTAAGTGTGGGGGAGAGGATACCCACAAGGATGCTCAATAAAGTTCAATAAATTCATTGCAATCTAGCCAAGAATTATTCCAAACATGTGCAATCTGATAGTGGAAAATTTCTTTCTTCCCAAGATCAATTTTTGTTGTGTACATGTCCAATTATCTAAAAGATATGCGATTCTTTGTACAAATTTTAACTTCTAATGGCCTTTTTGACAAGCGTGGTGATTGGGGAAGTAATCGGATCTTGTATTGATTATAGTTGCTTGATGATGCTATTGGTGTGGTTTAGTAGTCACAATGCTAAGCTTGTGCAACTCCCTAGATAGTCAAATAGGGTAAGACGCTCATATGATTAAGTGTTTGCCGCCAGTAGCGATAATCGGTAGTCACCCAAAAAGGTGAGATGTTCTTATTCATCTAAGGTTTGCAATTGATCTATATAATTTATCCATTATGATGTTATATAATTAGACTTTTTAGTTACGATCTCAACTAGTAGATACCTGGTTACTCACATAAGCTTACTTAGCTAATCAAGTCTCTAAAGTTGTAGCTTTTAGATTGCACGGTGAGCCGATCGGCACATCCCCTACACCGATCGGCTCCCCAATGGACTTTGCACCGACTAGCTCATCCGGAGCGCCGATCAGTGCAATGACCAACAACAGCTTTCACCTCAACAGCCAATAGTAGTTTGGTTAGATCTTTTACTGTTAATAATATTCAATTCCTATTGTTCCTTGTGGATTTGATTAAACCTTGAAATACTTTATATGAAAAGTGCTACAATTGTACACCGTCCTCTTGTGATATATAAGTGGGTGTGTAGTTACAACCAACACCGATCACTAAAAATTGTTGTAGGTATATGTTGGCATCTTCACTTGCGTTCTCACAAAAGAGATAGGTCGATACCATGTGAATCAAGGCTGGGTTCAACTCGTACTGCTTGTTGCCCATAGAGACGTTCGGACCCGTACAAACGTTGGACGCCAATGGGGCCGAAATGTAATGGAGCGTCTTCTCGGCCATGGTTGGTTGAGCGGACATGGACGGTGGTGCAGGTAGAGCAAGATATCTTGGAGCAGCGGCAAGGGCTTGTACGACTTGGTGAAATTTCACATTTTGATGTACTCGCCTTATGAACTGTTTGGGCTCCTGGCTAAAATTTTTTGGTAGGTCGAAACCCGTCATACAACGTCCTATTCATCTAGAAAAGATAAAGAAAACTTCAAGACTCAAACGTGCAATGCAAGGCATTATCTTGAGGAATATGAGGAATAAGGTCCACATGTAAGTTGTGGAAGGCTAAGGAACCGAGTCGAAGAGGACATGGACGAGGACACATGTCATGCCGATCGACACCGCCTTTGCATAGATCGACACATTCCATGATTTCATAGATTCCGACTCCTCTGTGTGTACAACCCATATAAATACATGTATAAACCCAAGAGGTAGAGATTCGTCGGCAGAGGGACAACAATCTTGTGAGTTAGAGCCACCGGGGCTTTGCCCCATTGTAATAGATCAGTAGTTGAGTTTCAAGAACCGTTGCTGCGAGAGGTTATCCATCGAGGTAGGCCTTCTAGATGGTGATGAATCTTGTACTATGTATCTCTAAGATAATTTAGTTGAATGGTTTTGGTGTCTTGATTATTTGGATTCTATGATCCTGCATATGCTTGTTGCAATTTCTTAGTTCTAGGCTAAGTATTTAGATGCTATCTCAATGGTTGTGAAGGTTAGTACTCGAATCTTGTATTGGTCGTAGTTATTCGATGATGCGAAATATGTGGTTTGGTTGTGGTGGGGCCAAGCTTGTGCATCATGTCTAGATAGTTGAGTAGGGTAAGATACTCCAACGGATTACTCGTGTTGATCTCGGCAGAGATAATCGAATTCCAATGCGAGAGTTCTTATTCATCTTAGGTTTTCCTTAGTCTAAGGAAAATTACCAGTTATAACGCTATTCAATTATGATTTATAGTTATGATCTCAACTAGTAGATATAAGGCTACTAACGTAAGTTTTCTTTAGGTTAACCGATACGCCTTCGTAGTTGCAATTCCACCAGCATCCATTACGCCGATCAGCACGAGAGTGTGTCGATCTACACTTCAAAGCGTTGATCGGTGCACCCCTCATTCTCCTACAAACACCAGTAGATTAATTAGACCTTTTACCGATAGTAGTATTTAGTTCCCATTGGTCCTTGTGGATTGATTAAACCTTGGAATACTCGATGGAAAAAGCTACAATGCACACCGTCCTCTTGCAGTATATAAGTGTGTGCGTAGAAACATCCAACAACAAGTTACTAAATCTATGGATGGGCTTTCCGTGACGGACCCACCTCACTAAGAGGCGTTTCCATCTCCAGGATCATCATGGGTGGCATCACGCGTCTGTGATACCCGATATTACAACATACAAACATAAGCATAATGCAATGAATATAAGTACAAGTCTTACATTCATCCCAGTACAAATGTACCTCGAGTCTCGAAACATCGAAGCTAATAAGTTTGGAAATAACTAAACAGCGGAAGCAAATAAGATACAATCGCTCCCTCGGCGATACATCACGAGCATCCGGCAGAGACAGATGTTCCTGCCCTAGAACATCTTACCGGCACATCAACTCCTCTACTCGTCCGGACCGCACCACTCCCAAGTGTAGTGGCCGTCACCCGAAGTCCGATCCTGCCGGACGTCATCTCCGGCGTCGAAGTCATGCACGACGGTATCCTCTGAAAACCACATAGAGCAAAGCCCCGAGCAACTAGAGCTCAGCAAGACCGACCCGTCAAAGTGGCCATCTACAGCCGACTCCTAGACATGCAAAGGCCAGGGGAATAGGATACATTTAATCACTAAGCTGGCCTACAAGTGAATCCTTACTTTCATCTTTTAGCAGTTTAATTAAGTTGCTCAAAAGAATAAATTTAATTTGCACTAAACTACTGCATTACATGTTTCCAAACAAGTAATTAAGCAAAACAGCAAATTAATCATAATCATCATCATCAATATTTCTCTTCTTACTACGTTCCGGCGCAGGGACAAGTGGTACTCGTTACTCGTGAGGGGCAGCGATTCGAATCGATTTACATCCTGCAGGAGAAACTCGATTGCACGTCACATACGCACTTCCCGAAGCCGCATGAGACAACCTTTCCCAGCCAGCACCTGTCGTGTTAGTCGGGCCTAGCTCCCCGAGAAGGGTCCCCACGCGATGCCGTCCCGGACGTCATCCGTGAGTAGAGTGCTCCCTTCTCTCCTCCCAAATTCCTGCCAAGTAACCAAGGGAGTAGGGTATCTCTCTAACATACAGCCACCATCGGTACGTCGGTTTCATCGGGCCCATCAACACCAGCGTGCAAGCAGTACGTTCAAACTTAATCCACATGGGCCGGACACGACGCGGTCCTTGTGTGCACGGACGGGGCTACAACCTTGAAGACTCTTTCGAGTCCTTCCCTTTCCACCTAAGTTGCCCGTCCGGCCTCCAATTTACCATTCTCTTCACATACTTAGCATCGTGTCCCAAAAGTGATTGTCCTATCTACGAGTGGTCTCCGTACCACTCGACGGATCATCGCCCTATTTAAGCAAGCATCTAGCGTAGGGTGATCGAATCGGGGTAAACAGGATCCTATCGCATGCTAGGGTTTCATCACAACTCCTGTAGACCTAATGCACAGTACAGTCCTACAAACACAGCGATGAAAAATAAAATACTTAAATTAAAAGGTTGTGCACCGGGCTTGCCTTGAGCTTGACCCCGAGTAGCTGGGTCAACAACAGCAGCAGCTTCAGCGCCTCCTCGCCGGTTACCTCGTTCACCACCGCAGCTACATGATGCAAATGTGATGTGTAAAATTTGATGAAAACATGACATTGAATATTTTACGGAATACGTGCGGATTTCATCAAATACACTTAATTCATGAGTATAAATTAACGTGCTGTCCAGCAGGGTGAAGATGATTTAAGGTGATTATTTAACTTAATCTCCTTCATCAACTCCCATGAAGCATTTAAATCATTATCGCATGTGCAAGAGAATAATTCAATAATCCTAGCAGAACTAGGTAAAAAATAGCAATTAAATTGCTCCTGGTCCTTAGGCACATGCTATAGATAATAATTAAATTAAGCTTCATAATTTGGGGTAATTAAATAATTAATTAAGCCCTAATCTTGAATCTCCAAAAAGGAAATTAACTCAATTAATTTACCTCTGATAATGTAAATTTAATTGCACCATTAAATAGTACCAGTCTCAAGGGTTCCAACAAACTTTGGTTTGCAATTTTTCGAGATCTATAGCTCTAGATATGAATTTTTGAAGTTTGTAAGAATTTCCGGCATTTATTTAAATCCTAGGAAAAAGATAAATCAAAAAGGGGCTGGTGGGCTGGTTCGGCCGAAGCGGCCCATTTCGCAGCGTGGCCCACCGACGCGCACAGCCCAGTAGCATGGGTGCGGCCCGGTCCCCACCATGCGGCCCGTGCCGAGACATGGCCCAAGGGCGTGGTGCGGCCCGGCCACGTGCGTGCGGCCCGGACATGGGGCGCGGCCCAGGAGCGAGGCACGCAGCCCGGGCGTGCACGCACGGCAGAGGGAGCTGCCACGGTGGCCGGAGGTTCGCCGGAGCTGCGGAAGTTCGCCGGAGTGGGGTCAAACGACCACTAAAAATCGAGATAAAAATACCGAGCATGCTCCGGAGCTCGACGCGCATTCATTCGAAGAGGTCCCGAGGTCGGGTGCTCACCGGCGAGGGCGGCGCGACGACGATGGCGGTGGTGCGGGGTTCGGCGGCGACGCGCGGCGGAGGAAGCACGGGGGTTGAACGGCTTGGTCGTAGAGCTTCCTCAAAGCACGGACTTCACCGGCACGCTCTCCGTCGAGGATGAGCTTGACCGTGGTTGGCCGTCGACGTGAGGGTGGCGGCGGCCGGAGCTTCGCGGTGGGGAGAAAATGAAATCCGGCGACCTAGGGAGCAAGGGAGGGAGTTAGGGTTTGAGGGGGGTGCTCCACCACCGTGCGCACGCACCGTTCCACGGTCGGGGATGCTTAGCTCACCGGAGGGGGCGAATCGGACGGAGAGGATGCGGCGGCCGGCGTGGAAGAAAGTGCTCGATTCTCCACCTAGGGTCCACGGGGAACCCTTGCGACGGCTCGAGGAGCGGAGAGGGGTTGGGGCGGCGCTCCGGGCGGACGCGCGTGCGGGGAGGTGGCTCGCGGTGGCCGGGCGGCGAGCTCGAGCTCGGGCGTCGGCAATGGCGGGTGGAGGAGAGCTCGGGAGCGAGAGAGAGAAATGGGAGAGGGGGTTCCGACCGGGAGGGACCTCCCCTTTGTCCCTCCGACCGGGCGGGGCCGGGCCGGGGGCAGCCGCCACGCGGCGCCGGCGTACGGCGCCGGTCGGGCGCGGGCGCGCCCGTGCCTCGCCCGATGAGGCTGACGGGTGGGGCCCATGGTATATTCCCTGGCATCTTCTTATTTTCTTCCAATTTCCAAACGTGGTCTGATCCGGTTTTGAAAAATCAAAAGCAGGACCTTCCCGTGTTCAAAAATTAAAGTGAAGAATTTTGTTGAGAAGTATAACTCTAGAAAGTGACATGCACGAAGAGTTTACTCCAAAATCCTTTCTAGATAAATTCTGAAAATTCCGAGAACAGGCTTAAATGCTAAGTTTGTCTGATTTATTTGGGGTACCAAACCTCGATGAAATCCAGTGGGGTTTTGACCTATATTTTTCATTTGACACGACCTACAACATATATTTTTGGTTGACCATACTTGTATGGTAGGAATTTGAGTTGTAGTTCAAATCAAAGTGTTTTTGAATTTAATCACTGCCCAAAACACTTTGCATGTCAATGATACTTCTTGGGTAGGTCAATCTAGTCCTGAGATTAGTTTTAAAAATGCTAACTCGAAACATCTGGACACGGAGTGTCACAGCCCTCCCCTTAAAGAAATCTCGTCCCGAGATTAAGCTTAAGTAAAGAGGAGGCGGTTTATGTACCTCTCGGGTTCGAGCGAAAATTTCGGGTAGTGAGTGCGAAGAAAATCTTCTGATTCCCACGTAGCCTCCCTCGCGGAGTGGTGACTCCACCGAACCTTGAAGAATTTCGAGTGCCATTTCGGGTAACTCTTTCCTTTTTATCGACAATCTTGACTGGCCGCTCGAGTATGACAAATCGGGCTGCAATGGTACCACTTCATCCAGCACTCGGTCAACGGGTGCTTTGAGGCACTTCTTCGGTTGTGAGACGTGGAAGACGTCATGCACACCGGCGAGCGTGTCGGGTAATTCAAGCTTGTAAGCAACGGCACCACATCCGGCCACAATGGGGTAGGGTCCGATGTAACGCGGTGAGAGCTTGCCTCTCACGCCAAACCTTTGTACACCCTTAGTCGGCGAGACTCGAAGGTATACAAGGTCACCCACTTTGAACTCAAGCGGTCGGCGTCTTTTATCCGCATAGCTCTTTTGTCTTGATTTCGCTGCCTTGAGGTTTGCTTGTATTTCCAACACTCGCTCCTCGGCTTGTTGCACAAGTTCTGGCCCAAATATTGTTCTCTCTCCGGACTCGGACCAATTGAGTGGAGTACGGCATCGGCGACCATAGAGAGCCTCAAACGGTGCCATCTTAATGCTCTCTTGGTAGCTATTGTTGTAAGCAAACTCGGCCAGGGGTAAGCATTCATCCCATTTCTTGTCATGATCCGGAACATATGCTCTCAACATGTCCTCCAATATCTGATTTACTCTCTCCGTTTGCCCATCGATCGTGGGTGGTAAGTCGAGCTTCGAATCAATTTCGTTCCTAGGGAAGCATGAAGTTGCTCCCGAAACGTCCCACAAACTGTGTTCCTCGATCAGAAATGATTGTCCTCGGCACACCATGCAAACATAGGATCCGCTCGATGTATAACTCGAGCATACTTCCGAGTCGTGAACCGGGTGCTCACGGGAACGAAATGTGCCACTTTGGTCAAACGATCAACAATTACCCAAATAGAATCAAACTTCCGAACTGTGGTAGGCAAGCCAACAATAAAGTCCATGCTGATGTCATCCCATTTCCAAGATGGTACGCTGAGTGGCTGCAACGGCCCGGCGGGTCTCAAATGATCAGCCTTGACCCGACGACAAGTGTCACACTCAGCGACGTAACGAGCAATCTCTCTTTTCATCCTTGTCCACCAATACTTCGTCCTAAGATCATGGTACATCTTATTGCTGCCGGGATGCATAGCATACTTGGCTAGGTGAGCCTCATCCAATATCTTCTTACGTAGCTCGAGAACTTTCGGCACCACGATGCGGTCTTTGAACCAAACAACTCCCGCATCGTCCTCACAAAAACATGCCACTTGCCTATCTCCCTCTTTTATCCTCCTCTTGAGATGGGCAATGCAAGTATCAGCTTTCGTGCTTCTACTACTTCATCGCGCAAGGTGGGTATCAATGCCAAGTTGTAGAGCGACCCGTGGGGCACAACTTGGATGTAATGCCCATCCGCGATCGACCGAGTGGCCTCGAAGGAGGTTACAATGTGCCTTCTCGCTGAGTGCATCCGCCACAACATTTGCCTTGCCAGGGTGGTAGTGCACTTCCAACTCATAATCTTTAATCAATTCCAACCAACGGCGCTGCCTCATGTTCAGATCATCCCGAGTGAAAATGTACTTCAAGCTCTTGTGATCGGTGTAGATGCGAACGAGATTGCCCAACAAATAATGCCTCCACACCTTTAGAGCGAGTACCACCGCCGCTAACTCAAGATCGTGAGTAGGATAATTCTGCTCGTGCTTTCCGAGCTGCCCGGAAGTATAAGCAACTACTCGACCCTCCCGCATGAGAACTCCACCCAAACCTCTCGCCCGATGCGTCACGTGAAAACATCAAAGGGCTTCTCAAGGTTCGGCTGTGCTAGCACCGGCGGATGTCAACAATTTCTTCAAACTCTCAAAGGCTTCCCGACAAGCCCGACTCCACTCAAACTTCTTCTCTTTCTTCGAAGCTCGGTCATAGGTTTAGCGATCTTGGAGAAGTTCGGAATGAACCTCCGATAATAACCAGCCAAGCCTAGGAAACTGCGAATCCGTGGTACCGATTTCGGAGCTTTCCAATTAAGCACGTCCTGCACTTTGCTTGGATCAACGGATATGCCTTCCTTCGAAATGACGTGACCCAAGAATGGAACTTTCTTAAGCCGGAATTCACACTTGCTGAATTTAGCATACAATCGGTGATCTCGCAATCTTTGGAGAACAATGCGAAGATGCTCGGCATGCTCTTCCTCGGACTTGGAATACACCAAGTATGTCATCAATAAAGACTACCACAAACTTGTCAAGCTCGGGCATGAATACCGAATTCATAAGATACATGAAGTGTGCCGGTGCGTTTGTCAACCCAAAAGACATCACCATATACTCATACAGAGCCGTACCGTGTAGAGAAAGTCTGTCTTAGGCACATCTTCGGCCCCGATCTTGATCTCGGTGATAGCTCGAGCGCAAATCAATCTTTGAGAATACCTTAGCTCCCATCAATCGATCAAACAAGATATCTATGCGAGGCAATGGATACTTGTTCTTGATAGTGACTGCATTGAGGGGTCGGTAATCCACACATAAGCGCAATGATTTGTCCTTCTTTTTAACAAAGAGAGCTGGACAGCCCCAAGGTGAAGAACTAGGTCTAATGTAACCTTTGTCCAATAGTTCCTTCAACTGTTCCTTCAACTCTGCTAATTCCTTGGGTGCCATTTTGTAAGGTCTTTTTGAGATAGGAGCCGTGCCTCGGCTGCAACTCAATCTTGAACTCAATATCCCTGTCCGGAGGCATTCCCGGAAGATCCTCGGAAACACATCAGAAACTCACGGACAATTGGGATATCGGTCGGACCCTCGACAATAGCTTGGTGTACTGCTGGAGTACAATTCTTAGGATAGGTAAGTCGAAGAACGTCCCGACCATGCAATGGGGAATTCAAGTTGACGGTGAAAGCATCTATGTCCAACACGGCCTTGTGGTATTTCATCCACATCATACCCAATATCACATCTATATTACCGCCGGGAAGAACAATGCAATCTGTGGGGTATACCTTAGTCTCGAAGGGTGATCGGTGCCCATCTAACCTCGTCTCTAGCGGTGATCCGACCACTAGCCGACTTTATCAAATACGATGATCTCAACGTGCTACGGCATAACCCAAACTTTTCCACAAACATGCTACTGAAAAAATTATGCGATGCTCCGGAATCAAATAATACGAGGGCAGGATGATCTCTAACGGAAAACATACCAGCCATCACAGGAGCGTCGTCCGGAATCTCCTCGGTAGACGTGTAATTCACACGCCCTGTCTTTGCTGGGGCCCTGCTGTTGTTCCCGCGCTGCTGATTAGGAGCATTGCCCCGCTGCTGATAGGGGCAATCCCTAACAAAGTGTCCTGGGCGGCCACATCCAAAGCAAGGTGCTCCGGGTGGTGGCGGACGGTTCCCCGCAGCATTCCGAACAGGCCGGGGTCCTGGAGCACGCTGTCCCATCTCGCTGCTGCTGCGGGGGCCTCTCGCTGCGGTGGGGGCCTCCGTGGGGGTGCCGGCCGACGCGGCGCCACCATAGGCCGAGAGCGGTAGCGCTGTCCGGAGGGGTCGGTGTAGATCATGCGGTACTTGGCCGAGGGTGGGTTGGATGGCCCCGTAGTACTCGCGGATCTCTTCTTCTCCGCCTGGACCTCGCGGTAGCCCTCCTCGGCGAGGATGGCATTGTTCACGAACTCCGAGAAGCTACCCGCCATGTTGAGGGTAAGGCGGTCCTGCAACTCAGCGCCGAGCCCCTCCATGAAGCGATCCTTGCGCTTCCGATCCGTGTCCACCAGCTCGGGGCGTAAAGTGCCGACCGGTTGAACTGCCGGGTGTACTCGTGTACACTGCGACCTCCCCGGGTGAGAACCATGAACTCTCTCGCCTTCCGGCGCATCACACCCGCCGGTATGAAGTGAGCGCGGAAGACCCTCTTGAAGTCCTCCCGGGTGGTCTGCGTGCCGGCGGCCGGAGTGGCCAGGTGGGTAGCCCACCAAGCACTAGCGGCGCCCTCTAGCTGCTGCGTAGCAAAGAGCGTCTTCTGCACATCGGTGCAGTGGAGCAGTCCAAACTTGGACTCGGTGAGGCGGATGAAGTCCTCCGCCCTCATCGGCTCGCCGGAGCCGTCGTACCTCGGGGGCTGGGTGCCCAGGAACTCCTGGTAGGAGGCCTCCCGCGGCGCCGCGTCGCGGTTCCGGCGCCCGCGGTTGCCGTCCCCGGCAGGTACCTGCTGACGGAGTTCCCGCAGGAACTCGTTCTGCTGCTGCTGATTATCGCGCATAGCCGCGAAAAACTGGGCCATCATGTCCATAGGGTTAGGGACAGGTGGCGGTGGTGGTGCTTCGTCTCCCGCACCTTGGGCCGAGCTCTCGGGCCTCTCGCCATGGAGATCATTGGTGTTGCGCGTTCTCACCATTCTGCCAAGCAAAATCGCGAAACCCATTAATCCAGTTGATTCGCAAAAGAATACTCATTGCCATAGGGTAACCAAATGTGCAATTAATTAAACCAACAGCAGTAGCAAAAACCAATGTAGTAATGCGAAATTTTACAGTAATGAGAAACATCATCATTCAACACATCACACTGCATCAACAGAGTTCAAAGTTGCACCATAGTTCAATACATAATTGCTAACACCACAGTACGATCACGCTTCCGCTAGACAAGTTTCGATTACCACGAAAGGGAAAACAAGATACAAGTAGGGAGATCGGCTGCTATTCCCTACAGCGCGCACTAATGTGCCGCTCAATCCTCCTCCGCATCGTCGGGGTCCTCAAGCTGCTCTCCCCGACGGAGAAACAAGGTCACTCGAGGTCCTGGTCCACGTGGACCGTACGCGGTGAGGAAACGTAAGTAGCGGGCATCGGCTGCGTCTCGAGCCGCTGCTGCCTCGTCTCGGGCCCGAGCTGTAGTCCGCACCTCCTGCTGCAGATTAGCCACCAGAGTCTGCTGCTGCTGGAGCTGTCCACGCAGTGCCGCGTTCTCCGCGGTGAGTGAGGTGACCTGCTGGTCCCGCTGGACAACTCTAGCCTCATTCTGTCTCATGGCTCCTATGAGAAGGCTCACCTCGCGGTTCCGATACTCGTGCTGCCGAAACAGGACGTCCGCATAGCACGCGGTGTTTGCCAGCATGGGATTGAAGTGGGGTGTACTGGGGTCACTCAACACTGCCATGCGGCGTCTCCAGCGGCTGTCGTAGGGGTCACCGACCGGTAGGTAGAGGTAAGGTGTCCCTACAAGGTCAGGTGCGTGAAGCTCACAAAGCCTGGTGAGAGCTGCCAGCGCTGCCAAGTCCCATGCGCTGAAGATCGCGAGGCCCGTCGTGGTCACCATCCACGACTCCTCGGCGTGGAGGTACCGCCTTGCCCGGCACAACCACGTGCATGGTACAAGTGAGCATTCCTCGCTCCAAGAACTCCTTCCCTACGTAAGCGGGGGGCTCGGTGTATCCCAGCGTCCGCATGGCCTGCCATAGCATCGCAGGTAAACCACCGCGGTGCGAGCAATCAGACCACATCCAACCGTTGTCCAAAATCTCAACGTTATCGGCCATCCGTAAGGAAACAAGATTCCCACGAGTCAATAAACGACTCGCGATAAAGTATGAACATTTAAAAGAAAGAAAGCATTGTATGGAAATAAAACACATCACAAAGCTCCCAACTAGCACAAAAGTGCCACAATTTCCATAACATTCATTAGTTCATACATCCATTGCCAACTAGTCATACAAATACACTCACACCTCCAAATATCCCTCACTAGATGGTACTACTCGATTTAGTCCAGCTATCGAGCATCAAAATAATCTGCTACTAGCTGCCTGTCAGCCTATTCCCAACACCCTCCCACCGAAGGAGGTCACTCCTACGGGTCGTCGACGTCGGACGCGTCGTCGTGTGGTGGAGGTGGTGCCAGGGCAGCCTGCAACTGCTGCTGCAACTGCGCGACCTGCTGCTCCAACGTCCGAATGTCGTGGTGCTGCTCCTGCTCCAACTGCTGGGCAACCATCAAGTTGGTCCGGAGGTGGTGGATGTAGTGCTCCTCGCTGAGCCACTCGCGCGTTGCGGCCCACCAACTGCTGGCGTGCCTCATCGCGCTCTCGGGTGCGGTCGTCCCTCTCCTGCCGAAGCTCGTCTCGCTCCTCCAGCCAAGAGGTTACGCTGCACCAACAGGGCATCCCTCTCACGGATGAGGTCATCACGCTCACCCGTGACTCTCGCGACCTCCCGAGTCTTGCTTTGCAGACCCCGGATCGCGTCGGAGCGCTCCTGTGCAAGGATGTCCAAACGCTCTCGCCGCTCGCGACGGACCGGAGACAACTCGGTCACACGGTCCCGGAGGCGCGTAGCCGGTGCGTCCGCGTCCCGGTGTATCCGGAACGCCTCGCGAGCGTAGCGAGCAACGCAGATGGTAACCCAACTCCGTGCGGCCAATCCTCCCGAGACGGCGTTCGACTACCTCGTCGAAGTAGTCCAGTGTCGGGATCAGCTCGAAGGGGGTGCCGGACAAGGAGTCTCTATGAGAGGTCACAAACTCGACAAAATGAACCGAGCTATCTTAGCTCGGCCCCGGTAGGTGTCCTTGGAGAACACTTGGTACTCCGTGAACCCTTCCTGCTCGTCGGGGTGGTGAGCAACCTCCGCCTTCACCTTGTGAAAGGCGACCCCAGAAACTCGATCACGCTGGGTGAAGTACAGCGGGGGTTGGGTGTGCCCCGAGTCTCCAACAGCGCCCACAGCAAACCGGGAGAAGTCTCCGTCAAGGCCTCCTCCCCGGCGGACCACGTGCTGTCGGCGTGATCGCGGTCGGGCTCACTGTCGGACGGCATCTGCGAAGGGTAATAAACAAATTTTTCCCACGTAAGCATGACGCACTGAAAGAAAGGATGCTTAACCAAGAGCATCATGTGAGCAAACAAATGACAACGATTAACAAAGGGCAAATTATCCTCCAATAGATCAAATCCTGTCCCGGCGATCCAACGCCGTACAGTCAACAAAACTGTACATTTTAGCACAGGAAACGATAGAATTGGTCCATCCTCATACTAACAATAATTTAGATCATCATCTCAGCTTTCCATCGAGTATTTAACCACCTCATTCCGCTAATCGAGCGAAAAGTTATGGGTGTTACCCGACAGACTATCCATTATGATCGGTAATCTGTACAGCGAGTAATAACTGACCAAAACCGGCCAGCTCGGTTCGAAACTGGTCCTCCAAATGAATACAAAAGTTGGAGCCCATGTTTCAACCTTTCCAAGGAGTACAAGATCACACGTACCCAACACATGAGCACCAAGATATGGTCAAAACGGTATGGACATACGATTCTGAAAACAGAGTTGAGGTAGTTTCAGTTCAGAGGGAGGAATCCGAGATTTTCGACCCTGCAACCTCAAAACCAGTCTTTCCTCAAACTACCAAAGTTGTAGCTCGTGATTCAAGCTTTCCAGAAAGTGCTCATTTGCCTTATTCCGACAATCGAGCTGGGATTTACGGGGAAAACCAACCTGGCTGTCGTTCTGAAAAACAGACACAGCACCTCTGAACAAAGCAGAGCATAACTCCCTCCCTCTGGATCCAAACATCACCACACCACGTCCAAAAATTAGTTGACTTCTATAAGTTTTCAGAACATTTAAAACCACTCCAATCCAAGATTCGAGCAGAAAGTTATGGATTTTCTTTGCCTAGCGAGTTTCTGAAATTTCCGAGATTACAAAATTCAGATTTTTAGGTTTGCCATTTTTATCATGAATGCACCTTAGTCATCCTATTCGTCCTCACCACGAAAGAAACAAAATATTTATACCGTCTCAACGGTGAACGCATTTCGGGGTGGCAACCCGCACTCAACCCCGTATGTCAGTCTAAATTATCGACTCACACCTACTAGCGTTGTTATGTACCTGCGAAGATTCATTCCGAAACAAGTACATCAAATTCAAAAGAAACTACAAAAATAAGCACAGTTCTACAAGTAACGATCCATAAAGAGGATCGCCCGTGGTATGCCACGAGCCAACATTGTCCCGTATTCTCCGTCCGCGGGCACGGACCGCTAATTTAAATGCAGACATACCGAGCCACGGCCGTAGATGCAAGTAATTAAACAATCATAACCCAGGGTTAGCTTTGCCACTCGTTACGACTAATATAGTCCTTACGGGCACGTCCTCACACGATAACGCCCTAGTTTTCGAAAATAGGCTGCTTAAGGTGTTGCAATATCCCCATGACGGCTCCGATACCACGCTGTGACGGACCCACCTCACTAAGAGGCGTTTCCATCTCCAGGATCATCATGGGTGGCATCACGTGCTGTGATACCCGATATTACAACATACAAACATAAGCATAATGCAATGAATATAAGTACAAGTCTTACATTCATCCCAGTACAAATGTACCTCGAGTCTCGAAACATCGAAGCTAATAAGTTTGGAAATAACTAAACAGCGGAAGCAAATAAGATACAATCGCTCCCTCGGCGATACATCACGAGCATCCGGCAGAGACAGATGTTCCTGCCCTAGAACATCTTACCGGCACATCAACTCCTCTACTCGTCCGGACCGCACCACTCCCAAGTGTAGTGGCCGTCACCCGAAGTCCGATCCTGCCGGACGTCATCTCCGGCGTCGAAGTCATGCACGACGGTATTCTCTCGAAAACCACATAGAGCAAAGCCCTGAGCAACTAGAGCTCAGCAAGACCGACCCGTCAAAGTGGCCATCTACAGCCGACTCCTAGACATGCAAAGGCCAGGGGAATAGGATACATTTAATCACTAAGCTGGCCTACAAGTGAATCCTTACTTTCATCTTTTAGCAGTTTAATTAAGTTGCTCAAAAGAATAAATTTAATTTGCACTAAACTACTGCATTACATGTTTCCAAACAAGTAATTAAGCAAAACAGCAAATTAATCATAATCATCATCATCAATATTTCTCTTCTTACTACGTTCCGGCGCAGGGACAAGTGGTACTCGTTATCGTGAGGGGCAGCGATTCGAATCGATTTACATCCTGCAGGAGAAACCTGATCGCACGTCACATACGCACTTCCCGAAGCCGCATGAGACAACCTTTCCCAGCCGGCACTGTCGTGTTAGTCGGGCCTAGCTCCCCGAGAAGGGTCCCCACGCAATGCCGTCCCGGACGTCATCCGTGAGTAGAGTGCTCCCTTCTCTCCTCCCAAATTCCTGCCAAGTAACCAAGGGAGTAGGGTATCTCTCTAACATACAGCCACCATCGGTACGTCGGTTTATCGGGCCCATCAACACCAGCGTGCAAGCAGTACGTTCAAACTTAATCCACATGGGCCGGACACGACGCGGTCCTTGTGTGCACGAACAGGGCTACAACCTTGAAGACTCTTTCAGTCCTTCCCTTTCCACCTAAGTTGCCCGTCCGGCCTCCAATTTACCATTCTCTTCACATACTTAGCATCGTGTCCCAAAAGTGATTGTCCTATCTACGAGTGGTCTCCGTACCACTCGACGGATCATCGCCCTATTTAAGCAAGCATCTAGCGTAGGGTGATCGAATCGGGGTAAACAGGATCCTACTGCATGCTAGGGTTTCATCACAACTCCTGTAGACCTAATGCACGATACAGTCCTACAAACACAGCGATGAAAAATAAAATACTTAAATTAAAAGGTTGTGCACCGGGCTTGCCTTGAGCTTGACCCTGAGTAGCTGGGTCAACAACAGCAGCAGCTTCGGCGCCTCCTCGCCGGTTACCTCGTTCACCACCGCAGCTACATGATGCAAATGTGATGTGTAAAATTTGATGAAAACATGACATTGAATATTTTACGGAATACGTGCGGATTTCATCAAATACACTTAATTCATGAGTATAAATTAACGTGCTGTCCAGCAGGGTGAAGATGATTTAAGGTGATTATTTAACTTAATCTCCTTCATCAACTCCCATGAAGCATTTAAATCATTATCGCATGTGCAAGAGAATAATTCAATAATCCTAGCAGAACTAGGTAAAAAATAGCAATTAAATTGCTCCTGGTCCTTAGGCACATGCTATAGATAATAATTAAATTAAGCTTCATAATTTGGGGTAATTAAATAATTAATTAAGCCCTAATCTTGAATCTCCAAAAAGGAAATTAACTCAATTAATTTACCTCTGATAATGTAAATTTAATTGCACCATTAAATAGTACCAGTCTCAAGGGTTCCAACAAACTTTGGTTTGCAATTTTTCGAGATCTATAGCTCTAGATATGAATTTTTGAAGTTTGTAAGAATTTCCGGCATTTATTTAAATCCTAGGAAAAAGATAAATCAAAAAGGGGCTGGTGGGCTGGTTCGGCCGAAGCGGCCCATTTCGCAGCGTGGCCCACTGACGCGCACAGCCCAGTAGCATGGGTGCGGCCCAGTCCCCACCATGCGGCCCGTGCCAGGACATGGCCCAAGGGCGTGGTGCGGCCCGGCCACGTGCGTGCGGCCCGGACATGGGGCGCGGCCCGGAGCGAGGGCACGCAGCCCGGGCGTGCACGCACGGCGAGAGGAGCTGCCACGGTGGCCGGAGGTTCGCCGGAGCTGCGGAAGTTCGCCGGAGTGGGGTCAAACGACCACTAAAAATCGAGATAAAAATACCAGCATGCTCCGGAGCTCGACGCGCATTCATTCGAAGAGGTCCCGAGGTCGGTGCTCACCGGCGAGGGCGGCGCGACGACGATGGCGGTGGTGCGGGGTTCGGCGGCGACGCGCGCGGCGGAGGAAGCACGGGGGTTGAACGGCTTGGTCGTAGAGCTTCCTCAAAGCACGGACTTCACCGGCACGCTCTCCGTCGAGGATGAGCTTGACCGTGGTTGGCCGTCGACGTGAGGTGGCGGCGGCCGGAGCTTCGCGGTGGGGAGAAAATGAAATCCGGCGACCTAGGGAGCAAGGGAGGGAGTTAGGGTTTGAGGGGGTGCTCCACCACCGTGCGCACGCACCGTTCCACGGTCGGGGATGCTTAGCTCACCGGAGGGGCGAATCGGACGGAGAGGATGCGGCGGCCGGCGTGGAAGAAAGTGCTCGATTCTCCACCTAGGGTCCACGGGGAACCCTTGCGACGGCTCGAGGAGCGGAGAGGGGTTGGGGCGGCGCTCCGGGCGGACGCGCGTGCGGGGAGGTGGCTCGCGGTGGCCGGGCGGCGAGCTCGAGCTCGGGCGTCGGCAATGGCGGGTGGAGGAGAGCTCGGGAGCGAGAGAGAGAAATGGGAGAGGGGGTTCCGACCGGGAGGGACCTCCCTTTGTCCCTCCGACCGGGCGGGGCCGGGCCGGGGGCAGCCGCCACGCGGCGCCGGCGTACGGCGCCGGTCGGGCGCGGGCGCGCCCGTGCCTCGCCCGGTGAGGCTGACGGGTGGGGCCCATGGTATATTCCCAGGCATCTTCTTATTTTCTTCCAATTTCCAAACGTGGTCTGATCCGGTTTTGAAAAATCAAAAGCAGGACCTTCCCGTGTTCAAAAATTAAAGTGAAGAATTTTGTTGAGAAGTATAACTCTAGAAAGTGACATGCACGAAGAGTTTACTCCAAAATCCTTTCTAGATAAATTCTGAAAATTCCGAGAACAGGCTTAAATGCTAAGTTTGTCTGATTTATTTGGGGTACCAAACCTCGATGAAATCCAGTGGGGTTTTGACCTATATTTTTCATTTGACACGACCTACAACATATATTTTTGGTTGACCATACTTGTATGGTAGGAATTTGAGTTGTAGTTCAAATCAAAGTGTTTTTGAATTTAATCACTGCCCAAAACACTTTGCATGTCAATGATACTTCTTGGGTAGGTCAATCTAGTCCTGAGATTAGTTTTAAAAATGCTAACTCGAAACATCTGGACACGGAGTGTCACACTTTCCCCTGCTCTAGACGTCTGTTGACGAAAAAGCGCGAAGTGATGCCTAACCCGCCTAAGAACACACGCTCGCTTGAGAAGTCTGCTTAACTCTAAGCAGGACCAAAACCTTGGAACGTGGTGACGAGTTTCTAGGGTGTGCCGGTTGGTCAAACTAATTATCGATATCGGCAAGGAAACAATTCTCATAAATCAATGCCAATCCCATCATATGAGTCATCAATGTATAGGCCTTGGGAACCACATTGTGTCATGCCTTATTTTTATTTACCATGGCTTATAGTAGTGTCATCTCCTCCTATGTGCTTTTATCAAACATTCAAACTCTTATGGAGGAAGAAAAGTAGAGAATTCATCACCTGCACATAATGATTGTGTTCATCTAAAGAATTTTTCTATGGACAAAGCTAAACCACATGTGATTAAACAAGTCTGCCGTGTGTCAAGAAGGATTGGAATTTAGATAAAAATTCACACTCCACTCTTGATAAGGAAAAGCTGAATATTCATATTCCAGCTGGTGTTATGGAGCAAGCTTCCCCAACTCAAATTGTAAAAGATAAATATGAAAAGAGTTCAGTTGGGAGGTATAAAAGTAGCAAGAAAAAAACAACATGATTCTACAAAGGATCAAAGGAATTCTTCATCGGCAAGACCAAAGGTACTTCAACATAATTACAGTCACCTGATTTGTCTTTATCATATAATCCTTCAATGCACATACCATCGGATGTATATCTTATTAATTAGAATCCATGACTCTGGTATAATCCTCGGTTGCCTTTTTATTACTATCAATATCCTAATTGGGTTGTACCAAGGAGCAATGTGCATGATCCACCATTAGGGCCATATCAAGATTTTTGTTACTAGCTGAGCTTTAAACGTTTAAAATTCAAAATATTTGGATTAGCTATACTTATATCTTGCTATGCTTGCAAGAACCATATTTCGGCCATATTACTAAGTTTATAGAATGGATATATCGGTTATACATGGCCGATTATTGCTTATTTTATTCATACACAATTCTGGTTCAAGAAAAAATATTTTTTGGTATGCAAGCATTACCACAAAATAGGGGCGTGGGGGCATATGTTGATAACCAAAATTGCACAGAACCGATGAGGTGGTCAAGACACACCAGACTGGTTTCACAAACCGGTCGGGTTAGTTATGCAAACCAGTCAGGCCGGTTTTACGAGTTACTCAATTGATCAACTGGATTCCACCATTGCGTAGAGCTCATTTATATAGTCAAAATGCATATGTGGATTGCTAAATTTGGACTTCGGATGCAAACGTTATGGTTTTCAGAATATTTTAGAAATCTGTAAACCGATCACACCGGTTTTGGTGCAGTCCGAGCATAAAGTTGTATTTTGACTCGGATTTTGCAAGGAAACTTTATTTCTTGCATGGCAAGACCAAGCCACCTATGTCACGGTGTCCAACTTACTTTACCTTTGTATTTTTTTATCCGTTTTATCCCTTATGTGTTGTTCCTCTCTCATCTCCATGTTGAAGGATTCATCTTAGCTGGCCTGCCGAGCCTAAGACAAGCCAACGTGCGTCTTCCCTGACGGGGTCCTCCCAGGTAGGCGTTTTTTGGAGTTTCGTCAAAACCTTGCAAAACAGGTCAGACAAATTAGCCAAACGAACCATACCGGTTTTGGTAATTGCGGTGGTCAAGTCCGTTTGCGACCCTCCAGTGTACACACCAGAAATTAGGGTCAACAGGTGGCCACGGTGCCCAAGCTTGCGAATTTTTCCTATAGTATTTGGTAAACCACCCGACAGACACTAGTCCATAGCATATAATATACAACAATCGAATGTCATTTTGAATTAACCAACTAAGGATGTGTTCTTTTTCTGGGTTTAAATTTTATAGCTGTCATATCAAAAAGAATCTTACTATTTAGGTGTATTAAATAAAATTTAATTATAAAATAAATTACAGTCCTCTAGACTAATTTACAAGACGAATGTAATAAGATTAATTAAGTCATGATTAGAAGACGGTTACTATAGCATCATTTTAGCAAAACATAGATTACTTAAGTTCATTAGATTCATCTCGAAAATTAGCGTCGATCTGTCAAAAGGATTTTATCATTAAATTGATCGAAATATTAATAAATAGTAAGATTCTTTTTTTATGTAAGTGCTAAATTTTAGAGTGCAGGAAACGAACAGGGCCTGAAATTACACTTGACAAAGTTACGTGCAGATAACAGTATATACAATCTAGTGGAGTGCTTTGAATCTGCAGCTAACCTTGTACCTCAGCTAAATAAGTGCAAAGTCGTACACCTTATTCAGTCAAATGCCAAGCTTCAGCATCGTCAATTATATCGCATGGGTCCGGTAGAACTATAGATGCTGTCGGTTGTGCCTTGCTAGATCCGCTGGCTCAAAGCATTAAATGAGCGATGAAGCAGCCTCGAGAGCCTTTGTGCCGACAGTCACACGAGCAAAGGTTACACTCCTCGTATATTATTTTCATACTTAAAAAAAATATTCTGTCTTGGTCAACAAAATTTTCTCTTCTATAATCAGTTTTTCTCTACCCGTTCATACTCTATATCCATCCTCTATATCAGCTACTCAATATTTCATTCAAACATCTCCAAGTACCATCTCCTTTAATCTCTTCTCCTCTTTTCTTTTTCACTTCTTTCCCTTTTACACTAATTTAACAATACATTTTTATTAAATAATTATAGTTTTCTCCCTTTCCTCTTATTTATTTTTCCTTTTCCTTTTTTTTCTTTCCTTTTTTCTCTCCTTCGCACACGAAACCAGGCAACCTTATCTCTTTGCCTTGAACTAGAACAGGGAGGCCAGTATGGTTTGAAATCCCGGTGGAAACCGGTCCGGTTTCCACGGATTTCGGGTTTCCTGGTGCGGACCGGAACGCTGGGAAGTGCGGGATCTCGGTGGATCCCGAGCTGTGGTTTTGTAGCAATCCGGGATCTTGACCGAGAAGTCTAGATCCCGATCAGGTTTCGTCGGAAAAAAATTGCCGGATCGTAGCGGGATTTCAATCCTTGTCGGGCCACCGTCCTGTGTGCACCTCCGCCCGGGCACGCCGCCACCTGTTTGCCCACACCACGCGCTTCCTGGTCACGGCCCCTTGCCCCTCGTTACATGCCGCGCCGCTCGGCTCATTGACCGCAGCAGCTCACCTCGTCGTCCGGCTACACTCGGTTCGCCTCGTAGAGCGGAGGACCATGGCCCATGGAGCAGGAGCTTCGCGGAGCTCGCCTACCCGCGGCCTTCTCGTCGTGGCGAGCGCCGCACTGCCATCCCCAGCTCCCGTACCTCCTCCCTCCCAAATTTCTCTCTCCTACCTCCTCCCTTGCCGGGTAGAGACGGAGGCGGGCGCGTCCCGGTCACGGGCGGCGCGGTAACAGGTGCGGCTCGGTGTTGCCAGGTCACGGGCGAGCGGGGGACGGGATGCTGCTGCGTGTCGGCTCTACTCGCCAACGGATGCGGCTGCCATGAATCTCGTCGTCCCCTTCCTCGGCCTGGATCCGGTGCTTTCTCATTCCTACGCGGTGGCGATGCAGGCTTGGTGATCCGTCCTCCCCTTCCTCGGCCTGGATCCGCGCCTACGGCGCCTCCCTCCCTCTTCTTCCCCGCGTGAGGGGCGGCCTGCGCTCGTGGTGGAGGTAGCGGATGGCCGTACATCTCCTGGGAATAGCGGATGCGGGCTCATCCGGGAGCATTCGGGAGCGTAGCGTAGACTAGAGCATACCATGGTGCAGGCGTTCCGTCCGCTATCCCCATACTAGAGGATGTGTAGCGGCCACGGATGCCGATTGTCTTAGTGGGTTCAATTATATGCGAGTAGTTCAGAGATATCAGTTGTTTGTTTCAATATGCATGGGATTGTTAGTGGGTTCTTTATGAATAATTTGAATTGAACTAAAGTAAACCACCGATGATGTATGTAATATGTTATGTTATAGGAGATATGATAATTATTCATGTTCTGCATTACAATTCAGATCTCTGATGACCCTTGCCGCGGAATATGGTGGAGAAGGAGGTCGGATGGAAGTCTTACAGTAATCACTCATACAGTCCACTCCGGAAGGAGCATATCTAGCAGCCAAAGCCACCGGAGACACAGGAGTAGGGGACAAGGCGGGGGTGTTGCGTTTTACAAGTCACACATGCCGTTGTGGAATATAACTTAGCACCACAAGGAGTGAATCCTGCAGCAATAGACGTAGGAGAGGTGTCGAAAGCCGTCGTAGACACCGGTGTTATGGTAATCACTCACATATGCAATCTTAGAGTATATATTGGCATCGATCCGCTCCGCAAGCAGCGGATCCGACAGCTATAGTCGCCATAGAGGCGGCGAAAGCCGCCGGAGACGGAGGAGGATGACGGGATGAGGGCATTGTAATTGCCACACATACATCTATTTATAGAATATATCTTAGCATATCCGTAAAGAGTGGATCCGGCAGCAATAGTCGTGGGAGAGGCTGTGAAAGCCGCTAGAGACGAAGGAGGAGGTGTGGAACGTTATGGTAATCACTCATATATGTAATCTTAGAGTATACTTTATATTTTTAGCATCAGTCTACTCTACAAGTAGCGAATCTGGCGGCGATAGCCGCCATAGAGGCGGTGAAAGCTACCAGAGTCGGAGGATGAGGACAGGGCAGAGGCATTGCGTTTCCTAGTCATATGTGCAATTATAGAATATACCTTAACATCTCCGTAAGGAGTGAATTTGGGAGTGATAGCCGTTCGAGACGGAGAAGAAGGCGAGACGGGGCATTACGATTATCACACATATTTGCAATCTTAGAGTACATCTTAGCATCAACCCACATGTAATCTTAGATTGTATCTTAGCATCACCGCCGGAGACGAGGAGGATGACAGGGTGGGGGTGTTACATTTGCCGGTCATCCTTGCAGTTATGGAATATATCTGAGCATCTACACCAGGAGAGGATTGTTCAAAGAAATTAAATGAAAATTTTCCTTATTTTAATATGTTAGTTTAGTGATGTATTGCATTGTTGTGATTGTTCTGGAATGAACAATATACAATTTTTATTGTATTTGTTTAAATAATATTCTCTCCATATCTAAAGAACTCTTGGTTCTACTGTTATTGCTTGTTATCAGAATAAAATTCATTCTGGAAACTATTCTCAATTTTGAACGAAACTGCCCCACAAAAATATAAATTGCGCTTATGGGGAATCAAACCTGGGAACGTGCATGCAGATGATAGAGATGATGACCAGTTGCTCCATCTCTCGATCATATGGAAAGTAGGGAGGTAGATCCGTATGTAATATGGACGGACATAGAATTTTTTCATTTATTAAATGCTTTTTGGTATACTAAATGTTATCAAAACGAATTGTATTTTAGATATGGAGGAAATACATGTGTATATAGCACATGTTCTCAACCACAATATTCGCGTTAGAAGAATTGGTCGCATTAATACTAGTAATATACAACAATCATGTCATTTTTAATAAACCAACTAAAATTACACTTAAGTTACGTGCAGATAATACTAAAATACAGTCTAGTGGAGTGCTTCGTACTGAATCTGCAGCTTACCTTGTACCCCATCTAAATAAGTGCAAAAGTCGTGCACCTTATTCCATGTGGCAAGCTTTTAGCATCGTCAATTATAACGCGTGGGTCCGGTCCTTCTCACGGGAACTATAGTTGCCGTCGGTTGTGCCTTGGTAGATGCGCTGGTTCAAGGCATTAAATGAGCGATGAAGCAGTCTCCAGAGCTTTTTAGTGGCGATAGGCGCCGGTTGGGGTGTGCTCTCTGTCTGTAGATTGTAGCTGCCACCTGCACTTGGAAATTTAGTGAGTAGAGAGTAGTACTACCGAACATGTCAAGCGGTGGTGGCAATGGCGTCCACCAGGGCCACGGCGGCGGCCCTGTTCACATCCTGATGTTCCCCTGGCTCGCCTTCGGCCACATCAGCCCGTTCACCCAGCTCGCGCGCACGCTCGTCTGCTCCGGCAACGACCACGGCGGCCTCCGCGTGACCTTCCTCACGGCCGCGGGGAACGTGCCGCGCGTCGAGTCCATGCTGTCCTCCGCGGCCGACGCAGTGACGATCCTCCCCCTGCAGCTGCCACCTGTCCCGGGCTTACCCGCGGACGCGGCGAGTACCGCCGAGCTCTCGCCCGCCGGCGCCGAGCTGCTCAAGGTCGCCTTCGACGGCACGCGGCCGCAGGTGGCCGCGCTGCTCGCCTCGCTGCGACCGCACGCCGTGCTCTTCGACTTCGCCAACCCGTGGGTCTGCGGCCTAGCCAAGCCGCTGGGGATCAAGGCGCTCCACCTGAGCGTCTTCTCCGCCATCTCCGGCGCTTTCCTGGCCGTGCCGGCCCGCCGCCGAGAGGGCCGCGCGCGGTCTCGGCCCAGGACCTCGCGTTGCCTCCCGCGGGATTCCCAGCCCACTCGGCCCTCGCCGCCGGCGTGCCGCCGTACCAGGCCGCCGACTTCACCTACATATTCACCAGCTTCGGCGGCGAGCCGCCGGTGTACGAGCGCGTGGTCGCGGGTATCGAGGCCTGCGACGGCATCGTCCTCAAGTCGTGCGCGGAGATGGAGGGGCCCTACATCGACTACCTGTCGGCCCAGTTCGGCAAGCCCGTGCTCCTGGCCGGGCCCGTCGTGCCGGAGCCACCGCGCGGCGAGGAGCTCGAGGAGCGCTGGGCCACGTGGCTCGCCTCGTTCCCGGACAACTCGGTAACGTTCGCCTCGTTCGGCAGCGAGACGTTCCTCTCCACGGCGGCGTCCACGGAGCTGCTCCTCGGGCTGGAGGCCACCAATCGCCCCTTCCTGATCGTCCTCAACTTCCCCAGGGGCTCAGACGCCGAGGCGGAGCTCCGGGCACGCGTTCCACCTGGTTTCACCGAACGGGTTGGAGCGCGAGGCGTCGTGCACACGGGGTGGGTGCAGCAGCAGCGCATCCTGCGGCACCGGAGCGTCGGGTGCTTCCTGAACCACGCCGGGTTCAGCTCCGTGGTAGAGGGGATCGTGGCCGGGTGCCGCCTGGTGATGCTGCCCATGAAGGGGGACCAGTACCTCAACGCGGCGCTGTTCGCCCGCGAGCTCAAGGTTGGGGTGGAGGTGGCGCGGCGCGGGGACGACGGCTGGTTCGGGCGGGGTGATGTGAAGAAAGCGGTGGACGCCGCCGTGGCGGACGGAGCGGACGGGGAGGGGGCCAGGTGGAGGGAGTTCTTGCTGGACAGCGACGTGCAAGCGAGGTTTGCACATAAGTTCGTCCAGGACCTCATCAAGGAGCTGGCGAGTGCGGAGTAAATGAAACTCTCAATGTCGAAATCGGTTGTGGCATCGAATTTCCGTTCTCTCCATCCATAGTACTACTTCTTTTGTGTTCGTTTTCTACCAGTTGGAGCGTTGCTCTAGTCTCGCTGTTAACTACTGTTGCGTGTTGGGGTTATGTTATTACCCAAACAATAAAATTCTTACTACTGTGTTTACTGTTAGACGTTCACTCTTAGACGTAGTGGCCGTTATTATATCGATGTTATTACAAAAACTCTCCTCTACAACCGCAGTCATGGGCGAAGCCAGAAAAAATTGCCGCTGGTGTCAGCGGGGTTGGCGGGGTCGCTACATAGTGGCTATTAAGGAAGCTAAAATACGCCATATATATAGAGAATATAAGATAAATACGTGTAGAAAAGATATAATAATCAGTTAATAATTGTATGTGATAAAGTTACAAAAAAAATTAACAATAGTAATCATCTTATTTTATTTTTCCTCTTCGATTGCGGTTCTTTTCTTGTGAAACAGAACTATCACATCCTTATTTGGAATTGTAGCTAAAAGTTCTGGTTCTATGAAACATACGACATGGGCCGTGTGATTTGCTATATCATAGCTCGGCAGCCATGACGGGCGAGAAGAGCTCTCGCGCCGTACAACCACCCTCGCCACCAACCGACAGCGCGCCCGCTGCCGCCGCCGGCCATCCCCATCCCCGCAGTCCCCCGTCGACGGTCGCCTTCTCTTCCCGCCCCCAGCATCCCCCCCCTCCCCCCCCAGCCTCGACCCCACGAGTCGCCTCAACCCCGACGGGCTCCCGTTCAAATCTGGAGAGGGCAGTTCGGCGGGAGCTTCTCGGGAGCTCCCAGCCTGGCTTTCCTACTCTCCGTCCTCGTCCGAGTTCGAGGAGGGCTCACCGCGCTCACCCGCCCATGTGGTCGCTTCTAAGGGCAAGGCCATGCTGGTTGAGGAGCCCCGCGGTGCGCGCCGCGGCGAAGCCTCGGGCTTCATAGCGGACGCACGTCGAGCTCCGCAGCCTCCGCCCCCGCGGCTTTCCCCGCTGCGCGGTGAGGGTGGTGCTGGTCGCCACCCCCGCATGGTATGGGCCGGGGTCCCCACCCCTCCGCCGGAGGATGGCCGGCAGGTTGTGGTGAGCAAGAAGAAGAAGCAGAGGTGGGTCCGGGTGGATCGGCGCCACCTCCCGGACCCCCGCCTCGCCCGCGCCCTGTGCCGGTGGACTTAGTGGGACGCCGCTTCAACTGCCTCGCCACCGACCACATGGCCGCAAGCCGTCGCAACCGCTCGCGATGCCTTCGCTGCAAGGAGGAGGGCCACCGGGCCCGTTTCGCAAGAGGCCCGGTCGCCGCCGGCGGAAGCGGGGCTTGGTCGCGTCTCGGCCTTCCATCGCTTGGGTCACACCCGCCGTCGGCGTCGCTCGTGCGCAAAGAGAGCGCCCACCCCGCCGCCGCCCCCATCCACCTCCCACCCAGGTTCGTCCGACACCCGCTCGGCCGCTTCCTGCTCCATAGGAGAGGAGTTCACGCCGCCATCCATCTGCGCCCCTTCGCCCCCTCGGAGCGCGACCCCCGGCCGGTGGCAGGTTCGTCGGTGGGGCGTCCCGTCTCGGAGCACTCGCTTCCTCGGTCGTACGGCGGAGATCCGGGAAGCAGAGGAGACTCTGTCTAGGGCCCTTGTAGCGGTGGTCGGAGGTACGCGGCCGCGAGTGGTCGTGGCGCAAGTCCGCCGCCGGCTTAAGATTCACTTCCAAGTACCCGGGGACAAGGTCACCATCCACGGATACCACCCGGAGGACTTCCTACTCGATCTTCAAGTCGTCGAGCACCCTTCGAGCATGTTCTTGAGGGCCCGGTGCCGCCGCAGGCCGAGTTCGATCCGGTGCTCAAGAGGTGGGGACGCCGATCTCGGCTACGCCGGAGCCGCTGTCGTTCCGGGTGCTGGTGGAGCTCCGCGGCATCCCGGCGCATGCGTGGCACCTCTCCACTGCGCAGTCGGTGTTGGGCCGGTCGTGCGCTAAGCCGGTGCCGACGCCGAAACGGTCGCCAAAGTTGACTCGCTTCGCTTCCGGGTGGTGGCCTGGTGCGTCAATCCGGATCTCATACCGGAGGAGTCCTTCGTACATATTCCGGAGCCGGCGGAGCCCTTTGTCCGGGACCGCCTCGCCTCGGGCCGGAAGACATCATCCACTCAAGTCGAGCAACGCCGAAGTATAAGGTCGCGGTAGAGATCATTGAAATTCATGATCGGCGGCGCTCGTCGGAGAGCTCCGACGACGATGACATGCCGGCGGATCATTGGAATAGCGAGTCCGAGGATGACTACCGGGCTTCGAGCCGAGGGTAGGTCCAGTCCATGGCCAAAGCCCACGCGGATACGACGGCGCTCAAGCGAGGCTCCCCGGCCGGGACCGCCGGCGAGTTCCAAGTCAGCCAAGATGGCGGCATGCTGGTCGGTTCCCTTTTCGTGCCATGGTCACCGCAATCTCCGGAGGCCGCGCCCGAGGGTCATCCGGGCTCGCTCGCTTCAAGAGTGTTTCGGATCGTCGCGCACTTGGCCACCGTGGTCGCTCCGGGAGATCCCCGTCGGCGACGAACGGGCGCCGCACGCGACGGAGGATCTCCCAACTCCTGTAGTAGCCAACGGCTGCTCCGGGCCGTGGCCCCCGTCCCGGATAGCGCCAACGGCATCCCACCGTCGGGACCCTCCGCGCAGGAAAACGGCAGGTGCACCACGCAGCCTGCGGGGCCGTGCTAGAGTTGCCCGCGTCACCGGCTGCCCTTGCCGAGGTTTCACCTTTCCTTCTTCCGGAAAGCGACAATATAGCGCCGGTGTTCTTTGACCCAATGCGTTTGGAATCCGAGCTATCAGCCCCGGTGCGGCGGTTGCAAGTCGGTGGGTCACATGCAGCAGCAGAACCACGGGAGGGGCGGCGGTCGCAGGATGGGGTGCCATCGGTGGCAGCTGTTCGCCGTTGGTCGCCGAGGTTTGTCGACCTAGCACGAGCTTCGGTGTGACGGCTACGCCGCTCGTGGGTGACATGCTATCGCCATTGGATCGGCCGTCTCTAGCTGCGGCTGGGCCCTTCACTCCGCCGGGACCAGCCCATCACGAGGCTTTTGACCCGACCCCCTCGGGCCGGTCCCGGAGGCTGTTCTTTTCCGGGCGCACCTCCACCTTCTGCATGCATGCCCGATGAAGCCACATGTCGCAACGTCACTCGACACGAGGGTCCGCGCTGCCGCCACCGCTCCAGCAATCACCGGGAGGTCACCTAGCCCTGCTCGGGATCCAGTGGCCGGCTTCATCTCCGAAGTATGTGCCTCTCTTCCACCGGTGAGACTCACTTCCAAGACGCCCCCGGGCGTCGTTCAAAGCTTCCGGCAGCCGATACCGGTGAACCTCGTCGCAGTGCCGTGGTCTCGAAGCAGCGCACCGGTGTGTCCAACCCGGAGGTTCAAGCTCAAAACGTGTTGATGAGGAAGCTGGTCATCACTTCTCCGAGTCACCCACCGGATGCAGCAGCCTTGCAGCACTACAATGAGATATATGATGCCCCGTTGTCGACTCCCCACAAGCGCGCAATTCGGGCTCTCTTCAAAGCAAACTTAAGCGCGGTGGCGGAGGAGCAGGAAGTCGAGCCTCGATGGCTCCGACCTGCGTTTGGTCGTCAAATTCATTGTAATGGATAGTGAAAACATTCTAGTTTGGAATGTGCGGGGCCTCAACGGTCGCGCGCGTCGTGATGCTCTTCGTGAGCTGGTCGTACGGGAGCGTGTCTCCTTACTATGTATTCAAGAATCAAAACTCGATGTTGTTGATGATTCGCTGGTCCGGGCCATCCTAGGACCCAGCTTTGACTACGCCTTCTTACCTGTCGTGCATACACGTGGTGGTATAATTGTCACGTGGCGCTTGGACGTCCGGCTCGGCTCAAACGTGCTCGGATCGGAAACGCCCTCGCCCTGCGCTTGACTACGAGGGCGTTGGGTTTTCAGTTTTGGCTTACTACAGTGTATGGGCCACAAGAAGACCCTTTGAAGATCGCCTTCCTACAGGAGCTTCGGGAAATTCGACACGCGAAACCAGGGCCACGGCTGCTCTGTGGTGATTTTAATCTCATATATAGGGCCGAGGACAAGAACAATTCAAGGTTGGACCGCCACATGATGATCCGGTTCTGCTCCTTCCTGGATGAACTTGAATTGCAAGAGCTCTTTCTCAATGGTCGTCTGTTCACATGGAGCAACAAACGGGATCACCCGACGCTGAAGCGCATTGACCGGGCTTTTGTGTCGCTTCTTTGGATGGACAAATTCCCGGATAACGGACTCCGTGCTCTCTCTTCCAACTGCTCGGACCACCGTCCGCTGCTGCTTCGGACAAACCGCCAAGTTATCTCCCGTCGTCGCTTTAGGTTTGAATCCATCCGGCCGCGGTTCCCGGGATACCTTGAAGCGATCATGGAGGGCTGGTCGCAGACTCTACGGAACGCGGATCCATTCCGCAGCCTCGATTTTAAAGTTCGGAATACCGCGCGCGCCTGCAGAGCTGGAGCCGAAGCATATAGGCAGCGTCCGCCTACAGCTCGCGGTGGCCAAGGAGGTCGTGTTCAAGCTGGAGCGTGCCGGGACCGTCGGGCTCTCTCGCTAGACGAAGCAAATCTGCGGCGCGAGCTCAAGTACAAATGCATGGGACCGGCATCGCCGGCCGGAACGATTGCTAGGCAAAGATCCCGCATTCGGTTCATCGCAGCGGGGACGCCAACACAAAATTCTTCCACCTGCAGGCATGCCATCGCAGCAAGAAAAATCTCATTGCCGGTCCGAGAACCCAAGATAACGTGATCGTGGATGAAGCACGGAAGGCGGACGCTCTGTTCGGTTTCTTCGACAACATCCTGGGCACTTCCCTAGCCGAGATCACACCGACTCAATTTCCAAACCCTTGATCTTCCGACCATTGACACTACCGGCATCGATGCCTGTTTCTCGAAGCAGAAATCTGGGGGTTATCCGAGAACTCCCCTCCGAAAAAGCGCCAGGGCCGGACGGCTTCACCGGTCTCTTCTACAAGACAGCGTGGCCGGTCATTAAGCATGATATCCTCCACGCCTTTGCTGCCATCCGGTCGCTAGACGCCAGGAGTTTTCATCAAGTAAACGAGGCATACATGATCCTGCTCGAGAAAAAGAATAACGTAGAGGAAATTCGGGATTTCCGCTCAATCAGCCTCATTCACGGTTTTGGCAAGCTTCTCTCCAAGGTTCGGCGAACAGGCTAGCACCGCACCTTCATCAACTCGTTCGGCCAAATCAAAGTGCCTTCATAAAAGGTCGCTACATCCATGATAACTTCCGCACGGTGCAACTCACGAGCCAAACTCCTCCATGCCAAGCGTCATCTCGGCGTCCTGCTTAAAGTGGACATTGCAAAGGCGTTCGACACAATCAACTGGGCTTTCCTCTTAGATCTGCTATTGCACCTGGGGATCTCAAGGCGCTTGACCAAGCTGGATCTCGGTAATTCGTCCACCGCCGGCACCAAAATTCTCCTCAACGGCGAGTCGGGCGTCGCATTTGCCACGGACGCGGATCGAGACAGGGTGATCCTCTCTCGCCCCTACTATTCATGCTCACAATGGAGGTCCTGAATGCCATCATAGTTCGAGCGGATCGGTGGAACCTCTTCCAAAGTCTTCGGCCCGACCGCATCGGGTTGAGGGCGTCGCTCTACGCGGATGATCCGGTAATCTTCCTGTCGCCAATCCAAAAAGACTTGGAGCTCATCCATCCTGTCTTGGAGACGTTTGCGGGAGCATCCGGGCTTCGAACGAATGTTGATAAATGCCGGTTCACTCCGATTCGCTGCACCGAAGATCAGATCCGTCAAGTCTCCAGTTGGTTTCCAGCGCAGCTAGTGAACTTTCCCTGCAAGTACACGGGCATACCCCTATCCATCTACCAGCTTCGGCGTTCGGAGCTTTAGCCGTTGGTGGATTCGGTAGCGACACGCCTCCCCACCGGGAGTCCGGGCTCATGGCCAAAGCCGGAAGAGTCGCGTTAGCTAAAGCAACTTTATCTTCGATCCCGGTTCATACAGCGATTGTTGTCAACCTCTCCTCCTGGGCAATTCAAGAAATCGATGGACGGCGACGCGCCTTTGTGTGGCAAGGCACAGAATCGGTCTCTGGGGTAAGTGCCTTGTCGCCTGGTCCAAAGTTACCCGCCCTAAAGAACTGGGTGGACTTGACCTGCCGGACCTCGTCACCATGGGGTATGCGCTGCGGCTGCGCTGGGAGTGGCTGAAACGTACTCAACCTCAACCGGCATGGGTCGACTTGCCCTCCACGACAGAGAGAGCAGTGCAAGCAATGTTTCGAGCTTCGATGACGGTGGAGGTCGGCAATGGCGCAAGAACCCTGTTTTGGTCGGATCGTTGGATCGATGGTTCTTCGATGCAGCAGTCGGCGCCGGACGTATGGTGCGCAGTGCTAGACAAGGTTCGTAAAGGTTGGACGGTGGAAGAGGCCCTAGCCTAGGAACGTTGGATCGATGACATCTCCGGCTCACTTTCGGGACGAGGCATTTGACAATACCTCCGTCTTTGGGATCTTATGCGAGAAATCACGGTCGATCCGCAAAGAGAGGATAAATTCATATGGAAATGGACCCAGAATCAGCGAGTACTCGGCGACCTTAGCTTATAGAGCTTTCTTTATTGGGCAGTGCGGAATTTCGGGCGCTAAGGAGTTAAGCAAAACAAGGGCCACGCTGCACTGCAAATTCTTTTTCTGGCTTGCCCTCCCGGGTCGCTGTTGGACCTCAGACGGACTTCAGCGCCACAATTTACAAAACAATGGTCTTTGCGCTCTATGTGACCAGCTACCGGAAACCATTGAGCACCTGCTCCTGGGTTGTGTTTATAGTCGTGAAGTCCGGTTCAGGCTCCTGCGCTTCTCCGGACTTGAATATCTAGCCCCACAGGAAGCCTCGCCGATCGCAGATTGGTGGTTAGATAGCAGGAAGCAAGTACGTAAGGAATCGCGCCACGGGTTTGACACGTTGGTGCTCCTCACTTGCTGGATGATCCGGAAAGAGAGGAATGACAGGGTCTTCAACAATGCCATGCGTCGGGCAGCTCGGCTTGCGAGTTGGATTAGGCAGGAAGGGAACTTGTGGGTTTCGGCGGGCTTCCGTCCGTTGTCGGATTTTCTTCGACCTCGCCTCTAGTCGCGTGTGTGGTCGCCCGGTTCAGGGCCTGTCCTGGACCTGAGCCTTTTTGTTTCCTTCGTTTACTCCCTCTTAATGAAACACTTGCCCGAGCACGTTCGCGAAAAATGAAACATACGACACAATCATTCATAAATTCATCCCCAATGCCATTTCGCAGTATTGTCTTCACAATTTTCATTGCTGAAAAGCATCTCTCCATCGTTGCGGTAGCGATAGGCAAAACTAGTACTGACTTGAGAAGACGATAGACCAAAGGGAAAGCATGGTGTTTATTTGTATCCACCATCATCCTACTAAGCTCGAAATAGTCTTCAACTTAGCAAATCTTAAGTCTGCTCTCACATTATCGATGTAGATAGGAACCTCAACACCAAGTTCACTCAACCGCACCTGAGTCAAAATCACCAGGATACATCTTTGCCAATTCTATCAAACTATCAATTTTGAAAGCATCAAAAGAATTCTTGAGATTAAAAGCACCAAGCATGTGTAAGTAGAGTAGAATTTACCTCGCTAAAACGATCATTGAACTCTACGAGCTGCAAGTCAATAATTGGATTCAAGCAATCATATCTATTATGTTCATTATGTGTGGACTTTTGTCTTGGTTTATGTCGATCAATGTAACCTATCTCCATGTCTAACTTTGGAGTGCCATGTTTTTCACAAAAAGAGAATGTGGTCTCCAATAGAGAATCCCAACCATCATCTCTAATATGTTGAAATACATATGTTGTGTCACCGAGGCATTACGAATTGCAAAGATTGAATCATAAAAAAGTGATTTAGTCCTAACCTTGGGTAGGGGACTAAGGGTAATGGCCGCTTGATCAAATCAGCTTCTATGTGAGTCACAGACACCAGCCGCCGCCGTCTTCCACGAGAATACGATCCCATATACGGAAAGAAAACGTAGGACAAGTGCAATAAGTTTTTTGTGGGCTGAAGGAGTTTGATTATGGCCCATTCAACATTAAACAAAGACAAGTGCTACGAGTGGGCTCTAAAATAGCGCCATTGGGGTCGGGCCTAATTTTTGTCGAGGTTAGAGCTGGTGAAATTCGATCGGGGTATAGGACCTGCTTGGAAGTCGTTGGTGTTAGTCGACACCGACGGCTCCACGTAGCTTCACCTCCGACCGCAGTCACATGTAGTCCGTTATTGTGGTGTCTATTTTCAATAACGGACACGATGGTATACGAGTGACCATTTTTCATAACGGCATGATGGCATCAAGCATATCCATTGTTGTAGTATTTTTTCACGAAAATTCACACCAGTCATTTTCACAAGTTGAAAATCGTTTTACACGGTCAACATGGACAATTCACACCAAGTTTTATGAGGTGCTAAACTGTTTGCTCAAGTTAGCAAAGGAAAATGTTAAGCCAATAGACCCTACCTTCTCTAATGAGCATGAAAGGGTGAAAGAAGACCGTTTTTGGCCTTATTTTAAAGGCGCTATTGGAGCTATAGACGGTTCACATATTCCAGTTGTAGTGGAACCAGAGGAAGTGGTAAACCATACTTGTCGTCACGGCAATACAACCCGAACGTGATGGCAATTTGTGACTTTGACATGAGGTTCACCTTTGTGGTAGCTGGTTGGGCTGGATCTGCACATGACACTCGAATCTTGAATCATGCATTAGCTAATTTTCCTTTTTTTCCGCTGCCTCCTAAAGTTATACATGGTTTTCTACTTGTCAATACTTCTATTTCTATTGAGTCATGACTGATTCTGTTTTATAGGAAAATATTATCTCGTCGATTCTGGTTATCCAAATCGAATTGGATATCTTGCCCCTTTTAAAGGAAGCACCTACCATATACCAGAATTTCGAGCTCGTTCCGGCGTCCTCCTCAAGGAAAGTATGAAATGTTCAATTTCTTGCATTCATCTCTTAGAAATGTCATTGAGCGGTCTTTCGGAGTTTTGAAGCGAAGTGGCATATTTTGAAGGGCATTCCAAGTTTCCCTATTCGTACCCGAAGCATATCATTCTTGCTTGTATGGCATTGCACAATTTTATTCGTGATAGCAAATTGAAAGATAAGTTGTTCGATAGATGTGATGCATATGAGGAATACATACCACGTGCTATACGTGCCACAACAACAACACAAGGCGATGAGAATGCAGATGGGGAGCATAAGGAGACCATGAATACTATTCGTGATAGGATAGCTGCTGCTTTTGTTAGTAGGAGAGGGAGCTAATTATGTTGTTAGAGGAAATTACACATCTTTTGTATAACAAGGTTATTCATGTGTTGACCGCATGTTAAAATATTTGAACGAGATTATGTATCTAAAATGATTATTTGCATGTTACAATCCGAACAGGACGTTATTGTGTTATCAATATCCATAGAATTCATTTCTTATACATTCAGGGGTATTACGGACATTTTACAGCTTTTCTCACAGCCACGATCATTTTTACCAAACGGCTTTCAGCTTTTTCACAGCTCACAGCCCACATCAGCTTTTTCTCACAACCACAGACCTACAACAGCTTTTCTCACAGCCACAACACAACCAAACACACCCGTAGTCCTTGGACAGATTCAAAAGCCATCCTTCTCTTCCGTCAAATGATTCGTGGGGTGAAGAATACGAGCCGAATGCTCGTCCCAATCCTAGTCCGACCAGTCGCCAAAGACCGGTCTTATTCAAGCTATCCTAGACCGGTCCGATCCTTCTTAGACCGGTTCATCACAAAAAATTACAAGATCCGGAAAGCGGTTCAAGCCCCCGACGCAAAGAAACGCAAGTTCGCATTAGGGGCTGATGACACTGCCACAATTCCTGCCTCTCGACCAGGGGACACTCGCATAGAAGCCGAGAAAGCCGAAGATCCGTGTAAGGAGCAAGAGGCGCTTGAAAGAGACCGCCAAGCCGCCCGGGCTGCATTTCAAGAAACGTCAAGCGGGGGATCTCAAAGAGATCCTCAATTAACGATTCTCTTGCTAATGTTCCTCGGCGGTCCCGGTATGCTTCTCGAGCTGGTACCCCGGGTAATACCACCGGAGGATCGGTCTCTGCACCCTCGGCGCCACCGGTAGCCAAAAGGAGTGTAGAAGGATCAAGTGGAGGTTCCCAAGGTCCTCCAATGAAGAAAACTAGGACCTTTGCCAGCTTTAAGAAGGCGATCGCGTAAGTCTTCTTGGTTTACTCCGATTTAATTTTCTCACCATCATGAATTATTTCATCGTTACCCCAGTCTTTGACTTTATCTTTACCTGCAGGATCACCTCGAACCTTCAAGCTAACATCGCAGGCTTGTTGAGAAACATGCCAAATATAACCATCTCCACTCCCGTAGATGTCGGTAGCAAGAGTGCAGCCCCGAGCTAGCGGCAAAGACCGCCGAACAAGGTTCGGAAATCCAAAGTGCGGCAACCATACAGGAATTCCCTGCCGCCTCCACGGAAGAACGATCCGTTGCGAAGCTTCAACCACTCGAGTGCCGAGGAGCGGGTTATCACTGAAACTCCTGTCATTGATATGACAACTAGTAGCTCCTCTCCTCGAGCTACGCTATTCCGGACCGCCCGTAGCTCCCATTGGGACCAGTCCTGGATCGAAGAAGTACCCCGTCGTCCAAGATGCACTCATAGGGCTCCAGCTAGACCAAAACTCGCCAAGATGGTAACCGGTGATGTAGAAATTGATAGTTCCAGTGGAGCTCAAACCTTCACGGCGACAGCCAAGTGGGATTCCATCCGAGAGGAAGAAGCCCTAAAAAGCTTCAATGAGTCCGGCTATGTAACCTTGACTTCTCGCATGATATTCTTCGTTTTCCAATGTTTCCACGAACACTTCTTATTTTCTTGTCATCTTTCTAGGTTCTTTGAAAGAATTTTGAGGCCAAAAGTGCTATTATAGCACGCCTTAAAGAAGAACCGAGTCAAACCCGGAGGGAATTGAGTAAACTCGGAACTCAATTGACCGGTCCGGTGACCCGAGAAGAAGAACTCCGACGACGGGAATCACATCTTGCTAATACCAATCGTCTTATGGAAGACCGCCGTTTGGAAATCATCCGGCTGAAATAGAAAGTCCAGGGTACACACACAACCATCCCTACCGGTCTTAAATTGCTCTTTCTGCCTCTATATCTTATCAATCTATTAACCCTTTGATAGCCCTCAACGACCTGATTGAGGCGCATAAAAAGACGGAATCCACTCTCTCCGAGAAGGCAGCTGCACAAAAATTCACCATATAAGAAGGCTTAAAAGTCGAACGGATGCAAGCAGCTCGCATAAGTGAATTGGAGGGTGAGATTACTGCCAAGGACCAAATTCTAAAGCAAACCCTCTAGTCAAATGCCCGACTTAAGGTTGAACTTGCAGAGGCGCTTGAAGCTGCCAAGTCTGCCTAGGTGGAAAAAGAAACAGCTAGTCAAGCTTGCACATGAGTCCGCTCACTGGCGCTCAAGACAAAAGAAGATGAGATTCAACGCTCGCTGAAGAGCGAAGCCAAGCTGCGGGACTCAAAAACTAATTTCAAGGGCAAATTCAGAATTTTGGACATCGCACATAGGCGTGAGCTCCCTTTCCTCTATCTTTCTCATAACCGGTCTTTAGCTACCGGTCTGAATTACAAACTCTCTTTTAAATTCCCTTCCGTAGAACTCTCAGCGGGCTGTAAACAAATGATTAATTATCCGAATGGGGATCAAACTCCTGAAGACGATAATATGAATCTTGAGAGTGCTATCCGGGATGTGCCACAAAGAAGCAAGGAGCACTCCAAGATGATCGCGGGAGCGGGGGCGTGCATATCGCGACAACAATCCAGTCTTGGACTCCCGTCAAAGGCTGCGATTTTAACTTCATTCAAGCAGGTGCTCATCTTGATACATCTGAAGTCCGGTTCAATGAATTGAAGAATTCATTCATTGGCACCGTGAGCGAACTTCTTCAAGACAATCCGCTGGATCCGATCGGTGCCCCGCTAGATGAAGCCCCCGCTCTCCCCGCTGTAGATCAACCTGCTCAAGATGCTGCTGTAGCCTTCAAACAAAATCTTGATGATGAATATGATGATCTGAATTTTGATCTTCTATCTTCAGCATCTGATTCTGAAGAAACTGTTGATGAAATGCTGACCGCCGGCCCTAAGACCGGTGATACCGGTGATTCAAGTGATCCAGCTCGAGTAAATCATTCTTGTAATTAATCCTATGTACACCAAGTAATATATGTGAATGCTTCTTAGTTTTAAGTAATATAGTACATGTCTTTTCAATTGTGACCTATCTTTTTATATTTCTGCATTCGTATATAGAAAAGTCTTTATGCGCAAGACCGCAGCGGTCGAGACTGGTCCATATACAAATCTTCAGTTTTAATAACTAGTCTTCCAAAACCTCAAATTTACCATATTAAGTCCACTAATGAAGTCTATAACCAAGCAACGATGGTTAATTCAACACAAACCAACTATGGTTGGATCAATGGCTCTAATCAGTGCAGAATATAACTCATAGCGGCGGTCTACTTAACAAAATCGTGTCGTATAGAAAAAATGATCAGTCTTAGGACTTAAGATTACAAATTATCCCAGACTACTATCAAGATAGCAGCCCCTGGCTCGAAATATTAAAAAAAATTAACATTTCGAGACATAAAACGATATCTTCGAATCAAAACTCAAAATTCTTCTTAACATTATGCACCGACAATTACATAAAGACGAAACAAAAAACTTAAGTATAAAAGCGACGTAGCTGATCGATATTCCAAGAGTTTGGAATTTCTTCTTCATTCTAGGTCATAAGCCTATAAGCCCCTGGTCTAGAAACTGATTTGACAATAAATGGCCCTTCCCGGACCGGTGATAACTTATGCCGATTCTTATTAGACTGAATTTTCCGAAGCACCAAATGCCCTATTTGAAATTCTCTTGGCCGTACATTACGATCATTGTACCGACACAATCCTTGATGATATTTTCCACTCTAGTTAATGACTGATCTCGCAATTCTTCCATAGCAATCAGCTCAAGCTGACGCTGATCATCATATTTCTCTTCATCATAATATCGCACTCTTGCATATACCAACGAAAAGGGAGACTGGACTGTAGCACGACTAGTATTCGTACGCAGCCGCCATAAAATCCATGGAAGATCCTTTACCCATTTTCCAGCTTACGGCTTCAAGCGATCAAAATCATCCAGTTTGCGCGCTCTACTTGACCATTGCTCGAGGGTGTGATACCGAAGCATAATGAATTCTGATCCCCAAACTCTCCGCAAAGTCGTTGAAAGTTTCAGAAGTAAATTGTGGTTCATTATCAATAATGATGCAATGCGGAACAAAAATATTCTGCAAGACCTTGACTGCCCGAGCCATAGTTGTATTTGTCACCGCTTCTGCTTCAATCCATTTAGAAAACTTGTCGATTGCCATGAAAATATGAGTAAAGCCCCCAGGTGCTTTTTTGAACGGTCCAACAATATCTAATCCCCAAATCGCAAATGGCCAAGTCATTGGTATCATACGCAACTCATGAGCAGGCGTATGTGGTTGGCATGCAAAAATCGACAACCCCGGCAAGCCTTTAGCATTCTATGAGCATCATCAACTGTCGTAGGCCAATAGAATCCTTGCCTAAATACCTTCCCATCCAAAGTTTTTGGTGAAGCGTGATTTCCACAAAGTCCCTTATGAATATCTTCCAACATTTGAACTCCATCGGTAAAAGACACACATTTCATCAAAATATTGTTCCCTCGCCGATAGAGTTCATCTTCAACGAGCAAATAGCTCCGCGCTCCGATCTCCAACCTTTGTCTTTCAACTCTCTTTTGGCAATATAGCAGACCTCAAATATTCAATGTAAGGAGTACGCCAGTAGTAAATCAATCATCATTACCTCAGCCAATTGTTCCGCTTCATCAACTTGTACCACATCCCGAACCATCTCTCTAGTATTCTGCTTCAAGACCGCACCATCGGTCTTTTCTTCCAAGACCGCCTTATCGGTCTTTATTTATGTAATCGTAGCTTTTTGAGCCATCTTAATAGATGGTTTACTCAAAACTTTAAGAAATACCTCAGGCGTATCGCTCGCCTCGAAGAGCCCAGACTTGGCTAACTCATCTGCAGCAGAATTATTTTCGCGCAAAATATGAGAAAAATGCAGACCGTCAAACTTATCCTCAAGCTTTCGAACCTCATGTCTATATGCCATCATATGATCATCATGAGCATCCCACACCTTGTTGATCCGACCGATGACGAGCATTGAATCTCCGTAAACATCCGGACGTTTAACGCCGAGAGAAATTGCAACACGAAGTCCGTGAAGCGAGCTTCATACTCCGCTGCATTGTTTGATGCTCTAAAATGCATCTCGTAGCACATACCTCAATGAATCCTTCTGTGGAGTTAAGACCCATCAAAATACATTTCCCAATACTCTAATTCCTGAATAGCGGGCGTAATAAGTGTTTCAAGCCACTCGGTGATAAAATCAGCCAAAGCCCGACCCTTGATCGTTGTCACGTGATGAAAAGGTAATCTCATATCGGCCAAGCTCAATTGCCCATTTGGCAACCTGCCCGACCGCTTCACGATTCCGCACCACCTCTCCAATCAAAAAATCGGTCTTAACCTCGATCGAATGTGCGTGAAATAATGCTTCGGTTTCCTTGAAGTTATTACAATTGCATATATCAGCTTATGCATTTGGAGATACCATGCCCGGGACTCTGTCAGGACTTCACTAACAAAATAGACCGGGTGCTGCACTAATTGGAGATGACCTTCTTCCCGTCGATCAACTATCAAAATGGTACTTATCACATGAGTAGTCGCTGATATGTATAACTGGATAGTCTCGTCAGGATCTCGGGGGTATTAATACCGGTGGATTGCTCGGATATTGCTTTAATTGTTCAAATGCGATCGAGCTTCATCTCGTCTATTCGAACTTATCCTGCTTTTTGAGCAATTTAAAGAAAGGAAGTCCCCTAATTCCCGGACTTGAAATGAAGCGACTCAAGGCATCCATACATCCGAGTAAGTTTCTGCACATCCTTCAAGCATCCGGGAGGCTCCATGTTGATGATTGTCTGAATTTTTTCGGGATTTACCTCGATATCGCGCCATGATACCAAGTATCCAAGCAATTTGCCGGACCGTACTTCAAACACACACTTATTTGGGTTAAGCTTCATGGAAAAGTTTTGCAGATTACTAAAAGTCTCTCGCCAGGTCGGAGAGAAGATCTTCGACCTTCCGGGACTTAACCACAATATCATCTACATACGCTTCAACGTTTCGTCCAATCTGTGAATCAAAGCAGCGTTGCATGCCACGTTGGTAAGTCGCGCCAGCGTTCTTTAGACTAAATAGCATGGTTGTATAGCGATAAGCTCCAAAGGGGGTGATAAAAGCGGTCTTAATCTGATCTTCGATCTTCGGAGGGATCCGATGATAACCAGAATAAGCATCAAGGAAACAAAGACGCTCGCAGCCAGCCGTCGAATCAACAACTTGGTCAATCCATGGCAGCGTAAAAGGGTCTTTAGGACAAGCCTTATTGAGATCAGTATCATCAACACACATCCTCAATTCCTTAGTATTCTTCTTAGGTACAAGAACTGGATTGGCAAGCCAATCCGGATGATACACTTCCCTAATAAATCTAGCAGCTAACAACCTAGTAACTTCCTTCTTAAGAGCCTCCTTACGATCTTGAGCAAATCTTCGTAGCTTCTGTTTCACTAGTTTTGCATCGGGACACACCAACGAGTGCATGCTCAATCTTCTCCCTAGGAACTCCTAGCATGTGAGAAGGCTACCATGCAAAGATATCCCTGTTTTTCTCGGAGGAAAAGAGTCAGCACGCTTTCCTATTTTTCTCCAAGATCTTCCCCAATATGGGTGATCGTGGAGGGGTCTATTTCATCAAGTTGGATGGTCTTGGAAGAAACCGCTTCAACCTTAAGCTTCTCCTTCGCAGCCTTCTTGGACGGTCCTTCTTCTTCAAGCGGCGCTTGCTCAATTAGAGCATCAACTCGTCTGTCTAATTTCCCGACGTTCCTCCCCTCGCTTGACTTGAACTCGCTAATTCAGTATTGTGAACTTCACAAGCATAAGCGGTCTTAATATCGAGCTGGAACGATAGGACTCCCTTTGGTCCTGGCATCTTCAACATCGAGATGCGATAGTTTGGAATTGCCATAAACTTAGCAAGAGCCGGCCTTCCTAGTATTGCATGATATGCAGAATCAATATCCGCACCTGAAATATGATGAGCTCCCTTCTGAAATTTTGTTTGATTCCAAATGTAACTTGCAGAGTGATCTGTCCCAAAGGATAGCTATTTCTACCAGGCACAATGTCGTGAAATGCTGAAATGCTATGTTTCAAGTCTGCAACCGAAAGCCCAAGCTCCGGAAGAGTCTTAGCAAAAATGATATCTAAACAACTTCCACCATCGATGAAAGTTTTCTTGAGACGAGCTTTAAACGATTGGAGCTAGAATGAGCGGGTACCGACTAGCCTTGGGCAAAACTTCCGGATGATTAGCTCTACTGAAAGTAATTGGGACTTCGGACCATCGCAAGTATTCCGGAGTGACGGGAGCTACGATATCGATTTCCCTCTAAGAAAGCTTCGCTTGCGCTTGGACTCATAAGCATCGGGTCTACCACAAATCATGTCTACCTCAAGCTCTAGTTCCTGGAATCCTTCGCCTTCATGGGTATCATCATCACATTTCGCATCCTTTCCCTTGTCATCCTTATAATTCCACGGTCCAGACAGAGGCCTACCTTCAAAGCATACGAAGCAAAGTGCCTCAGCAAGAAGCACTCTTTATTTTTATGATTCCTATTGTGAATCATGCACGATCCATCGAGCAAATCCTCAAAATAAACTCGTTCCCTCGGTCCTCTCTTAGGAGGTGTCGGACGATCTCCACCATGTGATCGCCCCACAGCGACGACGAGATTATCGGCTTTGCGTTTGTTTTTCTTGGGGCCGGACTGGTTCCCATGGTCTTGTTTCGGCTCTTTTCCTTTATTCCCGCGCAGATTTACTACGTTAGACTCCCCTGCAGCATAATCATCTCGCTACTTTGAAGCACTCGACGCCGTCATGGTAAGATTTTGGTTTTTTCGACCGATCTTGTCAACCAATGCTTCACTTCTAATGCCAACTTGGAACACAGAAATCACTTGCTAATCAGGAACATTGGGGATTAAGGCTTTCTTGCTACGTAAACACCGAATATAGTCCGTGAGAGACTCATCGGGCTTCGCTTAGTCCTGTTGAGGTCGAAGAAGTTTCCTGGGTTTTCACAAGTTGTCCGAAAATTCTTCACGAACTTTTTAGTTAGTTCGCCCCAGGATGAGATAGACTCCTTGGGCAAAGAGTGCAACCATAGACGCCCAACCTGCTCCATGCACATGGGAAGATAATTAGCCATGACGAAAATGTCGCCTCCTACAGACCGCACGGCGGTAGTGTACATGCGTAGCCATTCAGCTGGTAGGGCCTTGGCATCATATTTGTCAATATTCCCAAGCTTAAATCCCTTAGGATACTTGCAAATCCAAAGATCCCGCGAAAGTGTCGGGATAATAGAATACTCATCATCCTCGAAACCGGTCCGTACCGGTGATGGTGAGCGATGGCTGCAATGCTGATAGTTATGATCGCGATTATCGTCGTAGTCATCGTCATAGCGATGATTCCTTTGCCTTGCATTGGGACTAGGCGGATGATCATTGCTTTCCCTTGGAAGCGAGGACGGAGGTGGAGGCGGAGGAGGTGGCACCTTCCTATCATTGTCGCCATGTCCGTCTTCTCCGTCTCTTACATCTCGATCACGTCCACGCCGATCACGTCTATTTCGGTTGTGATGATCATTCCTCCTTGATTGATCACGTCTATTCGCCCGCCTTGTGTTTCGTACTCCGGTCCGAGGTGGTGGTGCCAGAATATTAGGTTGACCATCAACATGGCTAGACCTGCGGCGGTCATCTTCATTATGCCTTTGCCGTTCTTCAGCCCGCTCCGCATGACGATCTATCGAGTTGTTACTTGCGTCTCGATTCTAGTTGATTAGGCCTCTCAAGTCCTGAGTAGGCGCTTGATCATGCGCATCCGGAGTATGCCTATTTCTTGCTCTTCCGCCTCGATCAAACTCCCTCGGACCGGACCCTTCCATATCGCTCCTATCGAGATTGAGATCGACTATAAGATTCGTCTTGATCTTGAACCAACAAGATTCAAAGCCCTCCTCAATCCCGGCGTCCGATTGAGTATCTCCTCCGGGATGTTCTCCAGGATTTGCTTAACTCCCACAATATTATGGACCGGCGAAGTAAATACCCGCGCACCGTTGAGTTCAACTTCCAAAGCATCCATATTCGAGCCCTACTCGAGCGGTTCCTGCATTTTCCAGACACGACAACCGTGATGATTGTCATACGAGGTGGAGTTTTCCGGCGCATTAGCAGCCGGGTTAGTCGCGTTGGGATCTCCATTAGGCGGAACTCCTGTTCCGAGGGCTCCGATACGAGTAGTACCCGGTATATTAGTTCTTGAAGGAAGATGCGAAGCTGTTCTCGGCGGGGAGCTTGATCGCCCTCATCATCTTTGTTTTCCGCTACATCTTCTCGCATGTGTCTGTCCTTTGCTTGCTTGGCCCTTCTTGCGGCTTCATCCACGGCTTCAACAGGATCAAGCTGAACGATGACTAATCCTAGCGTAAAGACTTGGAAAAGGGTCTACGGACGTTCTTCAAAGTTATTTTCAAACTCAAAGGAGTCACTCGGCGCTACAGATTGGGCAGCGGCCAAGATCCGAGCTCGATTGATCGGACCAAGGGGAAACCGGACCGGTCCGGTTGATCGCGCCAACGACCGGCAGCGTCGGATCGGTTGAGATCCGAAGTTGAAGCCAACATCTTATCTAGTGATCGCGCTACGACAGCTGTGGCTAGATGACGAGTGGGATTCATCAAGTGAAGCTTGCCGGCAGAATTAGCCTTGAAGTTGAGAGACCCGAAGCGGATCTTGAAGCCGGGTGCGAAGTCGACGTCGAACGAGGAAGCATCGAACTCGCTATGAACTCGTCGGGACCCCTTCCCGGCGTGCTAAATGTCGAGCCTTAATCTCGGCACTAGAACTCCCCGACCCCTCATGAGTACGGAATTCGATGGTGCAACACATGAAACACACAAGAACACGAGATTTTAGACAGGTTCAGGCCCTTCGAATTGAGAGCAATACCCTATGTTGTGTATTGCCTTTAGCAGATTGCTAGTTACAAGTTGTCTAGAGAGTTTTTGGAGGGTTCCTTCTCCGTCTTATATATCCGGGAAGATAGGGTTACATGCGAGTCATAATCGATTACATGAATTACATACTCGGAAACTCTATCTCTAAGCTTTCCTTGTTGATTCGGAGTCCTAACAAGCTAATCCTGCTTCTTTACTTGTTAATCAAGCCATATCACGTCGGCCTTCATGTCCGCCTTGTCGGCCCGTAGCTAAATGACCTCTAGGCCATAGCCGTGAGCCCGATAGGGTTCGCTACTCGGGCTTACAAAGTTAGTGGCGGGCCGATCGCACGATAGCCGAGGGCCGTTGGTGTCTACGACTATTTTGCGGTCGTAGTCACGGACATTGCCGTGTATGGCATCTTAGCGGTGGACGCCTCAAGTGACCGCAACTGTGGTTAAATGGCGTCATCCGCTATAGTGCATTTTTGTAGTAGTGTTGGCCAATAGCTTATAGAAAAATGTTTAGGTTATTCTTGTGAAATGAGATATTTGGTGTATTCATGAAGCCCTATCAACACATTGCAATTTCGTGATGGCTCCAAACACCAAACAGATGTTGGTCATCTTTAACCTCTAACTCCCGACTCACTCCAATGCCTCCGGCTCCATCCCACCCGCCCCACCGCCACATGCCACCTACGTGCCTCCCGTTGTTAATTCTTGACCCCATCTCGTTTGGAGGAATTGCTTAATTCGAGTCGGATACCGATGGCTGCTAGAAGCGTAGGATTCATGGTGGTCCTCCATTTTTCGCTCTAGCGATGCGGTGGAGTTGTTCGACTAAACAATAAAATATGTAGGTGTGAGAGTGTTTTGTAACACGATTGGTACATACGATCGTAACCGTATAAGGTCCAAATCTGGATTGGGTCTAACTCCCATTTTGTACTTGGACTCTACATACCCATAAATGTATTTACACTTTTGTCCCCGACGTCACTATGGTTCTAATCTCAATGAACTAGAATATTAAATACTCCCCTTAATACATGTAGATCCACCTATTCAGTCATTCTAACGGAGCGAAAGATTAGTGAAGGGATTAGTGAAGGATAATGGTCTAGAGTATTTTGAGAGGGAGAAGAGTTGCAGAAACCAATGGGGTCCTCTCCATGATGAGCCCATCTCCAGTCCTGTTCCCATCTTGCTTCCCACGACCTACGCCATTTGGATTCAAAAAGACACTCAATTGTGTTAGCGCTTGCATGGTGACTCCAATGAATAATAAGTAGCAGAATTTTCTCCCTCGAAAGTCAGATGTTCAATATATATATAATCACACGATTTAATTGTTAGATTACAGGGCAGCAAGCTTAATTATCAGTTTTCTGTGTACCATAGCTTTTTTATTTAGATCAAAGGAGCTTTCATTGTTAGCATCATAGGCTAAATTACATTGACTACACCAAAACTCCACTACAGAGAACCAAATCCAATAGCTGCAACACAATATACACCCGCCGCTATAGATCGAGAAGTCATTTGTAGCGGTGGCCCAAAATACTAAACCACCGTTACAAACTTTACCCAGCTCACAAAACGATATCCATACAAATTAACACACTCTCTCTCTCTCTCTACCTAGCCACCTCCTATGATCCCTCTCATTCTTCTACGCGACCTCCCCACCCTCCGCGACCTGCCCTCTCCCCCGCCTCCGATAGTGGCTCGCTAAAAACCCCTCCCTTAGCCGGTCATGTGGATCTAGCCGGGGAGTGAAGGTCATCGCCCGCTGGGCTCCCTCGCTCCTCCAGCCAGGTGACGCATGAATCCGACGAGCGAAGACGGAGCTGGGCCTTACCCTCACCGGATCCGGTCGGGGCATGGTCAACGGCAGCAAGATCTAGCCAGGGCAAGGTGCAAGATAAGCCCATCTTCTCCGGCAGCGACAGGTAGCTCGGGGGCAGCCGCAGCTCGCCAAGCAACCTCCTCCCTCCTCCGGCTAGGCGTCATGTGGATCCAGCCAGGTGAGCGAAGGTCACGGCTCGCCGTCCAACCTCCTCCCTCCTCCGGCTAAGTGGTGTGCGGATACCGGGGCCCACCTTCTCTAGTTGAGGTGGTGGCTCGAGGGCGGTTGGATCCAGGCGTGCCTCTTCTCTAGCAGCATGTGGGCGGTGGGCATGTCCAGAGCTGGACGCCACTCTTCTACGGGAGCACTGCTGATAGGGGAAAGACTCGGGGGTTGGCCCGATCTTCACAGCAGTAGGTACAAAGGAGGATAACTAGCTGAAAATCAGTCGGAATAAATAGCTTTATACCCGACAAAGGTTGGAGATGTGTAAAGCAACGTGAGAGAGGCATCGAATCATCCTCGAACTCGACTCGATCTCACGAACTTAGAACACAATACGGGTAGCTTTAGACCTGACCATGGTTGGATGCGACCAAGCGACGGGGAGAGAGGCACTGAAACCTTGTGGACTTCGACTCGATCTCCGAACGACCGCAGAACCACAACCGGGACTAATCCAAACAAAACGACGCAGCCGAACTGGAAACCGTAGAGCACGAATTACGGGGTCCCAGAGGAACCTTCACATATACCGGTGAATTGGTCTCTCACAAGTCGACGTAGAACTCGTAAGAAATTTGGGGCAAGTCACTCAGCTCTTGACAGGAACACCATATGGTGGATTTCTTAATTCATCATAGTCTAAGTTTGGCTTAGATACAACTCATATTTATACTAAGAACACCCCTCCTAGGTAGGTGTGGACGAGGTGAAACTTATTGATGAAGTAAATAGGTTGAAAGGTGTGAAAACTGTTATTTCCGAGAGGTCTCGGATGTCCTTCAGCCTTCCTAACATGTGTTCAATAAAATGACCATAACTTCTTAATGGGAAGTCCAAATGACAAGCCGTTTTTTGGAGGTGAAATTAGACTTCATTATCTTTCCAGAAATGTGTATTATGGAAGGTGAAACTGAAAGGTCTTGTGAGTTTTGCATCAATTGTTTGGACCTTCTGTTAGCATGTTGGGTGTTACTTCAGCTTCCATGTAACCCATCTCCTTCTAGGTGTAACTCATTTCCTCTTGTCCAGAAACATCTTCTTCATGTGTGCACCTTGGCAAGACATATGTAAAACATTTAGGTAGTATAAAATTCTTATTTATATTAGGCAAAAATTCAATAAGGAGAGAGTTCACCGCTTGTTGTAGTTTCTTTGCACGGCTTCGAGTAATCGGTCCTTGTAGTGGCATAGTTGTTTCTTCTCTTGATGCAGGAGCTCCATAGCTAGGACCATAATCTAAATAAATACTTTCATTGTTTTCATCAGTGGTTGTATGACCAGGATCTTGGTTTATGTTATGTTGAGCATCGTTTACAAGTGTGGCCGAGATGTCCTCATCATCCTCCGCCTTTTGAAAAGGAGTCGTCCTCGAGTCTTCCAATCCAAAGAATGGAGAAAGGTCAGCAATGTTGAATGAGGAGCTCACACCGTATTTGCTTGGCAAGTCAATCTCATATGCATTATTATTAATTCGACGTAGAACTTTGAAAGGCCATCAACTCGTGGATGTAATTTGGACTTGCGTTCCTCGGAAAACCTTTCCTTGCGAAGATGTATCCAAACCAATTGTCCAGGTTCGAATATAATATTTTTGTGGCCCTTGCTGGCATGCTTCTCATATAACTTGATCATCTTTTCAATGTTGGCTTGAGCTTATGCATGGATCTTCTTTATGAGGTTAGCACGTTCATTAGCATCAAGATTGACAAGTTTCTGCATGAACATCTTCTTTATGAGGTTAGCACGTTCAAAGGCAAAAGATCGACGGGAGCAGTGGGATTGAACCCATAAACAATTTGAATGGGTGAAAGTTTTGTGGTTGAGTGTACCGCCTTGTTGTATGCAAACTCTACATGTGGTAGACTATCTTCCCACATCTTTAGATTTTTCTTTAGGACAACGCGTAGTAACATGGACAATGTTCGGTTGACAACTTCAGTTTGTCCATCCGTCCGTGGGTGGCATGTTGTAGAGAAGAGTAGTTGTGTGCCTAGTTTGCCCCACATTGTTTTCCAAAAGTAGCTTAGGAACTTGGTGTCACGATCGGAAACAATGGTTATTGGTACACCATGTAGTCTTACAATCTCCCTGAAAAATAATTCAGCAATGTGTGAAGCATCATCGCTCTTATGACATGGAATAAAATGAGCCATTTTATTGAATCGATCAACCACAACAAAAATTGAGTCCCTACCCCTCTTAGTCCTAGGTAAAGCAAGAACAAAATCCATAGAAATATCCTCCCATGGTACACTAGGAATAGGAAGTGGGGTGTATAAACCATGAGGATTCAAACGGGACTTAGCTTTGTGGCACGTTGCACATCGAAGAACATGTCGCTCAACATCACGTCGCATCTTTGGCAAAAAGAAATGATCAGCCAATACTTGCTTCGTCTTTTTGGCTCCAAAATGTCCCATAAGACCACCGGAATGAGCTTCCTGCACGAGCATAGGACTGAGGGAACAATCTGGAATGCAAAGTTTGTTAGCTCAAAATAAAAATCCATCACGTACTTGAAACTTTTCCCATCCTTTTCCAGTAGAACATTTGGAGAAAGGTGCAACAAAATATGAATCAAATCTTTGACAGTTTCCAACCCAAGAATTTTAGCATCAAGTTGAGAAAGCAAAACATGTCGTCATGATAGTGCATCTGCTACAACATTATCCTTTTCTTTCTTGTACTTGACAATATACGGAAAAGTTTCAATGAACCCGCTCCACTTACCATGTCGACGGTTCAGTTTTAGTTGCCCCTTGAGGTGTTTCAAAGATTCATGATCTGAATGGATCACAAATTCTTTTGGCAAGAGGTAATGTTGCCAAGTTTCCAAACTTCTCACAAGAGCATAAAGTTCTTTGTCATAAATTAAATAATTCAGAGTTGGACCACTTAGTTTTTCACTGAAGTAAGCAAGCGTCTGTCTTGCATCAGCACTCCTCCAATTCCTACACCACTTGCATCACATTCAATTTCAAATGTCTTACCAAAATCTAGAAGTGCAAGGAGAGGGGCTGATGTCAACTTTATTTTCAGCTCTTTAAATGCATGATCCTGTTCTCCCCCCACACACACACTGCAAGGGTGCTGAAATCTTTTACAAAACGTCGGGAGAAACCAGCAAGCCCGAGGAAGCTTCGCACTTGACTCACATTTTGTGGAGGTAACCAGTCACGAACAGCTTTGATCTTTTCCTCATCAACCTCCACACCTTGACCTGAAACAACAAAGCCAAGAAAAACAACCTTGTCGGTGCAAAAGGTGCACTTTTCAAGATTAGCATACAACTTTTCTCCCTTAGAACAGCAAACACTTGGGTAATATGTTCAAGATGTTCTTCAAGAGTCTTGTTGTAAATTAAGATATTATCAAAGTAAACAACAACCAAGGTACTATGTCCAAGAAAATTAATCTAAGCACATGATTCATCAATCTCATGAAGGTACTAGGAGCATTGGATAATCCAAAAGGCATGACCAACCATTCATACAAGCCAAATTTTGTTTTGAAAGCAGTTTTCCACTCATCACCTTCTTTCATTCGTATTTGGTGATAACCACTTCACAAATCAATTTTTGTAAAAATGATAGCTCCACTAAGCTCATCAAGCATGTCATCTAGTCGAGGTATGGGATGCCTATACCTCACCGTTATGTTGTTAATAGAACGACAATCAACACACATACGCTATGAGCCATCTTTTTTTGGTACTAAAAGAACTGGAACAACACTAGGAGAAAGGCTCTCCTTTACATACCCTTTGTCAAGCAATTCTTGCACTTGGTGCTGAATTTCCTTTGTCTCTTCGGGGTTTGTGCGGTGTGGTGGCCAATTTGGAAGGGGAGCTCCTGGTACAAGATCAATTTGATGTTCAATTCCTCTTTTTGGTGGCGACCCAGCTGATATTTCATCGGGAAACACATCCTCATACTCCTGTAAAATATCAAAAACAGAACTAATCAAAGCAGAAGGTAAGTCATTAGTTGATAAAAAATTGTCTTTGCACAAGAGCACAAAGAATATGGAATTAGGTTCCTTCAAATCTTTAATATCTCCCTTCCTAATCATTGTCACTAATCCCTATTTTCCCATTGGCTTGGATTTTTGTGGTTGTGGGGTTTTATGTGGCTTTGACCTCTCATTCTCACTATTTGTATTGGATTCACTCAAGTGTTTCTCGCTCTCTCGCTGTTTTCTTTTGGTCTCATCTATCATGATTTCCTCAGATTCGGCGGCACGGCGGTCAATGGAATGTGCGTGGGTGGCCCGGGCTCACTCACCTCGGGTCACGCATGAGGCGTGAGGGCCTCGAAGCAATTAGTAAGCCAAGCAGATATTCCTTTCGTTTTTTTAATTTTAATCCAGCAACAAGGGCCCTCCATATTGTATTCATTTTTAGTATTTCCTAATATGTTTCTGCTTTGTATTATTGTTGAGCACCTAAGACTTAAGCCTGTAGTTTTTTTTATTTGACCATTTCTTTTTCTAATCATCCTTTAGCGCCATATATTTGATCCAGGAACTTTGGGTTCGGTGTCCTTCATCCGCAAATGATTGATAGTGTCGTATACTTGCCTTATGGGTATACAGATGATAAAGGAATGGATGCGCAAAGACACGGTAGCAAATCAATGAAGATAAAGGTGATGGAGATAGCTGGTAGACTGGTTCTCGACCGGTCCGGAATAACAGAGGATTCTATATACCGGTATGGAGATCGAGCGGATATCAATACCGGCGTATGATGACTTGAGAAGCAAGCTAAGGAATAATTAGTAGTCTCGTTAGGACTCCGAATCAATAAAGAAAGCTAGAGATAGAGTTCCCATATATGTAATTCATGTAATCGACTAGGACTCCGCATGTAACCCTAGCTCCCTCGGATATATAAGGCGGAGCGAGGACCCCGAAAACTCTCCGAGATATTGCAATTAGCAATCCGCTAAAGGCAATACATAACATAGAGGACGTAGGGTATTACTCTCAATTCGAGGGCCTGAACCTGTCTAAAATCTTGTGTTCCTGTATGTTTCATATGTTGCACCATCGAATTCCACGCTCGTGAGGGACCGGGTAGTACTAGTGCCGAGTTTAAGACTCGACATTTGACGCGCCAGGAAGGGGTCCCGGCGAGTTCCTAGCGAGTTCGATGGCCTCTTTGTTCGCTGTCGACTTCGAGCCCGGCTTCAAGATCCGCTTCGGGTCCCTCGACTTTGAAGCTGATTCGACCGAAAAACTGCTTTTGATGAATCCGACTCGTTGTCGGGCCGCAGCTTCGAAGCGCAATCACCGCCACGTTTGGCACCTTGGGATTAGAACTCGGCGGATCCGACGCAGCTTTAGCGCAAACAATCGGACCGCCCGCATCTCGGATTGGTGCCCGATCCGTAATGATAAGCCGCTCTTGCGAGTTTGTTAATGACTTTGAGATAGAACATCCGGTCTTCTTCCAAGTGTTCATGACAGGACCAGTTATTCGCCAACTCAATCCCGAGGAAGCTGCTGAAGAAGAAGCAAGGATGGCGAGAGACGAATCCGATCGTCGTCGTCGTGAAACGGAAGAAGCAAATGGAGATGAACAACCTCCACAACCTTCAGCTGCGAATCCGCACGCAAATGCTGCTGGTACCGGTCGAGCTGGAGGAAGCGTTCCCGCGACCGCTCCCCAGCCACGAGCCCATCGCCGGACCGGTCCGGAGACCCGGAAGAAACGTCCCCGGGATATAACAGCTCGACGTGGATGTCGCAGTGGAAGGCGACACCGTTCTTCGAGCGAGCTTTGGATTTGAGCTCCATAGAAGTGGAATTAAATGGCGCTCGGGTCTTCACATCGCCGATTCACAACATTGTGGGAGTGAAACAAATCCTTGAGACAATAGTAAAAGAAGTCTTTAATGCAAGGGCTCCGAATTTGGTAGATACGGCTGCTCTACAAACAAATCAACTCGTTCATGACAGGTCGGAATCTTCAAGCCGCTCGCGTTCTCACTCGGAGTGGCCTACGAGAGCCCGGTCCGAAGGAGCTTCCTCCGGAGGAAGGCTTGGGCCTCGACACACCCCGATCGCGGATGCACATGAACGAGCTCCGGACCAAGATTTGCGCATACCGCTTAATGGTAACCGTGACGCTCGTAACGTCCTCATTGATCGCCATGCAGAGAGAACGGAAGAACGTCGGAGACACGAAGAAGATGAGAGGCGTCGTACCGGTCATGTGGATGATCGTCCGTGGGACCCCGCCCCGCCTCGCCCGCACGTGACTAATTCGCCTCGGCGTGGACCGGCTGCTTCGGCGCCGCCCCCGGTGGAAATCCTCCGCGCAATGACCAGCCAGGACAAGGAAACCGACATGTTCAGCGGGACAACCGGCCGAGACGAGATAATCGCCATGATACCGGGGATCGAAGGGGACGCGACAACGGAGACAGAGACGGGAAGCCTCGACACGACAATAATGATCGCCAAGCGGCACCTCCGCCTCCACCTCCGCCTCCCCTTCGCAGACCGCACAACCGGCTAACAACGATCGTTAGGATGGAACAGGAGATAGATATCAAGATGATCGATACTATGACTACTCCGATGATGATTGAGATCGCAACTACCGGCGTTACCCTCGTCGACGATCCCCTTCACCGGTCCGGACCGGTCCGGAGGATGACGAGTACTCCGTGATTCCCGCTTTCACGCGAGATTTACGCATTTGCAAATACCCCAGGGGATTTAAGCCCGGGGCCATTGATAAGTATGATGGTAAAACACCTCCTGTCGAGTGGCTACGCATGTACACCACCGCCATCCGGTCAGCAGGAGGAGATACATTTGTGCTAGCTAATTACCTCCCCATTTGCATGCAGCAGGTCGGACGCTTGTGGTTGCAGTCCCTACCCGAGAAATCTATCTCTTCTTGGGGCGACCTCACCAAAAAGTTCGTAGAGAATTTCAAAGCGACTTGTGAGAAGCCAGGGAATTACTTCGACCTCAACAGTCGAAGCGTAAGCCCGACGAACCTCTCACGGACTTCATCGAGCGTTTCGCAACAAGAAAGCCTTAATCCCCAATGTTCCCGATCAGCAAGCAATTGCGGCGTTTCAAGTCGGCGTCCGAAGTGAAGCCTTAGTTCACAAGATTGGAAGGCGCAATCGAAACCTTACCATGACGGCGTCGAGTGTTTCAAGATAGCAGATGATTATGCTGCTCGGAGAATCAAACGTGGACAATTTGCGCGGGAACAAAGGGAAGGAACCGAAGCATGACCAAGGCAACCGAGTCTGGATCCAAGAACAACAACAAGCGCAAGGCGGATCACCTTGTTGCAGCTGTCGACCAGTCTCATGGAGGAGACCGGCCGGCACCTCCTAAGAGAGGTCCAAGAGAACGATTGTCGTTCGAAACACTTCCAGAGGGCCCTTCCATGATTCATAATGGGAATCATAAAGCCAAGGAGTGCTTCTTGTTAAGGCCGTTTGCTCGGTTTGCCTTAAAGTTTGCGCCCCAGTGTGCTTATCGGAACCGAGAGAGATGACAAGGGCAAGGTTAAAGAGCACGATGACAACGGGGATGATGAAGGTTTTCAAGAACCGGCTCGAGAGGTGGACATGATTTATGGAGGCCCGGACGCTTACGAGTCGAAGAGAAAGCAAAAGTTGGCGTTTCGAGAGGTTAATGCCGTCGCTCCCGCTACACCCGAATACCTACGGTGGTCCGAGGTGCCCATTACTTTCAGCGAGCTGATCATCCCGAGGTATTGCCAAAAGCTGGTAAATATCCACTCATCTTGGCTCCTATAGTTCACAAGGTGCGATTGAAGAGGACTTTCATTGATGGAGGAAGTTGCTTGGATATCTTGTTTGCCAAAACTCGCCGGAGCTTGGCCCCTCCGTAGCTGACTCGGAGCGCAGCGTTTCGCCGTTTCATGGTATAATACCCGGGTAGAATAGCTATCCTTTCCTCTGCCGGTGACCTTTGGGACAAAGGAGAACTATAGGAGGGAGAATATTATCTTCCAGGTAGCCGATATTGATTCAGCGTATCATGCGATACTTGGAAGACCAGCTTTGGCAAAGTTTATGGCCATCCCGAATTACCAATACTTGATGTTGAAGATGCCAGGACCAAATGGGGTTTTGTCGTTCCGAGGCGACATCAAGACCGCTTATGCTTGTGAAGTACATAGCACCGAGTTGGCCTCTCGGGCCAATTTAGAGGATGAACGTCGGGAAATCGGAGAAGCAACCGAGGCTCTAGAAGTCTAGGCAAGGCTGGAGGATGAAGTTCCGGTCAAGAAGGTCGCAAAGGAGAAATGGAAAGCTGATACAGTGGTTTCCATGACTACTCGGCTTGATGAGTCGGACCCCTCCAAGGTCACCCATATAGGGGCTGACTTGGGGGATAAATAGTAAAGCGCGCTCATTCTTTTCCTCCAGGAAAATAGGGATATCTTTGCATGGCAGCCTTCCGACATGCCGGGTGTTCCTAGGGAGAAGATTGAGCACGCACCGTTGGTGCGTCCCGATGCGAAGCCACTCAAACAGAAGCTCCGAAGATTTGCTCAAGACCGCAAGGAAGCTATTAAGAAGGAAATAACTAGGCTATTAGCAGCTAAGTTTATTAGGGAGGTGTATCATCCAGATTGGCTTGCCAATCCAGTTCTTGTACCAAAAAAGAATACTAAAGAATTAAGAATGTGTGTCGATTATACTCGATCTCAACAAAGCTTGCCCCAAAGACCCTTTCGCGCTGCCTCGAATTGACCAAGTTGTTGATTCGACCGCTGGCTGCGAGCGTCTTTGTTTTCTTGATGCTTACTCAGGATATCATCAAATACCGCTAAGAGTTGAAGATCCAATAAAGACCGCGTTTATCACCCCCTTTAGAGCATACTGCTATACGACTATGCCTTTTGAATTAAAGAATGCCGGAGCTACATATCAGCGTGGTATATAACGTTGCTTGGATTCGCAATTGGGAAGGAACGCAGAAGCTTACGTTGATGATATAGTGGTAAAATCTCGAAAACCGAGGATCTTCTCTCCGACCCGGCAGAGACCTTCGATGATCTGCGGAATTTTTCCATGAAGCTCAACCCTGGAAAATGTGTATTTGGAGTTCGCTCCGGAAAATTACTCGGGTTACCTAGTGTCATGACGAGGCATTGAAGCCAACCCGAAAAAATCCAGACGATCATCGATATGAAACCCCCGAGTTCCTTGAAGGATGTTCGAAGTTGACGGGTAGTATGGCGGCTCTTAGCCGTTTCATTTCAAGACTGGGGGTTCGTGGACTTCCGTTCTTCAAGTTGCTTAAGAAGTAAGATAAGTTTGAGTGTACAGATGAGGCGCAGGCTGCGCTTGATCAACTCAGGGAATACCTTAGCAATCCTCCGGTATTGGTACCTCCAGAGCCGATGAGACCATTCAGTTGTATATTTCAGCAACAACCCATGTGGTGAGCACGGTTTTGGCTGCCGATCGGAAGGAAGAAAAACATCTGCAATTGGTGCAGCATCCGGTATATTTTGTAAGTGAAGTTCTTACTGAATCACGGATGCGATATCTCCAATTACAGAAATTAATATATGCAGTAGTGATAACTTCTCGAAAGTTGAAACATTATTTCCAAGCGCACCCCATTGAAGTTAAGACTGGGTTCGCTATTGGAGATATTGTGCGGAACCGAGAGGCGATGGGTCAGGTTGCTAAGTGGGCTATAGAACTTGGCCAATATGAGATTACGTTTTCTTCGCGGACCGCTATTAAGGGACAGGCTTTAGCCGATTTCATAACATAATGGTTGGAGACACAGGTCCCGTAGGGGATTCAAACGTTGGAGTATTGGGAGATGTTCTTTGATGGGTCCCTGCAGCTTTCAGTGCGCGGGGCTGGGGTTGTACTACTCACCCCACAGAAGGAACCACTCGGATATGTATTACAAATGCATTTCGGAGCTTCAAATAATATCACGGAGTATGAAGCTCTGCTTCATGGGCTTCGAATAGCTATTTCGTTAGGAGTCGGACGATTGGATATATATGGTGATTCAATGTTGGTGATAAATCAAGTTAACAAGGTGTGGGATGCTCATGATGATCATATAATCGCCTATCGACAGGAGGTTAGAAAACTTGAAGACAAATTTGATGGTTTACGATTTTCTCATATACTTGCGCGGAAATAATTCTGCTGCGGATGAGTTAGCCGGACTAGGGTCTTCAAGACAAGCAGTTCCACCCGGTGTTTTCCTTCAAGTACTGGATAAACCATCTATAAAAGTGGAGCGTAAGGCTACTATTACGGAGATTGTGGATGAAGCGAGTCTTGAAGAATCGGGAGGAGAAAGTAGTCTCGAAGGACCAGTCGACGACGTGGTCTTACCGGATAAGACAGTGAGCGGAATCGATGCTGACGATATTCAGCCACTTAATGTTATGATTATTGATTCTGATTGGCGTACCCGTACCTTGATTATCTTCGGTCCGGTAAAACTCCGGAAGATAAAGTGGAGAAGCAAAGACTGGAGGTTCGAGCACGAAGTTATTTAATTCTCGAAGGAGAGTTATATAGGCGTGGAATTAATATTCGATGAAATGTGTATCTGTTTCGATGGCATTCAATTGCTTGAAGACGTGCACAAGGAAATTTGTGGAAATCATGCTTCTTCAAAGACTCTAGTTCGGAAGGTATTTAGACAAGGATTTTACTGGCTTACAGCGGCGGATGATGCGCACAGAGTGGTCAAGAGTTGTCGGGGATGTCAATTCTTCGCCGGACGACCTCATGCTCTAGCTCATGAGTTGCAATTAATTCCAATGACTTGGCATTTTTCTACTTGGGGGCTGGATATAGTTAGACCTTTTAAAAGGGCGCTAGGAGGATTCACGCATATTTTTGTGGCAGTAGATAAGTTCCCTAAATGGATTGAGGCTGAAGCTCGTTACTAGTACGACTACGGCCCGAGCGATCAAGTTTCTGCAAAACATATTCGTGCGTTTTGGAGTCCCGCACGATATCATTACTGATAATGGGCCTCGGTTTACTTCAGAATTTTTCAAGGATTATGCTGAAAGTTTGGGAATTAAGATACAATATGCGTCGGTGTCACATCCACAAAGCAATAGACAAGTGGAACGAGTAATGGAATGATTTTGACCGGTCTTAAACCTATAATTTTCGACCGTTTGAAGTCGTACGCAGGAAAATGGGTTAAGGAATTGCCCTGGGTACTTTGGGGATTACACACGAATGTTAGTAGGGCTACGGGGCAATCTCCTTTCTCTTTGGTGTATGGATCTGAAGCCATGTTACCTACAGAAGTGAATATGGTATCTGCTCGAGTATAGTACTATGACGAAAAGAAATATGAAGATCAGCACCAAGTCGAATTGATTGCTGCGGAAGAATTGAGGGATCAAGCTTTGATTCAAGCAGCAAAGTATCATCGAGGATTGCGTCGTTATCATGATCGTAATGTTCGAACACGGGAATTCTAAGTAGGAGACTTGGTTCGTTCGGAAGATTCAGTCTAATAAAAATAGGCATAAGTTGTCACCGGTCTGGAAAGGACCTTTTCTGGTGAAATCGGTTTCCAGACCGGGGGCTTATAGGCTTATGACCTTGGAGGAAGAAGAAATTCCAAATTCTTAGAACATTGAGCAGCTTCGTCGTTTTTACATTTGACGGTGTTTTTTGTAAATTTCTTCATATTATAATAAATTGATTTTGTCTAATGAAAATGTGTTTGCTTTTGTGTCTCAATATTTTAATTTTGCATTAAATTATCGAGCCAGGGGGCTGTTGTGATATTGTGCTATTCCTGAATAATAAGACCAGTTATATAGTCGGTAGGTCTGTTGTATTGAGAGCGATCTGTTTCTTTTCGGTTTAAGACTGGTATGTTCGGGAAGGGAAATAATGTAGCATCTTTCTTATGAATATTGAATGTAAGGCTGCAGTGAGAGCAGTTTGTGAAATCTTAACTTTTTTCCTAAGGTTACGTGATCTTGTTAAAGTAAACTATAACTATGAATCTGTGCTGATTAGAGCGAGAATTTAATCATAGTTAGTTTCAACTGGAATAACCATCATGTCTTAGACAAAGAAGTTAATAAGTATGATAGTGAAACCAGTATTCATATAGAAAAGAAATCTAAATAGCATGATGATCAAGATGTTCGATTACAAAAGTAAGTTGGCCCTAATACAAAATCTAAACAGCAGGACCGCTGGAAGTACCGGTATCACCGGTCTTAGGATCTTCAACCGGTCTATCGTCCAGCGTTTCTTCATAATCGAGAGGAAGACAATGGCAAATCAGCATCTAGATCTTCAAATGAGTCTTCTACTGTTTGCACTGGCCGCAGTTGCTGCATCTTGTGCATCTTGATCCAGAGCAAAAGCTGCCGGTGCTATGTTCAGCGGAGCACCTGTTGGATCAAGGGGGACATCTTCAATCAACTCCGAAACAGTACCAATGAGTGAGTTCTTCAGCTCATTGAATCGATCTTCGATGGTGTCCGGGTGGGCGCCGTCCTTGATAAAGTTGAAATCACAATCCGAGACCGGAGTCCAAGATTGGATTATAGCTGCTATATGGCCTCCTCCCGCAGCGGCAACCATTCTGGAATGCTCTCCGATTCTTCTAGGGCAAGCCCGGATGGCGGACTCAAGATCCATCTCGTTGGGATCAATAGTTTGACCGCCGTTGAGATATTCCAGAGTGCGCACTGCACCTGCAGCAAGTTCTGAAAAATGGGAAAAAGTATAAGAGAGAGTTATCATTGCGGACCGGTATTTTAAAATAGAATTTCACAAGAATGAATAGGAAAGAAGTGACTTACGTCTATGCCTAATTTCTGCGGCTCTGAATCTGCCCTTGATATTAGTATTGGATTCTCTTAGCTTGAGAACCAATTGAGCAGATTTATGGGCGGTCTTCGGAGCGTTCTCTTTATCAGCCTGCGCTGTTTTTGCTGCTTCTAGGGCTTCAACCAGTTCAGCCTTTAGGCGAGCATTTTCAGTTTCCAGCATTTTGTTGGAGCGAAGTGCTTGTGTCGGGATGTTATCCTTGGCGGTAAGCTCGCCTTCTAGTTCTCCAATTCGAGCCGTTTGTTGCTCTTCAATACGAGAGCCCTCTTCAAGTGGCTGTTCTTGAGTAGCTGCCTTTTCGGAAAGGACTTCTTCTGCCTTCTTGTGAGTAGCAACGAGGCTTTTAAGTGCTTGAGATAAGGAGTAGAACCAGTCCGAGAAAGATGCTACAAGGAGAAATATGGAATGCATAGATAAAAATTAAGAGCATTACTTTGGATTTCTTGGCGGAGCTTGATGATTTCCTGCCGCCGTTCTTCCATCGGTCGACGGGTGTTCAGCAGATTAGCTTCTCTCCTCGGCAGATCGGTCTCCCTGGATTTCAGGCTGGCGGTCCGAGATTCCGGTTCGACCGGTCGCTCTTGATTGGAACATAGATCTTCCTCCAAGCGAGCAATTATAGCGCTTTTAGCTTCGGAGTTTATCGGAAGAACCTAAAAAAGAATGAAGAAGTAAGAGATTCGATTATTAAAAGGAAATTACTTGAAGAAACCATTGAGGCGGAAGAATGTACCTGGCCGGATTCTGAGAAGTTCTTTAGGGCCTCTTCTTCTTGGAGGGCGTCCCATTGGGCTGTTGCGGTAAAAGTTCTAGCACCGCTGGAGCTGTCCACATCCACGTCTCCGACTACCATCTTGGCCAGTCTGGGTTTCCCTTGAGATTTGCGTGTTGTCCCGGGTCGACGAGGAATTTCTTCCACCCAGACTGGACCCAGTGAGAGTTTTGGAGGAATCCGGAATAGCGTTGCCTGGGTAGGGAGGCTGCTAGCGAGATGAGCCTTCAATGTTGACGACTTGATCTTGGGTGATTTGAGATGAAGCTTCGCGCTGGAGGCGGCAGGGATTTCCTTTGTGAGTGCCGCACTTGGAGCTTTAGAAGGTTTGGCGCTAATTGGAGGCGCGATGGAGGAGGTAGTGGAAGCACTACCGGTAGGGGCTGAAGGAGCGGCTTTGTTTCTTAAAAAGCTAGCTATGCTAGCTTGGAAATTAGAAGGGATTCTGCAAAAAGAAGCGAATAACATAAAGCTGGGATAAAAGCAATTCGAAAAGGAATGAAGATATAGAAGACTTACGAGGAGGCTTTCTTGAAGCCGGTGGAGGTCTTGATTTTCTTGGAGGGACCCCGAGTATCTTCACTGGTTCCCTCTGCAGTCCTTTTGCCGCTGGATTGACTTGCGGTGTTGGGACTGTTTCTCCTGCATCATCGGGACCGGTCTGGTTGCCATACCGGGACCTCTTGGGAACACCTGGACAAGGAGTCGGTTAGAGAGGGATCTCCTTGAGATTTTCCCAGGGCAGCTTCAAGGGCAGCCAGAGCAGCTTGGCGGTCCCTTTCAACGGCTCTCGCATCTCTTTGTCGTTCTTCAAGTTTTTGCGCCTGCGTGCGCGTATCGCCAACAGCAGTGAAGGATGTAGTAGGCTTGCCAATGGTCAAGGAAGTAGTACGTTTTCTCGTACTAGGTGCTTGAACCACCTTTCCGGATTTGGAAATTTTGGGAGCTATACTGGGAGGCGAGAGGGAAGGACCGGTCCGAAGTCCCTTGAGTCGGACCGGCTTGAACAGCCAGGAGAGCGGTATTGTTTGCATAATCTTCCCCCAAGAATCATTGGGAGGTAGAGGAGGGTGACTCTTGAAGTTGACCATTTTCTATATTAAGTGATCGGGTTTGCATAAGAAAATGAAGGTTAAAAAAATAACAAGATTTGAAGATAATGAAAGAGATACTTACAGGATCGCGAAGGTTAGACGAGCTGAAAGCCGGACCTACTCCGGTGCATCCGGATAGGTGCTGGTTTCGGCTGGAGCATCTGCCTAATGCGGTTTTCTAACCGGTCTTTGTCGGGAAGAGGAGTTCCATCCAGCGGAATGGCAACATCTTCATTGAAACACCAAGCCGGATGTTCTTGTCTCTTGAGTGGTTGGACTCCTCGCACTATGAAGCTCCAAAGGATTGTCTCGGCGGTGACGCCTTTAACTTCCTTTAAATATTTAATGCAAGCCAAGAGCGAAAGAATTTCTCCGTCTTCTTTAAGTTTTTCCCTAGTATCTGCGGTAGGGAAATTTTTGGCTATTTTGGCGCTGAAAAGAGGAAGTGCAGGCTGAGGATTATCACGGAAGAACCATCCGTGTTTCCAATGAGCTATGTTTTTATTCGAGAGAAAGAAAGAAATATTCATCTGCGCTCCAGCATTGGATCCCTACCCCATCGACTGCAGCTTGGCGGTCCGACGAGGGAAGTGGGCGGATTTGGAAAAGGTATTGGAATAGCTTGAAGTGGGGAAGAACCCCGAGGAAAGCCTCGCAGAGATGGATGAAAAAAGCAATTTGCAGGATGGAGTTAGGGTTGAGATTGACTAATTCCCATCCATAGAAAAAAAGGAGACCCCTAAAGAAAGAGCAGCAAGGAAGATCGAGGCCACGGAGGAAAAAAGCTTTGAAAACCAACTGCTGAGAATCGTCTATTCCCCATGGAACTTGGCCGGGAGAAGGGACACTCCGGTTTAAGATTGGTTGAGGAGGAAGGTATCCGTCACGGACTGCATCATTGAGAGATGTTTCCGTGACTTTGCTGCTACTAAGATCCCGAACACCAAAAGGAAGCTGATCGCGAGGAACAGAGGAAGAAGATGAAGGATTGGCGAAGTTTTCTTTTTGCCCATTTTGAGAAGATCGAAGAAGAAAATCCAAGATTGGATTGAGCGAAAGACAGAAACGAAGAACATAGGTGAATGGCGGGCGCGAATGAGCTTTCAGGGATAGGTTTGACCTAGGTCGACTCTTCGTTTCCTTTTATAGGCACCTGGGATGGGCCCGGGGCTGAAAAGTTATCGCGCTATTTTGCAAGGCCCGATGGATTTAGCATTAAATGACTTATGTCATGAATACGCAATTATGACCTAACGGCCATAAGGATATTAAAGATCAGATATTTGTGTTTATTATGTCCTAACGGCCATAAGGATAAGCCATCGTGCTTTTTGTGAATAAAAAAACAATCTGAAATATGATAATTTTAGATTAAAATTAAAGTAATGCTAAATTTTGTAATTTAGCAAGTATGAAAGAGTTAGACTTTGTCCGACCCAAGGATAATGGATGCCTTAGGCTGTGGGTGTTAATCATCCGGCTAATCATAGGCCTTGGAGACTCGAGTCAATGTGAGAATATGGGGAATAAACTGGTCCGATCAACCAGAATATTTAGTTAAATGTGATATGACCCGTCAAACCGGTCTCGAAAAATGTGTTCTTGGTAGAAATTGCTAAGAGGGATATGATTTCATGGAAGATAGTAAAGCATAGTCTCTCCGAGAAAGACTCTTAAATTATTTGCGATCCTCAAATGATACAAGAGTGGGGGCTATACCTAATTAGGTGCACTCGACCGGTGCACCGTATCCAAGAGCAATCTATAACGATTGCGGGAGGTGGAAATTAATGGAAAAAACAAATGGAGTGGTTTATAATGGTTGCATATCAAAGGAAAATAATGAAGAATCAACTATTGGACTCTTGCATTATTTGAAAGGAGTTCAAATGATCCAAGAGTCGGGGCTATACTCAATTGGGTGCACCTAGTCGATGCACCGAGAGAAGAATTTGAAATGGTTACCTAATTAGGTGATATGAAGGATAAACATACTAACTTTTTGGCTTTTTAAAGCGCTTCGGAGAAAGAAGAACCATTGCAGCAGATTGGAGTTCTTTTTAATTTTACCATGGAATCGAGACCAACATGCGGAAGACTGGTCGGTCTTATTCAAGGTCAAATCAAAAATTACTCGGGGCTACTCGTCGTATACTTGCCTTATGGGTATACAGATGATAAAGGAATGGATGCGCAAAGACACGGTAACAAATCAATTAAGATAAAGGTGATGGAGATAGCTGGTAGACCGGTTCCCGACCGGTCCGGAATAACAGAGGATTCTATATACCGGTATGGAGATCGAGCGGATATCAATACCGGCGTATGATGACTTGAGAAGCAAGCTAAGGAATAATTAGTAGTCTGTTATGACTCTGAATCAATAAAGAAAGCTAAAGATAGAGTTCCCATATATGTAATTCATGTAATCGACTACGACTCGCATGTAACCCTAGCTCCCTCGGATATATAAGGCGGATCCGGGACCCCCGAAAACTCTCTCGAGATCTTGCAATTAGCAATCCGCTAAAGGCAATACGTAACATACAAGACGTAGGGTATTACTCTCAATTCGAGGGGCCCGAACTCTGTCTAAAATCTTGTGTTCCTGTGTGTTTCATGTGTTGCACCATCGAATTCCACGCTCGTGAGGGACCGGGTAGTACTAGTGCCGAGTTTAAGACTCGACGGATATGTTGGTGAAAAAAGGTCCTAAAAGATGCTTATCTATTGAAAATACTAGAAGTTTGATATGATATACTTTGTTTGAAAGGATGATATGATACTTTATAGTAGAACTTATGTCAGTTCATTTGTGGAGTACTTGTCTTTACCCTTTTTGGCATTAATATACAAAATTATACAGTTAACTATAAGTGTGTTTTCCACTGTATCATTTGAATTTTCAAATTTTAGGGCCTCACATCTCATTTTGAACCGAGGCTCCAAATACTTAGAGACGGCTCCGACGGACCGACCTTGTATTAGCCCAATCAATGACAGGTTGCATAACAGATGGGGTGATGAGGACATGCTAGCCTCATATGCAAATATGGAGTTAAGTTACATAAACTGTGAGCAATGACAAAAACCAACATGTGCAAACCATGAAATTTTTGTGTAAACATTGACACAAGCTATGTCACAAGTTGCAACAAGAAAGAACAACAAGAGGTGAACTCTCTCCTTATTGAATTTTTGCCTAATATAAATGAGAATTTTATACTTCCTAAATGTTGTACATACGTCTTGCTAAGGTGCACATATGAAGGTGATGTTGCTGGACAAGAGGAGACGAGTTACACCAAGGAGGAGATGGGTTACATAGAAGCTGAAGTAACACACAACATGCTGACAGAAGACTCTAACAATTGATGCAACACGAGCAACACCTTTGGATTTCACCTTCCATAATACACATTGCTGGAAATATAATGAAGTCTACTTTCACCTCAAAAAACGGCTTGTCATTTGGACTTCCTATTAAGAAGTTATGGTCATTTTATTGAAGATATGTCAGGAAGGCCGAAGGACATCCGAGACCTCTCGGGAATAATAGTTTTCACACCTTTCAACTTATTTACTTCATGAATAAGTTTCACCTCGTCCACACCTAGCTAGGAGGGGTGTTCCTAGTATAAATATCAGTTGTATCTAAGCCAAACTCAGACTACGATGAATTAAGAAATCCACCATATGGTGTTCCAGCCAAGAGCTGAGTGACTTCCCCAAATTTCTTGCGAGTTCTACGTCGACTTGTGAGAGACTTAGTCACCGGTATATGTGAAGTTTCCTCTGGGACCCCCTAATTCGTGCTCTACAGTTTCCAGTTCGGCTGCACCGTTTTGTGTGGATTAGTCCCGGTTGTGGTTCTACGGTCGTTCGGAGATCGAGTCGAAGTCCACAAGGTTTCGGTGCCTCTCTCCCCGTCGCTTGGTCGCATCCAGCATTTTGGCCAGGTTTAAAGCTACCCGGATTGTGTTCTAAGTTCGTGAGATCTAGTCGAGTTCAAAGATTCAGTGCCTCTCTCACGTTGCTTTACACATCTCCAACCTTTGTCAGGTATATAGCTAGTTATCCTAGCTGAATTTCAGCTAGTCATCTTTCAATCTACCTACTGCCGTGAAGATCGGGCCAACCCTCGGGTCTTCCCCTATCATGGGGCTAACTTATCTCCAATACAATCAATGGGAAAAAGGCCAGCACGGGAGGAAAGCCCAAGACAAAATCATGCAGAGGAAAAACTATTTACTTTTAGAGACGCGGTTGGTCGTAGTGCTGCCACCGCGTGAAACTAACAGGCGTTACACCTGGTATCTCCAAGTCAGCCAAAACTCCTGGTGGGCGTAAAAACCATGCGCTTTCAGCTCTAGAAATATAACACCAACAATAAAATGAAAATGACAATAAAATCTTAGATATTTCAATTTTAACCATGAGTAGCTATGCAAACTTTAGCTTTGATTTCCTAATGTCACAACCCATTAAGGACATAGTAGTATTTGTAGCAGGGGAACGAAAAGCACATGAATAAAAAAGTGCAGTCATCGGAATGGAAATGTGAGAATATCACTTGCAATGAAAACAGAGTAATGAAGAAATATTGTGAAAATACCGTAGGAATAAAAAAGCAGAGTAATGGTGCGGGTGCGTTTGGTAGCTTCACTTACCGAGACTATAGCCCAGCAAATTAGCTCCTGCCGGCAATGGCTATTTTGCTTCCGTTAAATATTTTGTAAGTATGTTGAGACGGGCTAATTTTTCTCATTCTGTATTCCTACATTCCAAACGCATAGACACTTGTCACCACTAACGTCACTGCAGAGCCAGGTCCACCAAGACAGGAAGCAAAGGGCGGCAAGGAGGAAAGAGGCCGTCGCCTTCGCCGCGCAACGTGCGCCTATCTAGGCCCGAATGGGCCCGGAATCTATAGAACATCTATCAATGGCCCAAGAGGCTTATAATGAGTATAAGAGATGGAGAGCGTTGCCAGGCAAGGCATCAACATTATTGTAACAAACAAATATTCGTTTCAATTTTTCCTCTGGCTTCCAGTCGAAACTACCTATCTATTCTTACTTGCTCCCCAATTCTAGTTCTACTAGCACTGTGTTCGCGTTGCTACGGGCAAAATTTATAACAAAAATATTGAGAAAACAACTATATTGCAACATAAAAAATCGAGAGTATCATTTTTTTTTGTCACACAATAGTGGGGATCAAATCGTATAATACAATGTTGATATTACTAAATGACTCAATCTGCATTCGGTGAATTGGTTGTGCACCATGCTACTAATGGTTCAGATGATAAGATGCGGATGAGCCACTAATGCTGGGTGAGCTACTCCAGGCACAAAAACCAATCTAAAAATGATAAGATCCTCAAACACATCATACCCTAACCGTATGGAGGTAACACTTATTTTTACTCCTTTTCGGTCCCTGGTAGCTAGGTTGCTCAAACGTATCAGATAGTGTTCATGTAGATCTGCAAGGATTGTGCAGGCACAAAGCCATTATGCACTGCACTGGGCTCCTCGCAAGGAGCACTTGCTCTGCTTCTGTTTCTAGATAACGGAACTAGGTCCCTGTCTCTAGGGACACCCTGGGAGTTGTCATGATGTTAATCAACAAAGAACATCAGTTACAATAACTTATATATATGACACATTTTTATGCATTTAGACTTCATGCTTTACCAATTTTTGTCCGTTGTGCGCATTGCGAAGAAATAAGGGCATCGTTGCTGAAAATGTACTTCAGTCACTCTAATGGTCACTCAATTCTAATCCTATAGCCAAGACAGTACATACATATGTTTATCATCTTCAACATCCAGTCATCTACATTTCTGACCGTGCATTCACACCCATCATCCCTCAATATGGTACATAAAGGAAATTACATATATTTAATGAATACAAAATGTTATTTCTTCTGGAATAGACAATAGATGAACCAAGAATTGCATGTTATTTTTAAAGGATCAACAAAGCTAAACAGCTACAGAAAAAAAATCTTGTGTGAATCATGGCAAGCGAGTCATCTGAAAATAAATTAGCAACTGAATTCAGTATGGAAAAAAAGCACAACTATAAAAAATGTGTAAGCATAATGAAAAATAATGTTGGAGACTGCATTAATGCAAAAAGTTAAATTTCTATCGGCCAATGAAGGTGGAGGTGGGCCATAACTGTGCGAGATTAGGGATTCTGAATGTTTGGAGCCCTCATTTCCCCGGGGACAATAGAAGGGGCGGTGGACAAAAGATATGTTGCAGGCAGCAGAGTGATAGTAGTTGGGGTGTTGGTGACGTTGAAGACCAAGGTGGAGGTAGATTTGTTTGACGAAGTACCAGGACGCGTGGTAGTTTCTAAAAGGGGTGCCATCTTAACCTCTCGTAATGAGCGGTCTAGTGTCCTTTATATGCACCAAGAAACTTCATTTAACCTAAAAAAATCACCAATGATGAATAACTACCCGGACATTTATTTAATAATTAATATTCAGATACAACTCGATTATAATGGAGGCTATTGGCATTTTTCCATGACATTACACTATGTTACACGTGTTTGGGTTCTCCTCGCTGAACGTCTCTGGTGGATAGTGTGGGTACCCATACAACACCGGGCCGTAGGCATACGGGTATGACGGTGGATACTGGTAGTAATGGTGGAGGTGCGCGTAAGGGTATGGCGGGTACATGTAGTACGGGTTGCAGTTATTCATTAGGGCCATCTCTGGTGCCACCGTTACAACTCCGGCCGGCGCGGGAGCTCTGAATAGATGACCGCCCTTATGGTTTTCGAGCATGAACCCCTCGTTTCCACTCGTTGGAGCTTCACCACCATTGTGGTCGTCGCTCGGCTCCTCCATTCCGGGTTTCTCATCAACTTTGTTTTCACCTCCTCCCGGGCTCTCCTCCGTTTGTGGCGCTTCTTCATTCGTCTCTTTGTCGTGTGCATCATTTTTCTTACCCAAATTGACAGATGGGTCTTCATGCTTTGTCTCACCTCCCGTCAGTGGTGCGTCCATTGGTGGTGACTTTGTTGTTGGCAGTAGGTCCAGTGGCTCCACTCTGATAATGGCAGCTCTCCTCCCAGTGCTCCTGTGGATGAAGCCAACTAGTGTGGCCGGCTCGACCATTCCCTTGACCATCATCTGAGAAGATTTCAGCAGTAGTGCAACTTCCTTCACCCCTGATTAAGAATACATTTTGAGGAGTTTCTAGTCTAGAATAATAGTTACTTTAGAGAATTAACAACTAATAGTTCTTACTAAGGGTAATATCATAAAAAAAAAGTATATTCATGTACATCGAAATTAGTAGTCTACCTTATTTCATAATCTGATTCATCATCACTATTATGTTAGCTAACTTTTAGTTCAGTTACTAAACTATTCCACAACTAATGGCTATTATTTTAGACCAGAAAACTTGTTTTTCTTTTGAACCTTGAGAAGAGCACTGCTCTGTCATTTAAAAAAATAGAAGCAATACTATCTTTTTTTTTGCCTAGTTTATTTTTTGCGAAAAATAGTTAAATTCATTTGACAGGGTCAGATAAAACTTTCCTTGAAAATCTTTTTCTTTCGCGATTTTTCCTTGAAAATACTCATTCCACATGAATGGCACGGAAGGATATATTCAGTGACTGAACCGACGATGTTGTACTACCTCCGTCCGGAAATGTAAGCATTTGTGGACTTTTACTCATTATGTTTGACCATTCGTCTTATTCAAAAAATTTATAAAAATATTATTTATTTTGTAATGGTTTATTTTAGTCCTAAATACATTTTAAGTATAACTTTTTTATTTTTATATTTTCACAAGTATTTTGAATAAGACGAATGATCGAAGATGTATTCAGAAAGTCTAACAAATTCTTACATTTTTGGACGGAAGGAGCAGTTTGTTGCTCCTACATCCTAGCACATATGTATGTAGAAATTGGCTGACAAACAACAGTACCTTCGATTTTCAGAATCCTGCGTTTGATCTCCTCGCAGCAAGCGTCACAGTGCAGGTTTATCCTTAGGACAATAATCATTTCCTGCCACCCGTCCAGTTCACGTCGAGCAGATGAGGTAAAAGCACAGCAGGTAGTAGGTAATAACACTAGGAATTTGATTTGTGCAGCCCGAGAAAAATACCGTCTCCATGTCCGTAATCTCATCCCCGATGTCACCGGCAGCGTGGGCTTTCGCTGCTGGTAACGGAAACTTATCCGGCGATGGGTTCATCAGCGTCGCCTTCTTCCCGGTCTTCCTCTCCACGATCTTCATGGCCTCCCTCGCGTTCTCCACCGACCCGGGGCCGCTCAAAACAATCCTGTTGCCGCGGCTGTCCACGCTCACCTCTCTTACAGCTTATTTATTTACGAGCAGCAACAATAATATCTAAGACCAAAGAATTAAATATGTTGGAGAGGAAAAAAATTCAAACGCGCGCTGTCCATTTCGTATCACCATCGAGGCGCTGCAACGACCGGCGCAGCTTCCTGGCGCAGCCATCGCAGTGGACCGGCGCGCTTATCACCACATCGTCCACCGCCGGCGATGATGCGCCGGCACCCTTCTCAGAATCCATGTCAGCTGCCTTGGGTGCTTCAGCTGCGTCGTCCGGTCTCTTGGTGCTCTGCTGGATCGAATACGTTATCACACCTCCAGAGTATAATCCGGCCGGAGAAGAAATCAAAGGACACACATCACTTCCTACTCGATCGTACCTTTGCCATTATTATCGACCGGTGTCGCACAAGGATGGCGTGTTTCTTTGGACCCTGGACGCCGCTAATGGAGATGGATTTATAATCCGCAATGCGGTGCGGGCATCCATCTACGTGAGCTTAGGCGTCGTAGCTAGCTAGAAGGAATCGCCGTGGACAGAGCTGGCCGTGCCACGTACGCCGGGGCACCGCCTGGATGGCCTGTGCAGCTTGCTCCGCTGGAAACCAACGCCGCAGGTATCGCGCCTTGGCTCCCGCCCGTGGCGTGTCCGTTTGCCAGATACTAGGAAGCTGACTCAAGATAACACGGAGGCTTGTGGACTCATGCATATCTGATAACGTAATGGTGTCTTGTCTAGGGAACGGTGGGTGGGTGCGGGTTTGGTGGATCTGTGGGACGTCTTGATGCCAGATTCAATGGTTCTTGTTCTGGATATTACTACCGGTTATGGATTGAAATTCCAGACTGTAGGGGAAAAAATCCCGGTGAAATCAGACCGAATCCCGGTCATTCCAGGCGGAATCCCGAATTGCTACAAGATCCAGGTCCGGTTTCACCCGAAATCCTGGTCGTCCCGGTCCGAATCGGGATTTTCGAATCCGTAAAATCCAGCCAGATTCCGACCGGGATTTCAATCCATGCTACCGGCTACACCTAGCTAGGATTTTGTCACTTCTGATGATTCACTGTATATGTTGTTGCAGTGCCGGCCCTGGAAGCCTGGCTAACCGAACGAGCGCTGCTAAGTGTCAGTTAATGTGGGCTGTAGTTATTATTATTAATTTTTTTTGCGAACACGGTCTCTAGTTAAATTGAACATTGCAAGGTATAAAACTGTTATCATTATGTTCATTATTGCGGAAGAGCCTTCAAAACTGTATATGGATGATTTTTTTTTCAATACCATAAACTTGGAGGTCGGTATTTTGATCCTACACATTTTTTTAGATAACAGAACAACATTCCTGCCTCTATACCTTTTGGGTGTACACAGCACAAAACGGTCTTACACATAATCAACACTAAACGGTCTTTATCGACATTCTGTGCTTTTTAAAACAAAGGAGGTTGACTAGATCGCTAACCAGGAATATTTGATCAGAAAAAAGAATGTCGACTCACCAAAAGAAACGTTTGATACTTTCACAAGTTTTAAACTACTAGCATCCGAACCTACTCTCATAGACGTTGCAGGGTTTGAATCTTTGTTTTAGAAGCTCGGATCGTTACTGTCGACGTACGAGACCAATTGAACTTATCCAACCTATCCCAAGATCAAGCCGAATTACCTCATGGATAAAATTGGGCTTCCTTCATATATATGGAAAAAAGTTGATAACCTCGCGCGTTGTAGCGGGACTAAAAGATATTAAATTTAAATTTATAAATTTAGACTAACTGTGTTGATCTTTAACATCCATTCTTTATCTAATGGTTGATGTGGCCTCCAAAAAGAAATTAATTATGATGACGTGGCGCAACGTGAATTGAGAGAAATAGCCATTAAGACTTGCTAGTGGGTTGCATCTTTTATATATAAGTAGATTAAAGAAAATGAAAAGGAATTCTTTATACTCTTACTCTCTATTTTTTACTATTGTACTATTTCTATTTTTTCAAGAAATTAATTACTATTGTGTAAAGAAAAATAGAGAGAAAATGAAAATGAAAACAATAGAGAGTAAGCGGATTCTTAATACTAATTACTGTATTTATATAGGGATGAATTTTGCAAGCAATTCTATTAATCTATTTATATATAAAAGGTGCAACCCACTAAGGTCCTTTAATGCTATTTCTCTAGCTCTACATTGCGCCATATCATCTCCAACCCACTAAGAGTCATTCACTATTATTTCTTTAGCTCTACATTGTGCCACATCATCTTAAATAATTTTAATAATTAGATAAAAATTGAATGTTAGCGATTAGGAGATATTTTGAACTTTTCAAATCTCTGTCATGTCATCTAGAAAGTTAGAACTGCCAATTATCACCACTGACTCTCATCTATCCATCCATGCATCAATATTCTCATGTTACTTCATGTTATCTGGTCATCACAACTTTTGTTCCTATATCTTTTCTGTTTTCATTTACTTTCTTTTCTGAATGTTTATGAAGTGTTTTTCTTCTTCATATTATATAGTGTGCCACGGCAACGCACGGGGTATCATCTAGTTAATAAGATGATAGTGGTCAGGTAGTTATTATTACTGTCTTAAATTGAACCATGGCCAAGACTAGATTCCCTAATCCAGTGCAAGATGAAGGGATAGCTTTAGTGCTCGAAGGACAGCATCTGTCTGTCAATTGGGCCTGATCATGCTAATAAGAAGCATCAATAGAATGGAGTGGAGAATGCATAGATCCACATCCCCAGCCTTACAGTAGACAAGGTTGTCGAATCCACGGCTCTGCTATTGGAATGGAAGCGCTACAACGAATATCATACTTCATGGGCGACGGGAGGATGAGTATGATAGGCCGATACCAGCTATAATTCAAATATGTATCCAAGAGTGTTTGTAAAGAGACTTTTAAGAAAAATAATCGCTTTTTCCGTAAGTTATGGAAAAAGCATCGATCTGGGATAATTTACACAAATAATACGCAGTAGCACGATGGACGCTCGAAAACAACATTTTCAAGCGATGGACACGCGAAAACTAGCCTGTCACACGCTAAACAGCGAAAAGTAGTTTTCAGGTGGTGGGTGTACAGCAACGCTGTAATCGCGCGTCGAGCGCACGACAACACCGATTCGAGATACTGACCCCGCAAAAACAACGGATTCGAGCGTGTGTGACGCCCCACTCCTAGGACTGCACTGTGTATACGTACCAATTCCTGGAACAGTAGTTGGCACACACGTAGATGATACAAATCCGATACAACAACCTTTATTGATTCGTCAAAGAGAAATAATTAGGGGATACATGGTTTGGATTACATTCAAAGAGGTGGATAGAACAACCTCACATAAAAGAAAACACACCGGAAGGCGTCATAAACTCTACAGGCAACATTGAGCGAAGGACGCGATAGTATTCTCCATCTTCGTCTGAACAAATAAGCAACGGGTGAGTACATAAGGTACTCAATAAGCTCTACAACTAGCAAGGGATAATATACATGCAATCTGGTTGTGGTCAAGGTAGGGTCAGAGTTTTAGCGGAAAGTGCTGATGTAGGGGCTTACTACGGAAGCAAACGGGTTCTTAAAGAGGAAAGCATTTTTGTAATTTTAGTTGGTCGGACCTGGGGAGATATTCATCGATCCCGATAGTTCCCATTCTTTTTAGATGAGCCTTCCGACCAAAGGTCATAACAGCTCGGCACTTCAGGCCAACACCGTCTCTAAAACTCACGGGCACAAGGCTGCCCACTCACACATCAAAGATTCCATATTTGTGGCTAATCAACGAGAGTTCAAGGTTTGGTGTGTCAATATACCGTGACAACGGACATCCGGATAATTTCATAGACACTCTGTAGAGGTTGGTACACTTTACTCACAAGCTATATTTTCTTAGCTATGGAACACATAATGCTACCACCGCAACTAGGCACGCTCACAAGTCCATCCCGAATGCCTAGGGATCCGACACGTATGACACAAGCATACCGTTCACCAGATATGTGCCAAGTATTGGACTTCACCAAATGAACGATCCCAGGACCTCCGTCATCTACTACACCCGGTGGAACTTCTCGCTGTGTAACCTAAGGTTTGCCGTCATCTACTACACCTGGTGGAACTTCTCGCTGCGTAACACAAGGTTTGGTGTACAGTCCTGCCCATAACAAGTTCTGTGGTTGTACACTAAATCACCAATTTGGGATCTGAAGAACTGGTCCTTATATGACAGGACAAACACTTGTCCATCACAAATGGACAGAACCTAATCATCAAGTATTCTACACCAGTACTTGGAGTTTCATCCACAACCAGCAATATTTCCCACCCAACTTCACCTTAACGCAGTTGGTCTAATCACCCACCCATAAACTCACACCACCAAACTCATTTTCATGCATTTTCATAAACAAGGTATATGACGATAGAGAGTAACAATCCTAAGCATGATACTACTATATCATTAACAGAGTTAACAATACATCTAGGTTGATTCTAGTGTTCTAACTGGCAATCAAGGGTATAATGTTCATATCTATAGTGATTTGAACATTATCATACAATAATTAGGCTCGAGCAAAATATTCGCAAGGATAAATACATATAAGAGTAGCTTCCCATATAGGTGCACGAATAAGAAGAGTAATAGAATCAATTATGATCAAGGAATTGATAGAGCTTGCCTCCTAACGCGTCCTCAAAGTCTTTCTCGTAGTCGAGGTCCTCGGGCTCCTGCTCCCGGTTCTCCTCGTCTACGGACGGCGCTAGAGTACGTAAGCTACGTCACATAAAATAACGAAAGCAAAAAGTAATAACAAGGAAAAACAAACAAAATGGAGTGAATAGGAAGGCTCTAGGGGCTAGGGTTTTGTTGACGGTCGTTACGACCAATTTCGACCGTCAATTAGTCAAATAAATGAGAAGGACTAGGCATGTCTTACACGCATTTTACTTAGAAATAACCTAGTTCCACTTGTACCTCTAGATTTTTAGTGTGCAGGTGGATAATGATGAATTCCAGGCCCCGAGGCGACAAATCAACACTTTTACAAAACTTCCATTTCGCCGCGGGAATCAACTCCAAGATAAAAGGCCAATGACCACGAAATCCAACACAAAGAAGGCCACAAGCAACTGGAACAAAGACCAACATCCGAGTGGGGAGCCAACTGCCAAAGCCCAGCCCAGGAGGGGCCAGGACCGGTTCGGCCGAACCCACCGGGGTGGTTCGGCCGAACCGGTCCGGTGGCCCCCCGGCCCACTTTTCTCTCGGCGGTTTGCCCACCGCCTCGGAGGTCGGTTCCACGCGCATTAAATGCCACCGACCTACGAAACCGCCTCCGGGAGCCGACCTTTCAAGCCTATATAAGGAGGGGTACCCCCCTCCTTAACACACACAACAACACAAGGATCATTCTCTCCTCACATTAGAAGTTTAGAGGCTTTCTAGGTAGTGCTAGGCTTAGTAGTGGGCTGCCTCATTGCTCCCAAGGTCTTGTGGAGAATTGGGTATAGCTCTTGTATCCTCTCTTTGTAAGACTTGATCTTTTATATATGGAATACTTTCGTTTATATCCTTGTCATGAGCTTGACAGAGTAGTCATGATCTTGCTTGATCGTTCATCGTTCGTTCATATGAGTTCATCGTTCGTTCTTCGTTCTTCATTAATAGAAGATGAACACATATCGAATGTTCTTCGTTCGTTCATACTTGATCATCGATTACTCTTGATCTTACTTGGTTGATTGCCGTTCGTCGCTCATTCTTGAGCGACGAACGCCTTTGCATGACTTAGTGCTAGCTTTGATCCTTTCGTCGGCTTATGCTAGTTAGACTAGTGTTCTTATGAATAGGCTTCGGGTTCATCGTCCCGCAAGGGTGCTCTAGATTTACCACCATGTCGATCCGTAGGATTGGGGTGCCTCGAGGGATCTAGAGTTGTGGTTAGTGACGCCGGCATGGTGTCTGGGGTTATCTACCCACCTTTGAATGTGCTTCGTGTCCCACGGTTTGTAGAGGTAGGTGACAAGAAGTGACAGCCTTGTCATCCAAAGTAATCCTCCACGTTCGGGCATGGCATAGGAGTCTAAAAGGCCGGAGTCGCGAGGCGGACCTCGCGTAAGACGGATCTCCCGATGACGCCTAGGCATTAGACGCTTGCTTGCGCTTGCATGATCTTGGATGTTAGGTAGAAGCTGCGCACTCATATGAATGTTGTATCATTAGGAGTAGTGGTCTGCTAGTCTAGTTTAGCTTTATCTAGGATTGCCTCTATCCCTTTCATTAGAGAATGCATTGCCTTGGTGTGTGTCACACTATCCTCAATTTATTGCTCCTAACCCCTGCATTGGAATGTGATTACTTCATCACTCTTTTGTAACACCATGAGCATAAGTACTCTTATCAACCATGTCTTCCTTTGGGAAAATATAAATACGATACCCTTGAATACTCTCGGGTGAAATGCTACAACGGGTTATCCGTCCGCTTGCGGATATTCATGACCCACCTTATAATACATATCTAGTACTTGTACTTGGATGTGGATTATTTGGTTAAATAGTGCAAGTGACTTAAACCCTTGGCTCTCCCGCGGTCACGTGTTTCTTTCCGCGTGACCTTAAGAGATGCCAACAAGCATTTCTGGCGCCGTTGTCGGGGAAGACATTGGTTAATAAGAATACAATGAATGTTCATGATTACACTTGATGATGATTTAATCATTACCTTTGCAGAGCTAACCTTGATCTGTTTTCTCTTCAATGTGAAAACGAGGATAGTGCATGCGTGGATTCAACTTGCCGAAAAACTTCGTTGATAATCCCGAGTCTCTTGCGAGAAAGACTCGACCTCGCGTCGTTGTCTCTCCTCAAGAACCCACGACAAGCGAGCCCGCATCTTCCGCACCATCAACCTCAACACTCATGGCTGAAAGGACCCTTCGTGACTACTCTGCGCCCTCCGTCGCCAATGTGCCCATTGGGCCCAACGTCGACGCCGGTGCCGCAGGACTTGACATCAAGTCCAGCCTCATCACTATGGTGCAAGCCATTCCCTTTTGTGGAAAGGCCTCCGAGGACGCCAACTCTCATCTCCAACAGTTCCTGGAGATATGCAACACATCAGCCACGGCCGGAGTCAACCAAGATGCTATCGGACTTCGCCTGTTTCCCCTATCCCTCCTTGGGAAGGCGAAACAGTGGTTTTATGCCAATCGTGCAAGCATTGACACTTGGGACAAATGTTCCACGGCGTTCCTCGCCAAGTTTTTCCCGATGGGCAAAACCAATGCCCTTCGTGGAAGAATTGCAAGTTTCCAGCAAGCGACAAATGAATCCATGCCCGAGGCATGGGAAAGGCTTCAAGAATACATTCTGGCCTGTCCTCACCATGGGATGGAGGAATGGCTCATTCTTCAACACTTCTACAACGGGTTGACACCAACAACCCGTGGACATATGGATGCCGCTGCTGGAGGAGCCTTCTTCTCCAAAACCGTTGCCCAAGCAAAAGAACTCATAGAGAAGATGGTCTCCAATCAAGGGTGGAGCGATGATCGACTCCAAACACGCTCAAGAGGCGTACACCCTGTCAAGGAGGTGGACATGCTGTCCGCCAAGGTTGACCTCCTCATAAAACGCTTGGATGAACACAACGCAAATGGTGGTGTTCATGCATTGGACTCACACATGACGTGTGAGGAATGCGGGAACACCGGCCACATGGGGAAGGATTGCCCCCATACCCATGAAGAAGCATTCTACATGAACAACAACAACGGGTATCGTCCAAACGGAGGACAAGGGTACAACCAAAACCGACCATCATATCAAGGAGGTAACAATTTTTCTGGCTTTAACAATAATCAGCCTTCCTTGAAAGATTTGGTTTATGGCCAAGCTAAAATCAACGAATCTATCAACAAAAAGCTTGCTGCCAACGACAAAGTCTTAGAAAACATAACTGCACAAATAGAAGGTTTCTCCTCTGCTTTCAAAAATCAGCTGAGCTTTAATAAAATGATTAAAACCCAAGTTGCTCAGCTAGCTGCTCTTATTCCTGGTTCTAATTCGGGAAGATCCCGGGGCAACCCGAGTCTTCTTTGGAAAATGTTAATGCGGTTACCACGAGGGAGGAAAATCCACTCGGGATCCGCCATATCCTAACCATGCAGCAAAGAAGAACAGGAACGAACCGGAGGAGGAAAGCCCTTCTACTACCAAAGAAAAAGAAGAAGAACCGAAGCCAAGTGACGGGAAGAATGGAATTGAATTTCAAGACACAAGCTTCTTGCCATTCCCTCACGAAACAGGAAGCCAAAGGAGGATGAACAATTTGCTCGATTCGTCGAGACCATCCGAAGGATTCATGTCAACGTGCCATTGTTGGACATGGTGCAGGTGCCCACATATGCACGTTACCTTAAAGACATCCTCAACAACAAGAGACCATTACCCAACGAGGAAATGGTCAAGCTCACTGAGGAGTGTAGCGCAGCTATACTCAATCGGCTTCCGAAAAGAAGAAGGACCCTGGCTGCCCCACAATATCATGTTCCACTGGGGCACACCACTTCGACCAAGCCTTATGTGATCTTGGGGCAAGCGGCAGCGTGATGCCCAAAGAAGTCTTTGATCGTTTGAGCTACACAACCTTGACTCCTACACCAATGAGGTTGCAATTGGCGGACTCTTCGGTCCGCTACCCCGCGGGAATAGCCGAAGACGTGCCGGTAAAATTCGAGGCAACTTCATACCGGTGGACTTTGTGGTGCTTGAGATGGATATTGACAAGAACACGCCCCTCATTTTGGGACGTCCCTTCCTCGGTACCGCAAACGCCCAAATTGATGTTGGGAATGGAGAAATCCGATTCCACATCAATGGGAAGGAGGAAAAGTTTGAGTTTCAACCAAGAAAAGAACAATGCTCAATGATCAAGATCAAGTATGGGCCAAATCCCTCAAACATCCGTGAAGTTGAAGTGACGCCAAGAAAGACGGATAGTCTCATCGCCTTTTGGAAGCAACTTGACCAAATTGAGAATCCGTCATGGTACCAACCCAAGAAGCACTGCAACGAGCAAGGCCGGGATTATGGGCCAAGAAGCCGAGTCCTTCAAGACACAAAGCCACCTACATCAACAAAGACCAACCAAGTGTGGCAAGTGAAGAAGGTGCAGCCATCTTCATCCTCCTCTCCGGGGAAAGGGCCTGCACCACAAGGATGAAAAGAAATGGAGAAGTCCTCGCTCGCCGGACTTAAAATGGCGAAGCCCTGGCCGACAGGATAAATCGGCATTATCTTTCGATTTCTTTTTGATTTTGTTTTCCACCACATGCATTTAAAAACCTCCCTGCATACTCTATTTTATCACAAGAAAATTTTCATTTCATTTATTTGGATTTTCCGCCAGCATATTCGATTTTTTTTTCACTCGCCATGCATATAAAATTTGAAAACCAAAATCCTTTTACGTCCAAATTTTCCTACTTTTGTTTGAAACTTTTGGACAACCCTTGTATCCTTATACAAAACCCAAAAACAATTTTGCATGTTGGAATTTTCTCCAACACTTTTTCTCGAGATTTGATTTTTCGAATAAAGTTGAATTTGAGGCAACTTTCTTTGGATTTCTTATTGAGCAAATGTTTCGAGGAATATCCGGACGTAGCAACCATGGTCAATGATCATTTGGCCGTTGGGGGCTATGGGCCAAAAGGGGAGCAAGAGGGACCCACAGCAGGCCGGCCGAACCCACCTCCTTGGTTCGGCCGAACTGCTATGACCGTTGCTCGGTCTGTCTTTTTTCCAACGGTCATATGCCCCTTCTAACGTTCAAAAACGGCTACTTCGTGAGCTATAAGTAGAGGTGGTCGGGCCAGAACTCTCTCCCCCTCTCACACTAACATTTCCACTCCTCACTCACTTTATTCTCATTGCTCTCAAGTTTTCCATTGCCCTCACTTGCTCATTGCCTAAAAGTTCTGCAGAAATCTTTTGTTCTTGGTGTGCTTTCTAGTTTTTGGTTTGATTTGTTTTTGTTTGGTTTTCTCGAGTTGCGATTTCTTGCTCACATGAACAACCGACGGTGTCGCCAATTTGATTTTTCCCTCACATAACCCGTTCGGAGTTGTTGTTCTTGTGTTCTTGCTCTCTTTGTGTGCAGCCATGACCGGTGCCAAGAAGCTGTTCGGGTCGATCAAGAGGTCCTTGAGCTCACGCTCAAGTTCAAGCTCTTCACGTCGAAGCACCCGCGCACGCCCGTAGTCGAGTCACCGCCAAGTTCACCACCACAAGTCGAGGAAGAAGGGCAAGAGGGCAACATCGAGCATCGTCTCCTCACCGACACCGACCTCGACTTAGTGGGCGAGTACGAGACGCACACCTACACGCTTCTCCAACACCGCCTCTTTGCTCCTACGCGAGCATTTGACACGGAGCTGCTGCACAAAATAGGTATGGATGCTGAATTTGCTCAAGTATTTAAAGCCTTAGGGTGGACAGATTTTGCTAGTGTAGATGAGCCGGGTTCCCGCTTGCTTACACTTCAGTTTTTATGCACCCTACGAACGGTAGATGAAGGAATTTCTTTTCGGTTTTTCCGTGAATCCTACCGTTTGACTTGGAAAGAACTTAGCACTCTTCTTGGCTTTAATACTCGCTGCAATACCGACTTGGATGGTGCCCTTCCTCAGTTTTCAAAGCATGCTTTTTGGGAGAGGATTACGGGTCTTCCTAGTTGCGTGCGACCTAGAGCTAATCACATCCATCATCCTACCTTGCGTTTTATGCACATGTGGATTGCTATCACTCTTTTTCCAAGGAGTGATATTCGGATTGTGCGCGAGGATGAGCTAAAAATTCTTTTTGCTGCGGTTGATAAGATTAAGATTGCTCCCGTGAAAGCCATGATTCGCCAATGGATAGAAAATCATGGGACGATAGGACCAATTGAATGTACCTCTTTAGTGACACGAATTGCCATGCGGGTGGGAGCTTTACATGATGCTAATGTTGAATATCTTGCTACACCTCGCTCTCTTATAAATAAAGATTATCTTGTTCATGGTCACTCTCTTAAGAATGGTCCGAACGATTCCCTCATATATTATTTTGTGGGATATACAAACGAGTTTCGGTTACCTAACCCGGACCTTCGTTTATATACTCTCAAAAATCTAACCATTGAGCTCCAAGAAGCGGAGCGGTCTCGCAGGAGTGTATCTTCTCGCAGGGGGCGCACAGATCGGAACAGCCATCTACCTCCGAGATGCCCACACCGCAGCCCACGGCTCATGGCGGGCCGGGGTACAGCCACCCCGGGCTTTCTCCCGGTGGGTACCCAGCCCCGCCACCTCACATGGCCGGGGATCGGCGTGGCAAACTCCGGGATATGGCCCGGGGCTGTTTTCTCCACAACAACAATGGGAGGAACACTCCACCGACTCCGGATCAGCCCAAGGCTACAACTTTGAGCAGGAGATGAACAACCTCTCCTCACAAATGGGAAGACTCCAAACCACGGCGGAAGACACCGAGTATGCGCTCAACCAACACATCTTGCAAACTCATCAATGGCAAGAGCGCACCGACACCCAGCTCACCGCCCTCACCAACATGACGGAGCAACAACGAGCCGATCTTTTGGCTTACTTCCGTCACATGGGGTTCATTCCACCAAACCCATGAGCAAGAACAAGCTTGGGGGGGGGGCAGCACCCTCGCTAAGGTATCATGTATCGCAACTTGTATCCTTTATTGTCTCCTGTTTTTGCTTGTTCTTGCCTCTCATATGAAAAACAAAATAAAAATGATAAAACTAAAAAGAACAAAAAGAAGTAGCTTAGCTTCCTTTTATGCGCTGCAAGTATGTTGCTAGTCTTTCTATGTTGAGATGATGAATAGTTGCTCTGTTTTATTTCTCTCATGTGCCTAGTTTATAATTTAGAACTCTCCTAGTTTTGAGTTTGTTGGCTAGCAAAACTTGCTTAGAACCTGAAACTTGTGGGCTGCACATGCTTGAGCTGCACCTAAGTTGTTGTGAGATGATGATATGGTAAAAAGAGCTGCTATGATCTTGTCCTAAGTTGAACTTGAAATCTCCGGAATTTTGTTCCCAAAAATTGCAAAATCTATAAGTTCCCAAGTGATGATAAATTCCTACCAAAGCCATATGCAAATTTCCTTTGAAAACCTTACTCATTTGCTACTTGTTACTTCATTGAGCTTTATCAAAATTGTGTGACCCTAGTGAGATGCTTTTCATACTCTCATGATCAAGATCACATACACGTTCCACCTCATATGCTACACTTCTACACCGGAAGTTAGCAACATGTCATGCCATCCACCAAAATAAAGACACTCCTCACATTTTATCACCTCTCTTAAAATATCAAAAGAAGGCATGGCTATGCAAAAGAAAAAGAAAATAAGGCTCACAAAAGATGAGCATGAGAAAAAGAAAAAAAAAAAAAAAAAAAGCTGCTCTCATTTCGAGCATGGAAAAAGAAAGAAGAAAAGATAGCCATGCCCAAAATCCAAAATAAAAAGAGGTGAAACAAAAAGAGGAGTAGTCACATACACCACCACCATCATTTTCACACTTGCACATCTTGATCTACGATTGTATGACTTGCTATCTCCATGGATCCACTCTTTTGGTTTTGCAAAATATGAATGCAAGTATGCCTCATTTCATATCCTACCTTGAGCTCCACAAAAGCCTATTAGATGTAGGATGAGGCAATACACATGCCTTGGTGAGGAATACAAACACCACTAGAGCGATTCGAGAGTATCACTTGTGGAACGTGGTTTTACTTGAAAAAAAAATCCTTTGAAAACTTCCGGAGAATAAAAAGCAAGACAAGGGAAGAGAAAATAAATGCTCTATACACCGTTCTCTCTCTCAACCGCCCAAGGTAAAGTGAAAAGCACAAAGCCCCATGAGGACTAAGGGGAAGGGTGAGTTACCATTGCCAACTTATTCAACTCAAGGATGAGTATCTTTGTTATACACTTGGTACCTTTAAGAAGTAGGCATTATAGCAACTCCTGATCAACAACCTAAAGTTCCACTACTTGCTCGGGACGAGCAAGGGGTAAGCTTGGGGGACTTGTTGACGGTCGTTACGACCAATTTCGACCGTCAATTAGTCAAATAAATGAGAAGGACTAGGCATGTCTTACACGCATTTTACTTAGAAATAACCTAATTCCACTTGTACCTCTAGATTTTTAGTGTGCAGGTGGATAATGATGAATTCCGGGCCCCGAGGCGACAAATCAACACTTTTACAAAACTTCCATTTCGCCGCGGGAATCAACTCCAAGATAAAAGGCCAATGACCACGAAATCCAACACAAAGAAGGCCACAAGCAACTGGAACAAAGACCAACATCCAGTGGGGGAGCCAACTGCCAAAGCCCAGCCCAGGAGGGGCCAGGACCGGTTCGGCCGAACCCACCGGGGTGGTTCGGCCGAACCGGTCTGGTGGCCCCCCGGCCCACTTTTCTCCGGCGGTTTGCCCACCGCCTCCGGAGGTCGGTTCCACGCGCATTAAATGCCACCGACCTACGAAACCGCCTCCGGGAGCCGACCTTTCAAGCCTATATAAGGAGGGGTACCCCCCTCCTTAACACACACAACAACACAAGGATCATTCTCTCCTCACATTAGAAGTTTAGAGGCTTTCTAGGTAGTGCTAGGCTTAGTAGTGGGCTGCCTCATTGCTCCCAAGGTCTTGTGGAGAATTGGGTATAGCTCTTGTATCCTCTCTTTGTAAGACTTGATCTTTTATATATGGAATACTTTCGTTTATATCCTTGTCATGAGCTTGACAGAGTAGTCATGATCTTGCTTGATCGTTCATCGTTCGTTCATATGAGTTCATCGTTCGTTCTTCGTTCTTCATTAATAGAAGATGAACACATATCGAATGTTCTTCGTTCGTTCATACTTGATCATCGATTACTCTTGATCTTACTTGGTTGATTGCCGTTCGTCGCTCATTCTTGAGCGACGAACGCCTTTGCATGACTTAGTGCTAGCTTTGATCCTTTCGTCCGGCTTATGCTAGTTAGACTAGTGTTCTTATGAATAGGCTTCGGGTTCATCGTCCCGCAAGGGTGCTCTAGATTTACCACCATGTCGATCCGTAGGATTGGGGTGCCTCGAGGGATCTAGAGTTGTGGTTAGTGACGCCGGCATGGTGCTCGGGGTTATCTACCCACCTTTGAATGTGCTTCGTGTCCCACGGTTTGTAGAGGTAGGTGACAAGAAGTGACAGCCTTGTCATCCAAAGTAATCCTCCACGTTCGGGCATGGCATAGGAGTCTAAAAGGCCGGAGTCGCGAGGCGGACCTCGCGTAAGACGGATCTCCCGATGACGCCTAGGCATTAGACGCTTGCTTGCGCTTGCATGATCTTGGATGTTAGGTAGAAGCTGCGCACTCATATGAATGTTGTATCATTAGGAGTAGTGGTCTCGCTAGTCTAGTTTAGCTTTATCTAGGATTGCCTCTATCCCTTTCATTAGAGAATGCATTGCCTTGGTGTGTGTCACACTATCCTCAATTTATTGCTCCTAACCCCTGCATTGGAATGTGATTACTTCATCACTCTTTTGTAACACCATGAGCATAAGTACTCTTATCAACCATGTCTTCCTTTGGGAAAATATAAATACGATACCCTTGAATACTCTCGGGTGAAATGCTACAACGGGTTATCCGTCCGCTTGCGGATATTCATGACCCACCTTATAATACATATCTAGTACTTGTACTTGGATGTGGATTATTTGGTTAAATAGTGCAAGTGACTTAAACCCTTGGCTCTCCCGCGGTCACGTGTTTCTTTCCGCGTGACCTTAAGAGATGCCAACGGGTTTGTTACGACAATTCCCACGGCGTCGGAATCGCCTCGAAACGGAGCTACGGTTGAAAAGTTATGGTCGTCGGATGTTTTTGGGGTGTTTCGCAAAAAAAGGCTATAGCATCTACTAAAAGGGGAAAATTAATTTCGTAATTTCTAGAAAGTGGAGGGGCTGAAATGTAAAAAATGCATTTCCGGTTGAATCGGGGACCGATATGTAATTTTGAAAAAGCTCGGGCGGTTTTTTATAAAAATCTAAGGGTTGTTAATTAAATTGGGAAAAGGTCGGGGGCTATTTGTAAAAGTGTATTTTTAGGGAATATAGGATTTCTTATCTTATAGAAAAACCGGTGGAATGGGTCTATGGACCCCGTGGACCGGATCGGTGAGTCGGTGCATGAGTCCACGGTGGACTAGAGGGCGGCGCGGCACGGGAGCCTCACCGGAATCGGGGATTCCGGTGGCCGGAGGGGGAGAGGAGGGCACGACGGTGGTCGGGATGGTGTGGCGTAGGTGTGGGGAGGGGTGGCGACGCGGGGTGGCGTCGGTCGAGGACGAGTTGCCCCGCCGAAGCTTGAGACGGCGGCGACGCTAGGTGAAAACGGCTACGCGGGCTTGGATTCGAGGGGGAGGAGTTGGGGAGGACGCACGAGGCCACGGTGGTGCTGGGCGGTGCTCTAGCTAGGGCTGGAGAGGGGCTAGGGTGATCGGGGAATGGGGGAGAGGGCCGGCGGCCGGTGGTGGAGCAAAGGAGGGAGGGGGAGGGGATTCGGGAGGGCGAGCTTGCCTGCGGGGCTTTCCGGGAGGCGGTGGCGAGGATTGGCAAGGGGGAGCGGCGTTTATAGGGAGGAGGAGGCGGAAGGCGACGACGGCGCCCATGGCCGTGGCGGCTCGGCGAGTGCGCGCGGGGAAAAGAAGAGGGGGCCCGGTTCGAGAGCATGGCGGGCGTGGCGCGGTGGCCGAGGTGCTCAAGTCGGCATGTACCGATGAGCGGCCTCGACGGTCGGTCGGAAGCGAGGGAGCGATGGGGAAGTCGGGCGGCAACGTCCGGAGCGTGGCATGCTCGGCGAGAAGATAAGGGCGAGGACGGGGGCTTAGCAGGGTGCGGCTTGGGGCGAGGGCGAGCTTGGCGGTGTGCGTGCGAGAATGTGGTGGAGGCGGCGCTTGCCGGTGGTGGGGGACGGGGTGGTGAGGCGGCCGGGGCTGACGAGAGGCGCTCCGCGCATGTAGCGCGAGGAAGACGACGATCGATGGGGCCGAGCGCCGGGCTGGCCTGGTCGGGGTGGTCGGGTTAGGCCGGGGAGAGGGGGAGCTGTGTCTGGGGAGAGGGAAATGGGTAGGTGTGGCCCGATAAGGGTTTTATTTCTTTTCTATTTTCTATTTCTTCACTCCTTCTTTCTTAAATCCAAATAAATCAAAATAGAGTGAAAGAAAATAAGAGCAAGGCAATTAAAGTAGAAACAACCAAGTTTGCAAGCTTTAGGATTTTATTTAGAGTTTCAATGTGTTTTCTAGCTATAGGTTTAAATTGGGTTCTAAAGTCCTATTTATTTTCAAAAATATTTTTCCTGAAGAAAGAAATGATTTATTTAGCGGATTTTATTTTTGGCCAAAAATCAGAGTGTTACAGCGTGGGTCGTACATCAAAGTAGTTTGCGTAACATCTGTAGATAGTTAAGTAGAATAAGACGCATGTGCGACTAGAGGCCACTCGTGACCATTGGGCCTTCAAAGTAACATCAAAGATGATATTATTGACATGTATTGATCAAAGTAAGGCATAAAATGAAATATGTACCCGACGTCGTGTCCAAAGAGATCCTACGGTGGGCCTATCTATGGCATCCCTGCAATACATTTCAGCCGGGTAGTACCTTGGTTGAACATAGGGATGTCCAATTTGGAACCTCTCAAACGACCGCGACTGTAGTAGTAGTGACATACCTATTAGTTTCGATCCCGGGCGTTCCTTAACGCAAGCATCGCAAAGAGCTCGATATGTAACACATAGAACAGCATATCCCCATTAGAATTGAGGCACATCCCCGGCATCACCATCAGCAATAGCGCGTGCATAAGCTATCCAACGCGCATCAGCGGTGCCGCCGTGGGTCGATGTGAACATGACCCAACCGAACAACGACAGATGGTAGGCCTCTAGGTGTCGACAAATCTGTTTTGCCGTCGCATCATCTCTCATGTGCTCCACCCTAAATTGCTCAAGCCACCGCTTCTTCGGGCTATGATGTTGATTCATCAGAACCTCAAACAACTCACCCTCCATGACTCCTGCAAACCTCTGGTTTAAGTCCTCCTGCCACCTAGCATGCCCAACAACAGCACCTGCCATTGGTAAGGCAGTGAGCATCGAGACGTTCTGCAGCGTGATAGTCATCTCCCTGAACGGCATGTGAAAAGTGTGAGTCTTGGGTCACAAGGTCCTGAACGGCATGTGAAAAGTGTGAGTCTTGGGTCAAAAGGAAACCATCGTGACCGCTCTTGTTCCATGACATCACCCTCCGCGTCACCCTCTTCCTCGTTAGTGAACTGAACCATCCGAGCCAAGGGAAGCAACCCAGCCTGAGACAACGGGTAATCCATGCTGCCTTCTTTTTTTTTCTGCCTCTCTAAAGTAATAATGTGGCACATCCAATTTATTTGATCTTTGTTTCCATTTTCAGGCATCATAGACACTTAGAACATGGAGATGGTTCGAATAGTTCTGCAGGGAATACTAGGAGGTATGGCATGCTGCAACCTTGTCCTTAATTAGGAAAACAGTGGATCTGCTTCATTTTTTTTTGTTTCATTCGTACAAGGATATTGGAACTTGAAGGTTCTGCAACATCCTCAACTAGGAAGTTGGAATTTGATAACTTTCGTGCCTCTGCTACATCTCCACATGATGCGAAAGGGAAGGCAGAGAAGCTCAAGCCAAGGAGGTAGGCAACCTGAAATGATATGCCTTGTACCTTATTTCGTGACTTTATATATGCTAGACTTGAGGACACATTCAGTTATTAGCAAACTTATTTTTTGACTTTATTTGTGCCAAGGAGGCATCCGATTGTTAGTACGGTGGCTGAAACAAGCATACAGATGACTTAAAATGTTACTATCAGATTGCGTATTAATCTTTCGTGCTTAAATGTGGTCCTTGACATGCTCTAAGGGCAAGAGAGTCTTCTTACCATCATTCTCCCACATGAAACTTGAGTTTATATTATTTTATTAGCTTTGGTGTGTTCTAGCAAATAGCCACCATTTTGTAATGGTTCCTAGCCAATTAGTGAAAGTTGAGTGTGAATTGGCAAATGCCACGAAAGAACAGTGTGCTGCAGCAAAATTTGCCACCGAGTTGTTTCTAAAGAAGGATCAAAGAGAAATATTCATGACAATGCCACCTGGAGAGATTAGATTCAATTGGTTTGAGATGAAGTATAATGAATTAATGATAAGATAACCAACAAAATAGTCAAGCAACAGTAAGATAACCACTGTGATTACGCTACGGTGATGCGACTGATTTACTCGACAAACCAGCAAAGAAATCTCAATTTCGCAGAGAAAATCAGGTGCTTTCCACGACAAAACACCAAAGCAAAACGAAGTAAATTAACAGATGGAAAGTAAACGAGAGTATCGATTGCATTCTGGCTGTCTCTTTCGACAAGGAACCCGAGTTTATATATCAATTAAAGACTCCTAATAGATTACGACAACTAACTCAAACTGACTATAAAATAAAATCTAAAACTCCTACTGACTTGATAAACACGCTCGAAATGCATACTTCTAGGAATCCTTTTTGTGTACGATTGCATAACTCAACAATCCGACACCGACTCTCCGTGAAGGTCACCATTTCCACCACGCACAAATAACACCGTTCAGGAAGTCTAACTTATTCTTCTTCTTGTCAAGCCTCGCAGCTATTCCTGCAAACAATCGTCTTGCCAAATTTCATACCAAACACTAGTTTTAGTTTTATTTTTAATGACTTGTGTGGAGTGGCTTTGTTATTCAAACACTCTCATGGACAACTCCAACTCCATACTGCAGCAGCTCTACCATGGAGTTCTGTAACACCCTAACTTTTAAAGTTTTGGAATAAAATAAAATTTGCCTTTTTATTTCCTTAGGATGCTAGAAATTATCCTAGGTTAAGTAAATTTTCCTAGCAAAAGCTAATATTTTTATTATTTATAAAATAAAAGTTAATGTATGTTGCATTCATGCTGATAGTTGCATTAGGTTTTTATTGATTGAAAATTTGTTTGCAAAATCAATTAGATTTTCGTTAAGTAATAAATTAGCAACAAAGGAAAGGAAATAAAGAAAGCTGAGAAAATAGAAAAACGAAAATAAAAACCCCTTTGGCCATGGGCCAAATCTCCCCGACCCAACCCCCTCTTCCCTCTCCCCTCTCTCTTCTTCCTCGGCTCCTGGCCCGACTCAACCCAACGAAGCCCGTCCGAGCCCGCCTCAAGCCCATCCCAACCCGACTCGAATCGGGGCCGATTTCACGTCCAATCCGGCCATCGTCGACGTGCGTGCCGCGGACTCGCCCCCTACATAAACGTCGCACCCCGTGCTCTCTTTTCGCTCGGAAGCTTCACGGAGCTCTCGTGGACCGCGCGCCGCTCTTCGTGACGACCCACCGCCGTCGCCGGTGAAGCCCGAGCCGAGCCATCGCCGGAGTTGCACGCGCGACTCGACCGAAGATTCCCGCATCCGCCTCGTTGTCGCTAGCCGCCACCATTGCTCCCCGCCTCCGATTGACCCGCCGGTAAGGTGCGCCTCCCTCCCCGCACCGCGTAGGAAGCGTCCTCACTGGAATTAGGGCACCGGAGCCCTATTTTCACGAGCTCCGGTGAGCTCCCACGGAGCGCCACCGCTCGCCGGCGTGAGCCCTCGCCGCGGCACTCGCCGGAGCATCCCTAGCCGTCCGATCCGGCACGGACGATCCATATTAGATTAAATGAACCGTTATCGGCGTTTTTACAAAAACACCCCTGCCATTTTAAATAATTAATAAAGAATCCTCGCACTTTTACATAAGCAACCCTAAGTTAAATTATAATTATATTTTAATCCTGTTAGGGCGCTGTAATGTAATTTTTACACTTTAGCCCTCGAGTAATTTTATAATTATGTTCCTGTAATTTTACATAAACACCCCTAAGTTTTTCCTAAATTATATTTTAGTCCCGTACCTTTTCATTTAGGCCCAACTTTTCCATAATTACAAATAGGTCCCTTTAATTTTCAGTAATTACAAATAGGTCCCTAAAGCTGCTATTTTACAATTTAAACCCTAGATCTTAAAACACTCATAACTTTTAGCTCATAACTCCGATTTAGGTGACTCTTGCGCTCACGAGTTCGTAGTGACGAGTACTATTTAATGGTACTGTTTTCATAGACAATAGGCATTGTTTGGTGTACTGTTTCTTATTTGTTATGTATGTGTGTTTTCCGGTGTAACGTAAATAGACGAGGAAGAGTACGAGGATTCCCAGGACCCGAGTTTGAGCAGCAGCAGCAAGAGGAGATAGGCAAGTGTCCTTGATGCACATTGCGTCTACTTTCTTACTTTCTGAATTTACATTTCATGCATTACAGTTTAATTTGAATCCTATTTGTGTCATACCCTGTTCCCTATTCTATCTTGTCCCCTTGGTTATGGTGTAGTATGCTAGGATGGGTACGTCACTGCTAGTTGCTATTAATGGGGTTCAAACTGAACTAAATGCTAAGCTTGATTAATTATTCACTTGAACATAATAATCATGAATTGGGGGATGCTTTTTAGCAACATGGAACTTAGGTGATCCCGATAGGAGGATGTGGATGATGGTGCGGGTATGCACGGGTACTAGATATAGTACTTGTCGGTTTGCGGTAGTACCTGTTCGGGATCATAAGGACCGTATCTTGGAGCGGCAACCCAGGACTTCCGCACAAAGCACGGGGCTAATAATGGGTAGGTAAGGTTTAGTACCGAGGTAGCTTCCCGATTCTGCGAGCGTCGAGGAAGGATGAAGGAAGAGGGTCTTACGGATTCGGGCGAGGAAAGGCGGAGTACTTGAAGCCACGGTGCAAGAGGAGGGCCCTGGGTGATGCGTCACTTTGATGGCGGCGAAACCTTAGCATGGACGTTTTGCAAGCTGGGAAGTCCTTAGAAAAGACCTTGCTGTGATCTCTTGGCCTCATACCTTAGGAAGTGTGCTTGGCATAATAGAGGTTTTAGTCACCTGAATAGTGATGGAATCACCGACCTGTGGGAAAAGTTGTGCAACCTCTGCAGAGTGTAAAAGCTGTTATTAACAGCCGTGTTCACGGTCACGAACGGCCTGGATGCTCACGAGAACTAGAGGGATGGTTTGGGGTGGAGTAAGCCGTTGGTAGCTACAAGTGGGGTAACTCGTAGTGAGGTTGGCTGCAGATGGGGTAATCTGTAGTGTGGTTTACTCGTAAGTGGAGTAGCTTACAGTGGTAAACAGGTGGGGTAACCTGTTGGCTCTTTTATCATATAGTAAATAGGTTGTTTAATTAACTTGACTAGTCTAGGTCCTTCTATTGCAAACCACTGTGTCGGCTTTCCTTTTATACAGCTTGCATGTCATTTGTTTCCTACACTTGTTGAGTACTACATGTACTCACTCTTGCTATTTCCTGTTGCTATACACTACTGCTGCTCGAAGCCGAGAGGAAGTACATTGATGAAGACTACTACTAGGCGTGCGTTTCCCGGTTGATTGCCCGTGGCGTATGGAGTCTTCCGCTGAGTTTAGTTTAGTCTTTTGAGACATTTATTCAGGTTATGTAATTAAGATACGATTGAGACGATGTAATAAGTTATACTACGGCATTGGTTATACTTGTTATTTCACTATTGTCTCTATATGTGTGATAAATTGATCCTGGCACACATATAGCTATGCATTCGGTCTTGGGCTTAATTTGAAAATTTTATTCTCAAAATTATATATATTGCTTATACCTTGCTTATCTATACTCATCTTGCTACCTCCATTACTTTTTGTTTATGAAAACATTTTACTAACCTCCTCTATTGAAAACTTTGTAGATGGCTCGTACTAAGATCACCCCGTGCATGACACTCGGTTGTTCGGCCCACTCGCGTCCCTGAGGGCACTTGCTTGGATGTACCAGCCCGCCATGGTGGCTCACTCCAATGGACTACATGCCGGCTACTACCCCAACACTCGTCGTACGTGCTTCAAGGGCTTGGCTTCCACGACGCCCCTCTCTACATTGGGACCGGGACAGCGCTGCGTGGAAGAGGCTACCGGTGGAGGGTGTCGGTGATCCTCTACCGCCGGTGCACGAGACGACGGCATGCGCCGCACCCTTCGTGAGCACCACGCCACTGCCCCAAGATCTACCTTCGATGCTCGGGATTCGCGATGCTGCTCGTCAAGCTCTTCTTGTGCTACGCGCCGGGAGGGATCTCAATATGCGCAACTCCCGGTATGCTCACTTCCCCTACGGAGAGAGCTACAGCTTGGACACTACGAGTCATGCCCGCACCTCCAAGAGACACCGGTGACGGACTTCGGGAGCAAATGCGCCTCACTAGAGCTATGGACTTCATGCTGGTCGAGGCTTTGGATGAGATTGAAGATCTACACCGCCGCAACGAGGAGCAAGAGGAGAGGATCACGTCTCTCCATGAGATGTTGAGCTCGATGATGAAGAGGAAGAGGAAGACCCTAAGGAGCCGCCACCATCACCCATCGTGCCACCTAGCTCCCCTCCCCACGGAGAGCTTCTTCATTTGGCGGTTGCGCCACCCCCACCACCTCCGGAGGAGTAGTTGTCTAGGAGAGTCATCATTTAGGTCCATGAGGATAGGTCGATTAGTTAATCGAGTTAGTTAAAGTTTATCGTCGATAATTAGTCTTAGTCATAGTACGTCCTCATGCTTGGTTTGCTACAATGTTCGGAGTGATGCTTGTCATTTGGATTTTTGCTTGAGTGTCGATGGGATGTAAGGCATGTCTTACAACCATCCGTTTATCATACATTAATGAGTTAATGAAGTATTAGTTTGGGTTATATTCTCTCTTGAGTTCTTTTACCTATATCCTTGTCACCTCTCGATATCATTGTTTATGTTCATTCTTAGCTATTTGTTTCTATCTCATGGAATATCTATGTTGCCCTTTGATATGTCCAATTTCCTACAATTTTGCTCATCTCCTGCTTAATTCTTACTATCTTTTCTTTTTCTTATACATGTTGTTCTATTGCTACTTCCACCATGTCCTTGATTATCTTTACCATGATCATTTCCTTGTTGACCGTGCAAACATGACGTGAACTTTTCAATCCTGTTTGACTCAATAGATGGCGAGGCGCAACAACAACAACAACGACAACGATGGGGATGCACCACCAGCACCCACTCCGGAGCAAGTCTTGGCCATGCAAGCTCGGATCCTTCGGACCATGCAGCAAAACCAGCGAGAACCGGAACAACGTGGCGCCAACTCAGCCACCCGGGGACAAGTTGGGAGAGTTCCGGAGGACCAAACCGAGTGCCATTCTCGCAAGCTAAGGATCCGGTTGGGAGAGTTCCGGAGGACCAAACCGAGTGCCATTCTCGCAAGCTAAGGATCCTCTTGATGCTGATGACTGGTGAAGACCATTGAGAAGAAGTTGCTAGTTGTTCGAGTGCAACGACAGGGAGAAGGTGTTGTATGCTTCACACAAGCTTGAGGGCCCAGCTGCTGAATGGTGGGAGGCATTGGTGAATGCTCATCGGGACCCGACTAATATCACTTGGCAGGAGTTTGTAACCGGTTTCGGGGCTCACCATGTTCCTCATGGTGTCATGAAAGTCAAGAAGAAGGAGTTCCAGGACTTGGTGCAAGGTTCCATGTCCGTCGGTGAGTATCCGCACCGCTTCACCCAGCTCTCACGCTATGCTCCAAGAGAAGTGGACACCGATGAGAAGAAACAAGAGCACTTTCTTGAGGGACTGAATGATGGTCTTGCTTATACTTTGGAGTCTAGGGAGTTTGTGAACTTCCGGACCAGTGGATCGCGCCCGATTTTGGAGAACATGAGGGGTAGAATGGATCGCAAGTGCAAGCTGGAGCGCCGGGCGCAGCAGGAAAGGAACAACTCCGAGCCCCGCTTTAGTTCTTCATCTGCGGGACCTGTCTACCGTCCAGCTCAGCGGGGTGGATAGCAGAGTGGCCAGCGAGAGGACCCAAGGTGCTTGGACAAAGCTATGGAACTCCTCGGCGTCGGATGCGGCGTCCCAACAATAATCATGCATCCTCAACTCAGCAGAGGCCCAACAATGGACAGAACACCGGAGGCCGTGGACCCTGTTTCCGTTGTGAATAGATAGGACATTTTGCTGATAAGTGTCATCAGAATCGCCTAGCTCGGACCCCGGCTCAAGTCGCTAATAACACTCCGAGCCGCAATGCCAATGCTGCACCTACTCCAGCCAAGCGGAACCATGTGCGTGCACGCGTCAACCACGTGGAGATTGAAGGTGCTCGGGAGGCTCCGGACAACGTGATTGGTATGTTTTCTGTTTATGATCAAAATGCAGTTGTCTTATTCGATCATCGGAGCATCACATTCATTCGTATCTGCTACCTTCGTTCAAAAACATAATCTACACATGTCAATGCTTAAGAACCTTATGATAGTTACTTTCCCTGGGGGAGAGATGCATTCTAGGCAAGTTTGTCGTAAGGTAAACCTTATCATAAGGGGGTAGATTTCCTTGCAAACCTAGTCGTTCTCGAATCAATGGGGATTAATGTCATCCTTGGAATGAGTTGGTTGGGAAAGTACAAAGGTCCGATTGATTGTGCTAAGAAGGCGATGAAGTTGACAACTAACTCGGGAGAGGAAGTAGAGTATGTTGCTGATGCACTCATCACTAGCAAAGGGGCAGCCAACAGCATTTTGTTGAATAATTTGGAAGACATTTCAGTTCAGGATGTCCGAGTAGTCTGCGAGTTTCTCGATGTATTCCCGGAGGAGTTGCCGGGTATGCCACCCGACCGTGACATTGAATTTGTTATTGAATTAGTTCCTGGTACAGCTCCTATATTTAAGTGACCCTATCGGATGGATAGTGAATAATTAGCTGAACTTAAAACCCAATTGCAAGAACTCTTAGATAAGGGTTATATCCATCCTAGTGCATCGCCATGGGGAGCTCCGAGTTATTTTTGTTGATAAGGGAGGTGATAAGAGAATGTATCGTGGATTACCGTGCTATCAATGAGGTTACAATCAAGAATAGATACCCTCTACCACGGATTGATGACTTGTTCGATCAGCTGAAGGGAGCCTGTGTATTCTCCAAGATTGATCTTCATTCAGGATATCACCAATTGAAGGTCCGAGCCTCCGACATCCCCAAGACGGCCTTCATCACTCGGTATGGATTATTTGATATACCGTTATGTACTTTGGTTTGACCAATGCTCCAGCCTACTTCATGTATCCGATGAACAAGGTCTTTATGGAATATCTCGGATAAGTTTGTGGTTGTCTTCATTGATGATATCTTGGTATTCTCGAAGAATGAGGAAGAACATGAGGAACATCTTCGTCTTGTTCTACGAAGCTTAGGGACAATCGGTTGTATGCTAAGCTCGGTAAGTGTGAGTTCTGGTTGAAAGAAGTTGCTTTTCTTGATCACATCATCTCGGAAGGAGGAATATCCGTGGATCCTAGTAAGGTTGATGATGTGTTGAGTTGGAAGTCACCGTAGAATGTCTCGGAGATCGAAGTTTCCTTGGTTTGGCAGGATACTATAGACGGTTCATCGAAGGGTTTTCCAAGATAGCAAAGCCTATGACAGAATTATTGGAGAAAGGAAAGACTTTTGAGTGGACACCTCGGCGAGAAGCCAGTTTCCAGGAGTTGAAGAAGAGGCTTACCGCAGCACCCGTTCCGACCATGCCGGATATGGAGAAGCCTTTTTCTGTGTCTTGTGATGCATGTGGACAAGGCATAGGCTGTGTGCTCATGCAAGAGGGAAGAGTCATGGCATATGCATCGAGGCGAGTTAAGGAAGCATGAGGAGAAGTACCCCACGCATGACTTGGAATTGCTAGCGGTGGTTCACGCTCTCAAGATTTGGAGACACTATCTCATTGGAAAGAGGTGTGAGATCTACTCGGATCATAAGAGTTTGAAATATTTCTTTACTCGATCCGATTTGAATCTAAGGCAGAGCCGATGGTTGGAACTCATCAAGGATTATGATTTGGAGATCAACTATCATCCGGGCAAGGCAGATGTGGTCGCAGATGCACCGAGTAGGAAGTCTCATTTGACCACCTTGGCTACTAGGGAGTTACCGCGGATATATGTGAAGAGTTTGAGAAGCTTAATCTTGGTTGGGTGACTAACATGGAAGCCGTTGCGGTGGAAGTGGAGTCTACACTAGAGAGTGGCATTCGGAAAGGATAGCTTGAGGATGCTGCCATTCGGGATATTAAGTTACGGATCCAGGAGAACAAGGCCCCGGGTTTCACTCGTTGACGATCAAGGAACACTTTGGTACAAACAACGGATTTGTGTGCCGAATGTTGAGGAAATTAAGGAATTGATACTCCGAGAGGCTCATAATTCGGCATACTCTATGCACCCAGGAGGCACTAAGATGTACCATGATTTGAAGACTCGCTATTGGTGGTCCGGAATGAAGAGAGCAGATAGCGAGTATGTGGCCCTGTGTGATACATGCCGAGGGTCAAAGCAGAACGACAACGACCGGGTGGACTCCTACAACCACTCAAGATACCCGAATGGAAGTGGAAAGATATCGCAATGGATTTCATTGTGGGTTTACCTCGAACTCGGGAGGTTATGACTCCATATGGGTTATTGTGGATTGGTTGATCAAAGTTGCACATTTTATCCCTATCAAGACCACCTATACTTGGGCAAATACTTGCAGAGCTGTACATAGCAAGGATAGTGTGTCCGTATGGTGTTCCAAAGAAGATTGTGTCGGATAGAGGTACGCAGTTGACCTCCAGGTTTTGGGAGAAGTTACATGAGTCATTGGATACAAAGTTGAATTTTAGTTCAGCCTATCATCCCCAGTACGGACGGACGGATCGAGCGGGTGAATCAGATTGTGGAGGACATGTTGAGATTGTGTGCACTCCAATACGGTAAGAGTTGGGATAAGCTCCTCCTATACGCAGAGTTCTCCAACAACAATAGTTACCAAGAGAGTATCAAGATGGCACCGTTTGAGTTCCTATATGGCCGCAAGTGCAGAACACCTTTGTTTTGGGATCAAGTAGGAGAGAAATTACTGTTTGGTCCTGAGATTCTTCAAGAGGCTGAGAGACAAGTTCACATCGTAATGGAGAATTTAAAGCTTGCTCGGTCTAGACGAGAAGAGTTACGCAGATAATAGGAGAAGAGATTTGAGCTTTGAGGTTGGTGACTTTGTATATCTCAAGGTATCTCCTATGAGAGGTTTGCGACGTTTCAAGATCGGAGGCAAGTTAGCTCCTAGATACATCGGTCCTTTCAAGATCATTGCTCATATGGGTGAGGTAGCATATCGGTTCGAGTTACCACCGCATATGTCGGATGTCCATGATGTTTTTCATGCCTCTCAATTGAGGAAATGTCTACGAGTGCCGGAGGAACAGTTGCCTATCGAGGAACCGACAGTAGGAGAAGATCTTACTTATCATAAGTACCCGAGTGAAAATTTTGGATAACCTTGAGAAGGCCATAAGGAATAAGAAGTATCGTATGTGCAAGGTTCGGTGGAGCAATCATACGAAGGAGGAAGCTACACGGGAGAATGAGGATGATGTGAAGAAAGAGTTCCCTAATCTTTTCCACGACCCATCCGAATCTCGAGGGCGAGATTCATTTAAGGGGGTAGGTTTGTAACACCCTAACTTTTAAAGTTTTGCAATAAAATAAAATTTGCCTTTTTATTTCCTTAGGATGCTAGAAATTATCCTAGGTTAAGTAAATTTTCCTAGCAAAAGCTAATATTTTTATGTTAATGTATGTTGCATTCATGCTTGATAGTTGCATTAGGTTTTTATTGATTGAAAATTTGTTTGCAAAATCGATTAGATTTTCGTTAAGTAATAAATTAGCAACAAAGGAAAGGAAATAAAGAAATCCGAGAAAATAGAAAAAGGAAAATAAAAAAACCCCTCGGCCATGGGCCAAATCTCCCGGTCCAACCCCCTCTTCCCTCTCCCCTCTATCTTCTTCCCGAGCTCCTGGCCCGACTCAACCCAATGAAGCCCGTCCGAGCCCGCCTCAAGCCCATCCCAACCCGACTCGAATCGGGGCCGATTCCGCGTCTAATCCGGACGTCCTCGACGTGCGTGTCGCGAGCTCGCCCCCTACATAAACGCCGCACCCCGTGCTCTCTTTTCCACACCCAAAAGCCCCAAAATCCGTGCCCTAGCTCGCCACCATCGCAGCCGTTGGCCCATCTCCGTCACGCCGCCACCCTGGAAGCTTCGCGAGCCCCGTGGACCACGCACCACTCTTCGTGACGACCCACCGCCGCCGCCGGTGAAGCCCGAAGCCGAGCCATCGTCGGAGCTGCACGCGCGACTCGACCGAAGATTCCCGCATCCGCCTCGTCGTCGCTAGCCGCCACCGTTGCTCCCCGCCTCCGATTGACCCGCTGGTAAGGTGCGCTCCCTCCCCGCACCGCGTAGGAAGCGTCCGCGACTGGAATTAGGGCACCGGAGCCCTGTTTCCGCGAGCTCGGTGAGCTCCCATGGAGCGCCCCGCTCGCCGGCGTGAGCCCCCGCCGCGGCACCTCTCGGAGCATCCGTGGCCGTCCGATCCGGCACGGACGGTCCATATTAGATTAAACGAACTGTTATCGGCGTTTTTACAAAAACACCCCTGCCGTTTTAGATAATTAATAAAGAATCTCTGCACTTTTACATAAGCAACCCTAGGTTAAATTATAATTATATTTTAATCCTGTTAGGGCGCGATAATGTAATTTTTACACTTTAGCCCCCGAGTAATTTTATAATTATGTTTAGGTCCTGTAATTTTACATAACCAACCCTAAGTTTTTCCTAAATTATATTTTAGTTCCGTACTTTTTCATTTAGGCACCTGAACTTTTCCATTTACAAATAGGTCCCTAAAGCTGCTTGTTTTACAATTTAAACCCTTGATCTTAAAACACTCATAACTTTTAGCTCGTAACTCCGATTTAGGTGATTCTTGCGCTCACGAGTTCGTAGTGACGAGTACTATTTAATGGTACTGTTTTCATAGACAGTAGTGAAAGTCGCCTTAGGGGGGGGTGAATAGGCGATCCTAAAAATTTCTACGAAATAACACTAAGACAAAAACGTCAAATACCGGAACTTCCGATAGGGTACCGGAACTTCCGGTGCAGGGTATAAATTGCGGAATGAAACCCTACACAATTCTAGTGATTGCAAGAAGGAAAGCACAAACCTATGCAATTCTAGGAATTTAACAACACAAAGGGAAACTAACAAGCAACCTAGTGAATTAAACAACAACGCGCTTAAGTAAAAGAGGGAGCACACAAGACACGGGATTTTTCACCGAAGTTCAAGCCCACCAAGGACTCTACGTCTCCGTCGAGAAAGTGCACCAAGTACCGGGTTTCTCTCAACCCTATTTCTCCCTCAAGTCACCACCAAGGTTGCGCTTGAGTTTTCCGCTATCAAGGTCCCTTCCGGGACGGGCAATACAAACTTCTCGAGCGTCACCACACAAGTTGGGGGCTCACGAGCACGCCTAGCCGTCTAGGAGCTCAAAGCTCCAAGAGTAATAGATCCGAATCACAAGCTTGACGGGAGTGAAGATGCTCAAGAATAGAATCAAGTCTCCCAAACACTTGCTCAAAGTCTCTCACTCGAATCCTAGCTCAAGGATGGAATTTTTGCTTTTGGAGAGGATTTGAAGTGAGTGGAGTGAAGCTCAAGTGTGTATTGGTTCGGAATGTGCAAGAGAGGGTGAGTGTGGGGTGGAGTGTGGCTTATATACCACAGCTCCAAAAAGAGTCGTTGGCCTGTCTGAAACCCTGCACCGGAACTTCCGATAGCATATCGGAATTTCCGGTATGGTTCGAATTAGGGTTAGATCCGGATTTTTGGCCCGCACCGGAACATCCGGTGGAGTACCGGAACTTCCGGTACTTACGTTTAGGGTTTGAAAACGGGACCGCACCGGAGCTTCCGGTGTCATATCGGAACTTCCGGTATGGCATTCCGGAGAGCTCAAAGCTCTTTGTTAGCCTACCGGAACTTCGGTACCGAGGACCGGAACTTCCGGTATGGCTTTTCTAGAGAGCTCAAACTCTCTGTTAGCCTACTCGAAACTTTCGGTACCGGGGACCGGAACTTCCGGTATGGCTTTCCGGAGAGCTCCAACTCTCTGTTAGCCTACCGGAACTTCCGGTACTAGGGACCGAAACTTCCAGTAAGGCTTTTCCGGAGAGCTCGAACTCTCCGTAAGCCTACCGGAACTTCCGGTACCACACCGGAGCTTCCGATGGGTCCGGAAAGAATGGATTTGGGAGGATTTTCTTGAGTTTGTGAGTATCTCCATTCTTTGCCAAAGTTGTGATTTGCATCCCTCTTTATAGTACGCCATCCCTATGACTCAAAGCAAAGAATAAAAGCGAGACACAAGCTTTGAGAAGGGGCTTTTCCAAATTCTTTTTTTATTGCATTTCACATTTCTTTTCTCCTTTTTGATTGTGCTTGCTACACTTTCATGTTCTTTGGATATTCACTACACACATTCTCATGAAAGCATTAGTCCAAATTTAATTGTATTGATATCAATCAACCAAAATAAAATGAGGGGCCTAGATGCACTTTCAATCTCCCCCTTTTTGGTGATTGATGCCAATACAATCAAATTTCTAAAAAGATAGATCAAAAAGCACAACTTGCAAAGATAAAAAACGAGCTCCCCCTTAATATGCGCATGAAATTGAATTTCAAAGATTGGTCTTTACAATACCAAATGCACGTTAGAGTTACAAATCGTAAGGAGGTCCCCCTTTATCTATGCAAACATAAAAAGAAACCACACACAATGCAATATGACATTTCAAATTCACACAAATGCATCTAAAAGAGAAAACAACATTACACCATATCATGTCATAAAGCAAACCACATAGATAGATAATTAAACCAAGTCTAAACTATTACAAGCATTTATTGTTCAAACCAAGCACATTTGTCCATCACATAGTTCATTACATAATAAAAACCAAATAGATAAGGATAAATAGAAATTTCTTCTCCCCCTTTGGCAACACATCACCAAAAAGAGAAAAGAAGCTGGAACGCCCAAGGAAGGATCACTCGTCATCATCATCGTCGTCGTCTTCTTCCTCTTCCTCTCCATCGCTCTCGTCCTCATCAGCGGGGCTTGCCACGCCCTTGCCTTTCTCGTGAGGCGGGATCCGAGTGCTAATGCGGGGAGCGGTGGCGGTGGCGGACGGGACATCCTCCGCACTGTCGGTCCCACTCGCCCTCCACATCCCGAGCTGCTGCTCGTGCCGCCACTCTTGCGGCCTCGCTGATATGGAGCCCAAGGATCCTCCCACTGCCGAGGTACAATCGGAGCAAAGTCCAAAGGAGGAGGAGGTGGTTGCTGCTCGCTGCTGGACAAGGTGAGTGAGGTAGCGGTGATGACCTTCATTGATGCGCCGCTGCTCCATCCTCATCTCATAGATATCATCACCTGTTTGCCTTGCACATACAAAAGATAGACTTGAGGACCGAGCTGATGAAGCCGGACTTACTGCGAGTCCGACGAGAAGAAGTAGGCTGGAGCATCTCTAGCTGCCTCGATCCGATGGTGGAGGAGGTGCTGCTCGTCTCACCGGGGATCCCCGAGGAGTGGGAAGAAGAGGGAACCTCTTGGGACGAAGTCCGGGGTGGTCCCTATCATGAATGAAATGCATCCCGGTGACGAGTCTCAATCATCTTCATAATGAAGGGGGCAAACGATAGACTTGCCTTGTGAGTGTACGAGTGGTTGATGATCGAAGTCCGGATGTGCTCAAAAACACGGAACGGCTCGGCTCCGGGACGCATGGCGCATAGCAAAGTCTTGGAGGCCGCCGACAAAGAAGATGCATCCCCTATCTTAGGATCCAAAGTCCATCCGAACATGTTGTTTAGAACACGGTAGTAGGGGTGCAACCCGATGTGTGTCCCAATGATCATCCCCTTGGGCTGATCATAGCGGTTGTCATACATAAACTCCAATGCCGCGTCATCCGGAGGGTCAAACACATTCACATTGTTCTTCATAGCATCTGCATGACCAAATCCAAGAATCTGTGCAAACTCGAGCATAGGTAACCTGAAAACGGTTTCCTTCAAGTGTCCAATGCATGATGGAGTCCTCCCGTGAGTCATCATTGAACTCAAGCCAAAGGGTGGCATAGAACCGAACCACCGGTTCCGTGTTCCACCCATGCTCAATCCCCATGAGCTCCACCATGTCTCTCCTAGCATACTCGGCCTTGATTTGAGTGAAGACCGGATCGTTCCGACGAGCCATCCAATCCCACTTGATCCACTTCATCTCATGAGTCTTGTTCTTCAGCTTGAGCACCTCCTTGTACCACTCGGCTTGGGTGTGGTCCCAAAACCTAATGTCCTCCACACCCCTTTCCTTTGCCTTGATCCACGGACACTTGCTCCTCGTACTTTTGCACCTCATCTCCGTAGAAAGGCACATTGCAACCGCACCGCCATGCACAGCAGGTGTCCGCAGCTCATACTTCACGTGCTCCTACAAGTTGCGGGCTATAGGGAGAAACCATTCATCCCCGCCCACGTTTCCCGCCTCCTCCTCACTTTCTTCATCCTCACCAGAAACGGGAGCGGGAGGAGGTCTCCGTGTCTGCGCTCTTGCCTTTTCCCTTGCCTAGTCCCTTGCCCTTGCCGGGCCAAGACCACGGGAGGAAGAGTGAGGACCGGGTCCCGTGGCTTGCCTCTTGGCAAGGCGCGGATTCGGCACATCAAAGTCCGAGTCCGAGTCCGAGTCGGCATAGTCTTGTGGTGGACGCTTGGACACGGTTGCCTTCCTGCCACGAGTCATCTAACAAAGGAGAAAACATGTGTAGGGGACAACATACACAATGTCGATATCTAGAGATACTAAATAGATGCTAACGAGAAAAGGTTCCTGTCGGAACTTCCGGTACCAGTGCTTGGAACTTCCGGTACAGGGTACCGGAACTTTCGGTACCGGAGGTACCGGAACCTCCGACGGGTTCCTCAACCGTCGAAGGTGACCCATACCGGAACTTCCGATAGCCTACCGAAACTTCCGGTAGGGGTCAACCCTAACCCTAGCGGTTCGAAAAACAACATCTAGCTAATGGATTTACTTCCTAGAAGCATGCTAGTGTTCTAGAACTGCTAGAGATTCATCTAAGCAACAAAAACTCCTAGGGACTCAAGGATTAAACCCTAGATCTAGAAGTGAAGGACATGAAGGAATACCTTCTCCTCTAGCTAGGGACTTGGAGAAGACCGGAGGGAGAACTTGAAGGAGCTTGCCGAAGACCGCCGCCGGAAGTTGAGTAGCACCTCCGATTGATGAAGATTCGAGGTGGAAGAGAAGAAAAAGTGGGGGCATTTTCAAATGGGAGCCGTCCCTTTCAAGGGGACGGGCTCCCCTATTTATACTTGCCGCCCCGCACCGGAACTTCCGACCGAGAGGAAAAAGTCCTCTGTTCGACCTCCAGTCGGAACCTCCGGTACTCCCACCGGAACGTCCGATTGGGAAAAAACGCCGAGCCCCGGACCCCATACCGGAGCTGCGGTACCCTACCGGAACTTCCGGTAGGGGGAAAACAGAGAAGAAGAGTTGAATTTTGGGAGGAATTTTCAAAAATAGTTTTGATGGACTAGTGAGGTATCTTGACAATATGTGATCAGTATACAATCAACAAACAAAGCTATGATCACATTTTGACAAGAATTGACCTATTGGTCAAGAACCAAGAAAAGTTTTCAAAATAACTTGGTTAATTTTCGAAAGCATGCATTTTCAACTTAAGAGCCAAAACGATTAAAACAACAAACAAATGTGCACGCTTTTACACCACGTTACTAGAGTCAAGCATATTTAGCTCGCTCCTTAGGTAGCAAAACCGGCTTTCATCTAGTAGATTGGTGAAAATATCGGCCAATTGATTTTCGGTTTTCACATGGCTCACCTCAATATCCCCTTTGATAGAATGATCTCTCAAGAAATGATGGCGAATGTCTATATGCTTTGTGCGTGAATGCTCAACGGGGTTATATGCTAGCTTTATGGCACTCTCATTTTCACATAGGAGGGGAACACGGTTCAACTTGTAACCATAGTCCCTTAGAGTTTGTCGCATCCATAATAGTTGTGCACAACAACTACCGGCTGCAACATACTCCGCTTCGGCCGTGGAAAGGGCAACGGAATTTTGTTTCTTGGATGACCATGACACTAGGGACCTACCCAAGAATTTGCAAGTCCCGGAGGTACTCTTTCTATCCACTTTGTCCCCGGCATAATCCGCATCGAAATAGCCTATAAGGTTGAACTTTGAACCCTTGGGGTACCAAAGCCCTAGGTTGGGTGTGTGCACTAAATATCTCAAGATTCTTTTAATGGCCACCATGTGGCACTCCATAGGAGCGGCTTGGAAACGTGCACATATACACACACTAAGCATGATATCGGGTCTAGATGCACAAAGGTAAAGCAAGGAGCCGATCATAGAGCGAAAAACCTTTTGATCAACCGGCTTGTCCTTCTTGGTGAGGTCGAGATGGCCGTTTGTTGCCATGGGCGTCTTGGCGGGCTTTGCCTTATCCATGTCAAACTTCTTCAATATGTCTTGAGTGTACTTGGCTTGACATAGGAAAGTGCCCTCCTTGAGTTGCTTTACTTGAAATTCTAGAAAGAATGTCAACTCTCCCATCATAGACATCTCGAACCTCTTTGCCATTATCTTGCTAAAATCATCACAAAACATTTGATTAGTAGAACCAAATATTATGTCATCGACATAAATTTGGCACACAAATATATCATGATCAAAACGCTTTGTGAAGAGGGTTGCATCGGCCTTGCCCATCTCAAAACCCTTTTTCAAAAGGAAATCCCTAAGGCATTCATACCATGCTCTTGGTGCTTGTTTAAGCCCATAGAGTGCCTTATGGAGTTTGTACACGTGGTTAGGATACTTGGGGTCTTCAAAGCCCGGTGTTTGTTCCACGTACACTTCTTCCTTAATTGGCCCGTTTAGGAATGCACTCTTCACGTCCATTTGGTACAACTTGTAGTTGTGATGAGTGGCAAAGGCAAGTAGTATTCTAATTGATTCAAGCCTTGCCACGGGGGCATAAGTTTCATCAAAGTCCAATCCTTCTACTTATGAATATCCTTTTGCCACCAATCTTGCTTTGTTCCTTGTTACAACACCGTCTTCATTTTGCTTATTGCGAAACACCCACTTGGTGCCCACAACATTCTTGCCTCTTGGCCTTTCTTCCAATGTCCAAACTTCATTTCTTGTGAAGTTGTTCAATTCTTCTTGCATGGCTATCACCCAATCCGAGTCCTCGAGTGCTTCGTCTACTCTAAATGGATCCAAAGAAGAGACAAAAGAGTAATGTTCACAAAAATTGCAAACACGAGAACGAGTGATTACCCCTTTTTCTATGTCTCCAAGAATTTGTTCCACGGGGTGATCACGTTGCACACTTTGGTGCACTCTTGGGTATGGTGGATGTGAGCTTGTTTGACCGCCATCTTGCTCAACCTCTTGATCATGCGATGTGGGTTCATCATCTTGTGCTTGAGCATGATCTTCATTATCAACTTCTTGATCTTGATCAACTTGATCATGATTTGTGCATGGTTGGTCTTGACTTGAGGGAGGAGGTTGATCTTGATCATTTTGTTGTTCTTGCGGTCTCACATCACCAATGGCCATCCTCTTGATTGCTTGTCTAGGAGCCTCAACATCTACATTGTTAATAACAACTTGCTCTCCTTGAGAGCCGTTAGATTCATCAAACGTCACGTCCCGTGCAACTTCAACACAACCGGAGGTTTTGTTGAAGACACGATAGGCGTGACAATTTGATCCATACCCAAGCAAGAAACCTTCATCAACCTTAGGGGAGAACTTTCATGCCTTGGGTTTCTTGTTGAGCATGAAGCATTTGCTCCCAAAAACACGAAAGTACGAGATGTTAGGCTTTTTACCGGTTAGTATCTCGTATGGTGTTCTCCTCAAAAGTCGGTAGAGATATAACCGGTTAGAGGCATGACATGCGGTGTTGATTGCTTCGGCCCAAAAGCGATTGGAGGTCTTGTACTCATAAAGCATGGTTCTTGCCATCTCTATGAGAGTGCGGTTCTTTCTTTCGGCCACACCATTTTGTTGGGGGGTATAGGGTGCCGAAAATTCATGCTTGATGCCTTCCTCATCAAGGTACTCTTCAACTTGAGTGTTCTTGAGCTCGGTACCATTGTCACTTCTTATTGCCTTGATCTTCACTTCAAATTCATTTTGTGCTCTTTTCAAGAATGTCTTGAGTACATCCTTCACTTCACCTTTAATCATCAACAATAACAAGTTCATATTTGTTACCGCCAATGCTAATATAGGCACTGGGTCCGAAGAGATCCATGTGTGGCATCTCCAACGGTCTTGTTGTTGTCACTATGTTCTTGGATGGATGTGGTGCTCCAACTTGTTTTCCGGCTTGACATGCACTACAAATTTTATTTTTCTCAAAGCAAACATCCGTTAGTCCAAGAATGTGACCGCCCTTTTGGAGTTTGTGAAGATTTCTCATACCGACATGGGCTACTCGTCTATGCCACAACCATCCCATGTCGGACTTTGCAACTAAGCATGTGTCAAGTTTTGCTTTATCCGCGGGGAAATCCACAACATAAAGCTTTCCTTTGAGTACAACCTCAAAAGCAATCGAGCCATCACTTCTCCTTGATACAATCACACCCTTGTCGTTGAACAAGCAATTGTAGCCCATTCCACAAAGTTGTGAGATAGACAACAAATTGAAGTCAACGTTATCACACAAGCATAACCTTCGAAAGTGAATGCGGAAAGGTTAAAGGAATGTTACCATAACCCAACACATATCCCTTTCCATTGTCTCCGAAGGTGATATACTCATTTCTTTCTTTGCTTTGCTCGAATGATTCGAACATTTTCTTCTCTCCGGTCATATGATTGGTGCATCCACTATCCACCACCCAAGATGAACCGCCGGAGGAGTATTCCTACAAAACAATTTATGCTTTGTTTTTAGGTACCCAAATTTGCTTGGGTCCTATCACATTAGTAACAAGTGCCTTGGGCACCCACACATAAGATTTGTGGGTCTTGTTGCGTGGCCCAACATATTTTGCATAGACACGACCATGCTTGTTCCTCATTAGCACATAGGTCACATCAAAATCATTAAAGAGAGCACAAGAGGGGTTAGGCACATTAGTACGCAAATCACAAATAGGAGAAGATTTGTTAGTGTTCTTGATTTGCTTCTCCGTCTTGACTTGCTTCTTTTGATATCCACCCTCCTTGGTGAACTTGATGAATTCGGTGCCATTTTTGTTGATTCTTGCATTGTGCTTGTCACCTTGCTTGTACCCAATGCTATCCTTCACATGTGGCCGCCTCACATTGGTGTATGCGCCCCTTGCATACTCGGCCTTGGCATCATTGATGGCCTTCACCTTCTTTTGTGCTTGTTGTTGAAGCTCTTGCACTTGCTTCTTCAAGTCATCAATGGTCTTGACATTTTTTGTGCAAGCTTCAACATCAATCTTGTGGCACCTAATGCACTCATTGCTAGATGGGGGGCAAGACGAAGATTGAGAGGAAGTAGTGTTACGCTTAATTTCCTCAAATTGCACTTTAAGAGAGTTGTGATCCTTTTGCAAGTTATCACACTTCTCATGAAGTGACACATTTGTGACTTTAGGTGTCTCGCTTTCTTTTTCAACCACTTTGAGAGACTTCACTAAGTCCTCACTTTTCTTCCTCTCAACTTCTAGAAGCTTCTCAAGTTCAAGCACCCTTTGCTTTTCTTGAACAAACATTTCCTCTTGTTTCTCAAGAAGCTCCCCTTGCCTCTCATTGGTCTCCTTTTCCTGCTCAATAATGTCCAACAAATCAAACATGTTAGGAATTTGAGAACTTCCATTAGCGTTTACCTTGGAGCCCTTGGCCATCATGCATTTGTGCCCGGCGTCATCTTCATCATCGGTCAAGCTTCCAAACAAGGAGGAGTCGATCGGTGTGAGCCCAATAGCAAGTGATGCAATGCCTCACTTCTCTTCATCGGATTCCGACTCGGAGGAGGAAGATGGTCCATCGGAGTTCCATTCTTGTCCAATGTGTGCTTCACCCCGACGGTACTTTCTATGCTTCTTGTACTTCTTGTCACCCTTCTTGTTTTGCTTGTTCTTGTAGTTCTCCGGACACTCCGCCATGAAATGACCTTTGTCTCCACAAATGTAGCACTTGTTTTTGGCTTTCCTCAATTTGCTCTTGTCTTGATCATCCTTCTTGAAACTTGTTTTTGACATGAGCTTGTTGAACCTTTTCACAAAGAGAGCCATTTCATCATCACTATCATCATCACTCTCCTCAACCACCTTCTTTTTCTTTTCTTGTTCGGCATTGAGAGCCAAATCATTTTTGCTCCCACTAGCTTTTTCTTTGTCCTTGAGTAATGCATTGATCCTATTCCCTTGGTCAATTTGCTGTTTTTGGGAGAGCACCTTTCCAATTACTTCATCGGTGGTGAAGTATCTAAAGCCATCTTTGTCTCTTATGTTGGATACTATGTTGGTATCCCATGATTGCAAGGCTTGTAGCAATCTTCTATTCACATCCAAATCCAAAACCTTCTCTCCAAGTGCTCTTCTCTTGTTTACTATCCTCATCATTCTATCATGGGCTTCCCTTGGCCCTTTATCCGATCTCATGATAAAGTAGTTAAAATCTTCTCTAAGCCCTTCTAGCTTAGACTCCTTCACACTATTAATGTCCTCATGAACCAACTCAAGCTTCAACCACATTTGATGAGCATCGTCCAATCCGGCTATCTTCTCATACTCGGCGGGACTAAGTGCGGATACAAGAGCACTAGCCGGCGTCACATTGCACCTCACATTGAACAAGTCTTGTGCGGTTTGCTTGCTTCTACAATCCCACAAGAATCCATTTTGAGTCACATTCCTTACATTTTGATGCATGGAGTCCAAGTGTAGTAGCATCTTTGTTTTCCAATGATCGAAGTATTGACCATCAAAATAGGGTAGTCTTCCGGAGACGGGTCCAATGTGCTCATCCTTTCCATCACTATAGGTGTATGGTGTCTTGTTGTAGTTTATCGGCACGGCACTAAGCACATCTCCATCCTTAGCAATTCCTTTTCCATTCCCATTTCTTGTCCCATCCGGTGAGTTGTCATTCCCTACTTCACCGGTTGGTCTAGGTGGAGCTTCACCGCTACCACTACCACTAGCCGTTGCATATTTGCCATTTGTCATCTTTAATCTTCAAGCGGTGAGGCTTCAACGAAGATACCCGCTCCGATACCAATTGAAAGTCGCCTAGAGGGGGGTGAATAGGCGATCCTTAAAATTTCTGCGAAATAACACTAAGACAAAAACGTCAAATACCGGAACTTTCGGTAGGGTACCGGAACTTCCGGTGCAAGGTATAAATTGCGGAATGAAACCCTACACAATTCTAGTGATTGCAAGAAGGAAAGCACAACCCTATGCAATTCTAGGAATTTAACAACACAAAGGGAAACGAACAAGCAACCTAGTGAATTAAACAACAACGCGCTTAAGTAAAAGAGGGAGCACACAAGACATGGGATTTTTCACCGAAGTTCAAGCCCACCAAGGACTCTACGTCTCCGTTGAGAAAGTCCACCAAGGACCGGGTTTATCTCAACCCTATTTCTCCCTCAAGTCACCACCAAGGTTGCGCTTGAGTTTTCCACTATCAAGGTCCCTTCCGAGATGGGCAATACAAACTTCTCGGGCGTCACCACACAAGTTGGGGGCTCACGAGCACGCCTAGCCGTCTAGGAGCTCAAAGCTCCAAGAGTAATAGATCCAAATCACAAGCTTGACGGGAGTGAAGATGCTCAAGAATGGAATCAAGTCTCTCAAACACTTGCTCAAAGTCTCTCACTCGAATCCTAGCTCAAGGATGGAATTTTTGCTTTTGAAGAGGATTTGAAGTGAGTCGAGTGAAGCTCAAGTGTGTATTGGTTCGGAATGTGCAAGAGAGGGTGAGTGTGGGGTGGAGTGTGGCTTATATACCACAACTCCAAAAAGAGCCGTTGGCTCGTCCGAAACCCCGCATCGGAACTTTCGGTATGGTTCGAATTAGGGTTAGATCCGGATTTTTGGCCCGCACCGGAACTTCGGTGGAGTACCGGAACTTCCGGTACTTAGGTTTAGGGTTTGAAAACGGGACCGCACCGGAGCTTCGGTGTCATATCGGAACTTCCGGTATGGCATTCCGGAGAGCTCAAAGCTCTCTGTTAGCCTACCGGAACTTCCGGTACCGATGACCGAAACTTCCGGTATGGCTTTTCCGGAGAGCTCAAACTCTCTGTTAGCCTATCGGAACTTCCGTATGGCTTTCCGCAGAGCTCCAACTCTCTGTTAGCCTATCGAAACGGACCGGAACTTCCGGTAAGGCTTTTCCGGAGAGCTCGAACTCTCCGTAAGCCTACCGGAACTTCCGGTACCACACCGGAGCTTCCGATGGGTCCAGAAAGAATGGATTTGGGAGGATTTTCTTGAGTTTGTGAGTATCTCCATTCTTTGCCAAAGTTGTGATTTGCATCCCTCTTTATAGTACGGCATCCCTATGACTCAAAGCAAAGAATAAAAGCGAGACACAAGCTTTGAGAAGGGGCTTTTCCAAATTCTTCTTTTATTGCATTTCACATTTCTTTTCTCCTTTTTTATTGTGCTTGCTACACTTTCATGTTCTTTGGATATTCACTACACACATTCTAATGAAAGCATTAGTCCAAATTTAATTGTATTGATATCAATCATCCAAAATAAAATGAGGGGCCTAGATGCACTTTCAAGTAGGCATTGTTTGGTGTACTTGTTTCTTATTTGTTATGTATGTGTGTTTTCCGGTGTGATGTAAATAGACGAGGAAGAGTACGAGGATTCCCAGGACCCGGAGTTTGAGCAGCGAGTAGCAAGAGGAGACAAGCAAGTGTCCTTGATGCACATTGCGCCTACTTTCTTACTTTCTGAATCTACATTTCATGCATTACGGTTTAATTTGAATCCTATTTGTGTCATACCCTGTTCCCTATTTACCTTATCGCCTTGGTTATGGTGTAGTATGCTAGGATGGGTACGTCACCGCTAGTTGCTATTAATGGGGTTCAAACTGAACTAAATGCTAAGCTTGATTAATTATTCACTTGAATATAATAATCATGAATTGGGGGATGCTTTTTAGCAACATGGAACTTAGGTGATCCCGACAGGAGGATGTGGATGATGGTGCGGGTATGCACGGGTACTAGATGTAGTACTGTCGGTTTGCGGTAGTACCTGTTCGGGATCATAAGGACCGGTTCTTGGAGCGGCAACCCAGGACTTCCGCTCAAAGCACAGGGCTGATAATGGGTAGGTAAGGTTTAGTACCGAGGAAAGGCAGAGTACTTGAAGCCACGGTGCAAGAGGGGGCCCCTGGGTGATGCGTCACTTTGATGGCGGCGAAACCTTAGCATGGACGTTTTGCAAACCGGGAAGTCCTTAGAAAAGACCTTGCGGTGATCTCTTGGCCTCATACCTTAGGAAGTGCGCTGGCATAATAGAGTTTTAGTCACTGAATAGTGATGGAATCACCGACTCTGTGGGTAAAGTTGTGCAACCTCTGCAGAGTGTTAAAACTGTTATTAACGAGTCGTGTTCACGGTCACGAACGGCCTGGATGCTCACGAGAACTAGAGGGATGTTTTGGGGTGGAGTAACCCGTAGGTAGCTACAAGTGGGGTAACTTGTAGTGAGGTTGGATGCGAGATGGGATCATCCGTAGTGTGGTTTACTTTAAGTGGAGTAGCTTACAGTGGTAAACAGGTGGGGTAACCTGTTGGCTCTTTTATCATGTAGTAAATAGGTTGTTTAATTAACTTGACTAGTCAAGGTGCTTCTATTGCGAACCCTGTGTCGGCTTTCCTTTTATAAAGCTTGCATGTCATTTATTTCCCACACTTGTTGAGTACTACATGTACTCACTCTTGCTATTTTATGTTGCTATACAATACTGCTGCTCAAAAGCCGAGACGAAGTACATTGATGAAGACTACTACTAGGCGTGCGTTTCCCCGGTTGATTGCCCGTGGCGTATGGAGTCTTCCGCTGAGTTTAGTTTCGTCTTTTGAGACATTTATTCAGGTTATGTAATAAATATACGATTGAGACGATGTAATAAGTTATACTCGGCATTGGTTATACTGTTATTTCACTATTGTCTCTATATGTGTGATAAATTGACCGTGGCACACATATAGCTATGCATTCGGTCTTGGCCTTAAGACCGGGTGTGACAAGTTCCTGGAGTGGCGCCGCACTATGTGTAGTGGAGTTGTGCCAAACAGGCCCATAGATATAGATATAGCTATAGATATACCTGTTTTGCTGTTAATTAACTGAATTAACATCAATATGAAGTTAATTAAGTGAGTTAACCAGATTAATTGCCACTATAATTTTTTTTCATAATAAGAAATGTCTTGACCACAATGGACAAGAGAACTTCCTAGAAAGGATGGTGCCTTCCACTTGCCACCAACTATAACAGTTTTTTTTTATTGTTTGTGTGTGTAGGTTGGGTGCTGCTGATTTAGTAGCATTTCAAGGTTAACTAAATTCTCTTTCCATTTCGAAACAAACACATATCGGTGAACTCTGAAAACGAAAGTGAACGCAGCACTAGGCCTTCCATGGTTAAGCCCATGGCAGGCCGACCGATCAAAACGAGGCTGCAGGTGTACTGGGCTAGACGTGCTTCTTCACTTGTTTGGGTTTACAGAGGACCTAAGAAAACCATAATCCAATAACTGAATTTTGAATCCGAAAACTTGAAAAAGGATAAAATAGAAATAGAAGTATCAAAAGTATTGTATGACCAGATGACATATTTTCCGATCCCATTCTTTACTCTCTGGAAGGTGTGAAGAACAAACAATGTGGCTTGACTGAAGCATCAGTCTCTGAAATGAACTGTGAGCAATTTTTGAACCAAGGATGTGCTGTCATCTGCACCATCATGATATAAACAGTGTAGCATGTCAGCAATTTGTAAGTTGTGGCATGAATCTGGCCGCCGGAGTGGACTGTTTAAGTTGTGCTAGGCTTGTTCGACTATGTATATTTTTTAAATTGCGTTATGATGTATCTTTTAAATTGGAATTGAGCATTTTTATTTGAATTCAAACCAGTTTGTACTACAGGTAGTTTTGTTGTGCAAATTCACCACTTTAGAAGCCCATCGTATCAAGACTCGGCTCCATTTCCCCAGGCTCCAAATGTAACACTCTGCGCAGTCCAATACTGAAACTATCTTAATCGTCTGAAAGAGAGTTCAAGTCAGAGGTCACCAGGACTGACCACAGACTTTGAAAGACTGAACAAATACATGATTGTAAAAAGAGAGAAGAACATGATGAGTTTATGCTACTATAATAACACACTGCTGCCAACTGCCAAGTGGTTACCCATGTATAATGTACAAGCGATTGACAAATGTGCCCCCAAAGACCCCCTGTTATTGTTTCTTGCAAGCAACGTCTGCATCATGCATCAAAAGGATCGATGCGAGGATCCAAATGGCACTTTTCTATTGAGCTGAGGGCAATCATTATTCATCCGTGATCCACTCATGGAGCTGGCGTGCAGCGCGCGAAGGCGTTCGTCTTTTCAAGCACCAGCAGTTACGTGCTTGTATTTTTTCATATATCTGACCACCGTCAAGTTTATATATCCTTTGTAAGTTGTTTTGACTAGGAGAAACCGGTCTTGTAAAGCAAAGCCACGGCCCAGGTACTTCACAGGGATCGTGGTAGCATTGTCTTAGGTGACACTCATGGCTTTATGCTTCGCTACTGCTGCCATTGGTTAAGAATTAAAAAAAAGGTCCAAGCCTGAGTGCCTGACCCTATATGATGGCTCGATTTGTCGCAAGCACATACTAGTTTCTTCATCCCAGAATATAAATACTTGTTAACTTCTCAAATCAACAAATATTTGTACTTTAAGACAAGTAATACATACATAACAAATTGACCAACCTCAGTTTTCATAACATATCAGCCAGCTGTCTTCGTAGCCGTTAATTGTTATGGTTACTCAGGGCCGTTAGAGTCCCACATTCTAAAAATCAAGTATAAGTTTCAAGTATATCCAACCCACCAATTGACGTTCACTAATACAATAAAGCTCTACAGTGACGGACTAAAAGTAGGCATCATGGCGGAAATTGTCACCACAAGTGCAAAATCTTAGTAGCGGACAAAATACCGTCGCTAAATGAAAAAATAGTAGCGGACAAAAAATCGCAAGTACCGCGTTTTTGGCCCGCTGCTATATTCACAACAAAAAAACAATAAAAAAGATCACTACATCCGTGTGTCGGCGGGCGGATCCACGCACCAGGAGGGGCGCTAGCGCAGAGGGATGCAGCCCAGCGTGGAGGGCGACAGGGCGTCGGCGCGCACGGAGGAAAAAGGAGGGAGGGGCGGGCCGCCACGCCATAGGAAGGAGGGCCCACTGCCACGCCGGAGGAGAGAGGCAGCGGGCCGCCACGTGGGTGGAAGGAGGGGCTGCCACGCTAGAGGAAGGAGGGAGGAGGGAGCGGTCCGCCGCGCCGGAGGAAGGAGGAGGGAGGAAGCGGGCTGCCACTCCGGAGGAAGGAGGTGGCGGCCAGCCGACCGCGCTGCCGCGCTAGGTCGGGTGGACCGTGGAGAGAGAGAGAGAGAGAGAGAGAGAGAGAGAGAGAGAGAGAGAGAGATGGCCTAGTGGGGTGGGAGTGGGTTGAATGTTAGGTTAAGTGTTTATTTTATACTACTTGACTGCTTCATGTGAACCATTAATTTTGAATCTAATGGATGCGATTGAAGCAATTTCAGTAGCGGTTTCCCTTGACATTGTGACACCCCTATCCCTCAGGATCTCATCAGGAGATGGTCGACCAAGCAACCATACATAGCATCACACACACGAACATACACGAATTATAAATTTACATAGATAAGTGCATTATTACAACTTAGGTTCGAATTAAAGAGAGTACAAAGGTTCTGAAATTTAAGTTACATAACATGTTCTGAGTTCGAAAATAAAGTGCAGAAGCGATAAAATAAACTCGACGACAAATAGATTGCTAGATAAACCATGCCGGCCAAGAACATGGCTCACACTTTGTGAGTCGGTGAGCTAGGAACCCATTCAATAGACCATTTTTTGGGCTCCTCACCTTCCCACACAACCTTGCCACAACAATCACAATGATTTGCTTGAGGGGAACCTGAAAACAACAATTAAGCAAAGCCTGAGTATCTAACATACTCCGCAAGTATTACCCGTAAAAAGATTATCTAAAACCGACACCTAGCATGCAGGGGACTGACTAGGTTTACTTCGTATAAATTGCATAAAACAACACCTATTACATTCTATGCAACATTTTATCAATTGCCAAATTAATAGGGTTGTTACATAAACATAACTTTAGTGAGCATTGCTAACATACAAGAACTTCAATACAAAAGTATAACAATAGATAACAGCAAGTATTATTATCATCCTCACATTACTAATCATTGTAATCTGTTCGAATCAAGTGGGCCTCATTAACCACGAGGTGGACGGTGATATACATCGATTTAGATTCTGCAGGAGAAAACCCAAGTACACGACGTACACATCATTTAAGAATACGTATAGCCACCGTTCACAAGTTCATCCATAGAGTGTGCACGGGGCTACCGATCCCGAGTGCACGTCCCCTTGCGACACATTTAACAACATGTCTAAGGCTTAGGCCATGCACTCTCCAGCGGTCCTCTAACCTAACCTTCCCCCTACTTACACATAACCTGTGGATCGGTAAGGTATCCTCTATGACTCACAAGTTACATAATTGTACCAATCTCCATAGAAAGGTATGCACTTGGTACACAACTCGATACTTGTTCGCGGAGTCACAACGATTGATTCTCAATTTTAGAAATTTTCAACCACAAGTATAGTGTAAACTTATCCAATGGTTCAAATCCTGTTGTCAACTCCAACATAATTCTAAGCATATCATTTCTATCGAGGGTGACTCACATAGACTACATAGGTCATATAGGAATTTATGCAAGTGGGTTTCATGTCAACTCCTAGACTTAATGCACAATACAATATCCATATTTATTGTGATTAAAAGAGAAGAATTTTAAAACATAAGAGCGCACCGGGCTTGCCTTGGGCTTGATCGTAGTTAGTAGCTTCACTGAAATTCAGATTAGCACCGGTCTCCTCCGGAGCGTTCACTTCGCCTTCATTGCCTAATTGAATGTAATGCATTGTATAAGCATAAAATGAATACAAGGGAGATACATAGAACTTCATTCATAAACATGAATGGTTAAAATGCTCAAACTCGTGCATGAAATGATAACTTATGCATAAAAAAGCAAAGTTTTGTTTTCTATATAAAACCTAGCAACTATGCTATGTGAACATACTTAAATCAATAAGTACTTGACATGAACGAGATCACATGCATACTGTGGTAACATTTAAATTAATTAACAGAGACAAAACATTTAATATAATCAAGCAATTCATTTTCATCTTACGGCACAAGTAGCTTTACTTCTATTGTCGCATGTAGACTACATGTGGAAATATAATATAACTCCAAATGACATATGAACACGTGAGATCTGACTTTAAGAGTATAACATTCTGGATGAACACTACCAGGGAGGAAAAACAATAATAATTATCTATATGCATATGTAAGGCAATATTCGAATAGAAATTCTAGCCTATTCTTAATTTAAGCAAATCGACATAAACATTTATACTTATGGGGTTAAAAGATTAACATGGAAATTTCTAGGCATGTATTATGTCATAAACAATAGTCATGCAAAGTTTCATGAAGAAATTCCTAGTATAAAAATGATAATAATTCATTTACTAAACATAGAGATGATGCAAATAACGTTAAAAATATGCAACAAATGAGGATGAGCTTGTGCAGAGACTGCATATATTCCATGAGTGATTTAATGGCCAAGTTTCATGTTCATAGGATTGTTATAGATTTATTTATGAATTTATAACTCTTAAAGGGTTCAAAAACTAGGGAATTTTAGAAATATGAAAACGGTGAAAACATAAGTGCTCATCATACTTTTTCGAAAGAGGGGATTTTTATGAATCTAACAAAATTTGGTTTGCCCTTTTTGGCCCTGTATTTTGGGGGAGATAATTTTTTTAATATTTACTAAAGTTCGGCTCTATTTACGGTAATGCCATCGGGAGAATTTTGACTTCGCAATAATTATGAAATTGCCACCATCGCGATTTTCTCTGTACAAAGCGCGTGTTGCGGCGCTTGCGCTTGGCGAGCTTAGGCGGCGCGAGGCGGCATGGGCAGAGCGGGAGGGAGCAGGGGAGATGTCCAAGGAGCTTCACCATGTCCTGAGGAGCATCGGCGTTGAGGAATAAGGCGTGGGGAGGCCCAGAAGTAGGAGCTCGTTGACGAGGTGTGCCAACCGGCGGCGGCGGCGCTCGGTTTTCTCCAAATTCCAGCGATCTGAGAGAGAGAGAGAGAGAGAGAGAGAGAGAGAGAGAGAGAGAGAGAGAGAGAGAGAGAGAGTCGATTAGGTAGGAGCCAGGGGGATCCTTTCGCGTTCAATTGGAGAAGAAGGAGAGGACTTGAGCTCTCGCCTAGACCGAGCTTGTGGAGGTGGCAGCCATGGCGGCTTGGAGCAGGGGATGGCAATCGAAATCCTTGTTGTTGCGCACTGAGAAGAGGAGCTGGGCTAGGCTGCAGCTCTGGCACCCGTGGGAGGTCTCTGGACCTTTTGAGAGTGAAGTGAGAGCGTGAGAGAGGATGACGAGCGGGCGGCCGTTTTGTCCAGGGAGAGGCGCGCTCGACGGTCAAACAACACGAGGACAGAGCAGGGAGGTGGCCGAGAAACGGAGTGAGTGAGGGTCAAGACTGGGGCAGCTCGCCCATGGTGTTAGGCAGGGCTGGTGGACGGACGTGGGCGATGGTTTGCGGAGGAAGGACGGGGAAGTGATCGTCGGTCCGGTGGTCCAAAGTAAAATTCGATTCCCTGTTGACTCAAACTGTGCTCTTTGTATTTTAGTCAAAAGTCAGTCCTATAGTGCTAAAAAATTCGAACCAAAAATTTCTGTAGCTTAAGCGTGATGTGTTCTCCAATTTTTTCTTTGGGTCAGGGTGAGATTCTGCCTCCATAATTTTTCAAAAATTCTGGAAGAGCTGCTGTTTCTGGCCTTCAAATGAATTTTAAGGCATTTAAATGGTTGCTAAAAATTTAGCAAAAATACCCTAAATTCATCATTTGATATGACCAACAAGATTGTGCAAAAATACTGGCAGACTAATATTATATTTTTTATGTTTGTGAAAGTTAGGGTTTGGCTCAATTTAATTAATTGATGTTGGTGTGCTAAGCGGTAAGAGTAAAGCTTACTTAGCACGCCGAACACAAGGATGAGATATGCGGAGTATAGAAGAAAAAAGTGACAAGATAACAACTCTTAGTGTAAGCGAAGTTAACTTGCTGATTACATGTGTCTTTACAAGTGATCCTTGGGCTCCCTTTACCCTTGGCCGAATGCCCTAATTGTGCTATGAGGCGGTAACTCCCGAGGGCATTCCGAGAAAGCCGGCTGAAACCGCGTCACCCCGCGGCTTAGCTGGCTGCTTAGCTAGGACGCATTCCGGCCCTTCGCTTCGCTTTGCTTCGGCGCCGCGCTCGCGCCGCTTCACCTCGCCGAGACAGTAGCTCCGCGGGTCGCGGTCCTTCGCACCTGGGGCTTGGCCCCTTCCTCGGGCTTCCCTTAACTTCGCCTCGAGGCACCTCTTTCGCTTCGGGTGCCTCGCGTCGTTCGGCGACTTGTGCATGCTGCTTGAAGACAAAACTCGACGCTAGTGTGAGAAATATGTGCCGAGGGTCCTTGCCATTGCCTCCGCGCGAAACCCGGCTCGCGTCGGGCCCCCAACGGTGTAGCCCCTCGATGGGCGGGCTCGGATTACGCGTAGTTTGAGCGTGGCCGATCGGAACCTCGCCTCGCGCTCGTAGGCGAACGCGGGGAAACGCCACTCCTCGTGACTATCGCTTCGTTGTTTTAGCTTCGAACATAGAATTCCTCTTTTGTGCTCTTGGTTGTTGGTTGTGTCGTCTTTGTATGTGGTGTCATCGTTGGTTTTGACACTCCTTGATTCCGACTTCGATGCCTTATTGATTCCGTTGAGTGGGTGGGCTTTTTTAGAGCTTTTGCTCCGATGGGCTCTGGCAGGCTGGTTCCTTTTCTATTCCGTGGATGGCCCGCTTCGCTCGCCGTGGCCTGCGGTTGGCCTTTCCATCTCTTGCGTCGTCGCTTTTTACCGTTGGTGACCTAGATTTTTTCCCCTGCGTATAAAAGGCTCGGGTGGTGTGAAAGGTTAGCTACCGCTTTCGAGAAAGACGCTCTTCTTTCCATATTTTCTTGCCTTCGCTCGCTGTTACGAGCAAGTTTACTTTGCTTTTCAGCACCTCACTTCCTCCCCTCCCCCCCCTTTTTTACTGCTACCATGATCGCACCTATGCGCCCGAGGATCCGGGAGCTTCCGTGCTTCACCCCGAAGACCGGGCCATGCGTGAACCTTTGCCTACCTCATCCGAGGGTAGCGGGGCTTCGAGCGAGGAGGAGGAGGAGGCAGCGGCCGGTGAGGCTGCCGATGAGGAGAGTGAAGCCGGGGGCAATGGCGCCGGCACCGCTAATGGTGCGAGCTCGGGCACGGCTGCTCCACGCCACCGTCGTCCAAAGGCCCGTGAAGGCCCCGAAGGTTGTCAACCCCAAGACCCTGCGCATTGAGCCATCTCGTGATGACCGATGCGTTGGCAAAGGAGCTGGTTAACTTGCAATCTCTTCAGGGATACCAACTCCCTACGGGCAAAGTGGAGCTGCTGCCCGAGGCGGACGAGGTGGTCGTGTTCCGGGACTACTTCGTCGCAGGGTTGGTGATCCCTTGCCATCGGTTCGTGAAGACTGTCTTGTAGTGCTACGGGATCCACACTATAACAAAAACACGCTATAGCCACGCCACCCAAAATGAAGTAGCCACGGTAAAGAAAATAAACCGTGGCTACGGTAGGTGGCGGGGCTGCTCGCCTACGGACCGTTGCTATAGAAGCCACTATAGCCACGGTTGGCTTTGTGAACCGTGGCTATAGTGGCCTCCACCAATAGCCACGGTCCACGTCACCAACCGTGGCTATAGTAACTTCTATAGCCACGGTTGAAGACGTCAACCGTGGCTACGACGAGCGGGTGCGCGGCGGGCGGGGTTTAGTACCACCTCGCCCGCCCAAAGTCGCGCTCGCCGACTTATAAGCTCCACTCCGCACGCTACTTTGAAGTTACTGATACATTATGGGCCTGCTTCTGCTATGTGGGCCGTTTGTTTGAGATGAGCCTTTATCTTATCCTAAATCGTGGACCTTGATCTTGTCCTAATTCGTGGGTCCATGTGGTCCGACCAAAATTTTTTAAAATTTATTTATACATTTAGTTTTAAATTTTAAAATTTGTATATATACTGAGTTAAAATATTGAATAAAAGATTTAAATTTTAAAATGTATTTATACATTTAGTTTAAATTTTAAATACTGAGTTAAAATATTGAATAAATAATGTTTAGGTTCAATTTTATTTGAAATCCTAAAAATAACAAGGGATAATTAAAAAAATTTAAAAAATTTACTCTTTAGATTTAAATTTTAAAATTTATTTACACATTTAGTTTTAAATTTTAAATCGTGGGTCCATGTGGTCGGGCCCATGGGCCAAAATTTTTTAAAATTTATTTATACATTTAGTTTTTAATTTTAAAATTGTATATATACTGAGTTAAAATATTAAATAAAAGATTTAAATTTTAAAACGTATTTATACATTTAGTTTAAATTTTAAATACAGAGTTAAAATATTGAATAAATAATGTTTAGATTCAATTTTTATTATAAATCCTAAAAATAACAAGGTATAATTTAAAATTTCTAAAAAATATAAACCGACATATAAACATTTTTAAGTGTAAGATAGTAATTTAATTATTTTTAAACAATTTAAATCAATTAATAATATTTTTTAAAATAACAATAGTGATTTGGGCCTCACTCTTAATATGAGGCCCATTAGTAGTTCATCCACTAGTTCATTTAGGTTGTGTGTTTTTTTTTAATTTCTATTTGAATTTTGAAACATGTATATAGAAGACAAATATTGTCCAAATTTACTGATTTTTGTTTCTAAATTTGTATAAAATTCCAATCTATCCATTTCCACTTTGTTTTGTTAGAATCTCCAAATTATTTTAATGAATTTTCTTCAAATTTACTTTTGGTACATTTTGACATTTATTTAATCATTTTTATTTCATAAACCGTATCGATTTTGACCTCAACATTCGGTCGGTATGCATGCCATTAATAAACACACACGTGGAATTTCTGGTTCAATTTTTTAAAACATATAAATGTGTTTGGTACCAAACAACATGAGTTTCGAGTATAAAACTCCACTCACTCGAGACGCATAGTCCCATTTGAACTAGTTTTTTTGTAAAAATCTTTATAAAAAATTATAAAAAATATAAGTGAGTTCCAATGCTCGGGAAACAGTGGCATGCCAAAATGTAGGTCAAACGGGCTTATAGTTTGCAAATGATAAATGTGCAAAATAATAGAAAAAACATGGTGTCATTTGATTTTTTTTATCCGGACAATTGTTATTATTTTTGAATTGAACATTGGCACACACATCTGTTATACAAATTAAAATCTACTGTAATTTTGTTGGAAATTTTTGAAATATTTGGGTCATGTAAAAGTCAAGAAAAACAATTTTGTAGATGAAATATTATATTAAAAAGTTATGGAGTAGAAAAAACAAAAAATACATATGTGCTTGTAAACAACTTAAAAAATGACATGTCAAAAATTAGATGCAAAGGCATTATAGTTTTTAGAATAAAAATTGAAGAAGTAAAAGAAAAAAAAAAAAAAATTGTCTCACTAACAAGTGGACCCGGAAAGAAACAATAGCCACGGTTCGTGTTAAAATGAACCGTGACTATTGTTTGTGCCATCGACATCGTGGGGCTCACTTGTCATTGAGCGGACAATAGCCACGGTTCGAGATCGGATGAGCCGTGGCTATTGTGAGCTGTCCCAGCGACGAGTGAGCCCGCCTCTCCATCTCCATCCTTGACTTAAAAGGGAGGGCCGGGCGCCTCCATCCCTAACCCTAACCCTGGCGTTGGCAAATCCGCACCCCGCCGCGAGCTCGTCCGAGCTCCTCTCCGCCGTCCGTGTCGTCCCGCCGAACAACCGCTTTGCTCCACCCAAAAGCAGCCGCCCGCGCATGCCCGCCCGCCTACTCGAAGCGACGTCTCACCTCGCGTCCGTGTCGTCCCGCCGAACTCGCAGAAGCGTCCAGGACTTGGAGCTCCCGCCGGAGCCATGGCGGAGGAGAAGGAGTCGACGTCGATCCCTCTCAGCCGAGGCGGCGGAGGCCGTCGACCCCGAGGACCCGGCCAAGTCGCCGCCGCGCCCGGTTCGCCGACAACATCCACCCGCAAGGTCCGGATCTAGTCCCCTGCGCCAGTTTCTATTCCTCGGGAGTCGCGGGGGCATTCGGCTGTCGACGCCCGCATGTGCTGCGCTTTCAGTTTCAGGGTCTTGCTGGCCGTTCGACGCATACTTTTATGTTTTTGTTGGACGGATCTGTGCGTGTTAGGTCTCGTCTTTGTTGGCCCTCTTGTGGAGTGACTGGCCAACTCGATGGGAGCTGACGAGCATCGAATTTGCTCGGGACAGGTTTAGATTTAGGAATTTGGCAAGTTTTGATTGGTTGCATTTGTCCTTTATAAGTGTTTGGAATACTATTTTGAGCAATGGGACTCCTATGAGTCGCGTTTAGTCTATCTGTAAGTTGTTCTGCACTGCGATATTCCTATCAAATGTGTAGTTTGCTGTTTGGGTGGATTGTTAAAGATTGGGAGGTGGTTAAAGTTCGCATAGGGACTGAACTTTTCGTGTACTTTTTCAACAAATTTAGAAGCAGCAGCTCCCGCTTAGTGCTTGTGTTAACAAAACCGCGACCTACCTATGCTCTATCAATCCTAGGGAGCTTAGTTCGATATGTTCTGTGTTCTCATGGACACTTTGTGCCTGGAGTCTGAATATTTTTTAGCACACTTGATAGTTCATGATCTGCAAATTGAGATATAGTATTGTTCTTTTGTTTATTTTGAAGTCGCTTCCCCAGGTTTCACTCGAAAGCCTGAAGAGCTTAAAGTCTAGGAAGAAGCATAGGAAACCCTGAAACAAAAATGTTCTCTATGACTCTTATCGGGTTTTGAAATTGTTCATTTGCTGCAGGATACATTTGTAACAATTTGAGGAAAGCATTATTGTACTAAAGTTACTGAAAAGTGAAAAGAAAGGGCGGTGTCTTGTGGCAAACCTATCTAGTTTCTAAATATTGTACCTGGACACCGTTTTTACTGAGTACTTTAGAATCCGTGGTAGGGAAAAGTACAGGTCCTTAGTCTTGGACATCTTATGTTCAATTTATTTTTGCCTGAATGATATTATTGGCTCACTGTTTACATATGATCAGATTTCTGTAGTTCCCTTTTTTCTGATTTATGTGAGATATAAACCTTTGATCTTAAATGTCATGTATCCGTTCCCCAAAATTTTCTCTCATTCACATGAATTGAGTTGTATATATCATTTCACCAGTTTATTCATGTTTAACCGGATATACTTTATGTAGGCATGCTGTGCTGTTCTTCAAAGTTGGGTGTCAAGAAAATTTATGACTGGATGGTATGTACTAGTATTTCGTAAGAATTTCTTCAGATTTGTTGCCAAATCCACATATTACATTGCATTTAAGTGATGCATAATATGTCTGTTGTGTTCCCATATTTGGTAAGTCCTGTATATATGCATTTAGTTCATTGGTGATGGCTTATGTAGTTTTACAATAAGGCATTATCTGCAGTTTGGACCTATGTAGTACAAGCTTTGTAAATATACTATTATTGTCTTGGCATGCCACCCGTATTGCTTTATCAAGAATATAATTGCTCATAGTAAGAAATGTAACCCCCTTGTTAAAGCTAGTTATTTGCTTTATGTTCTGATATTTTTTTTAACATTTTCAACTTTAGTGAACATTGTAGAATAAGATCCTTCTTAACAATGTTAGTAATAAGGAAGGCTATAAGAAAATATCTTTTTCAGTCTTTTGACAGGGATATTGGGTTAGGGGGACTGGAGGGGCCATCGTTGCATTTAGAACAAAGGGGAAAGCATCGTGTCCATGCTCCGGGATACTATCAATCTTGTGTGTACTTTGATGGATTTTGTAAATATTTGTAAATATTAATGTGATGTAATACTTTAATGTTAATGTGATGTAATTATGGTTAATGTTATGTAATTGTAATTTATTATTTCTAATGCGTATTTATTTTTTATTATTAAAAAAGTAAATAGCCACGGTTTACTTTGGCAACCGTGACTATAGTGGTGTCCACTATAGCCACGGTTGGTTTATCGAACCGTGGCTATAGTATGCCACTATAGCCACGGTTTACTTGGCGAACCGTGGCTATAGAAGGACACTATAGCCACGGTTCACTATGTCAACCGTGGCTATAGTAGCCACTATAGCCACGGTTGACATAGTGAACCGTGGCTATAGTGGCGTACTATAGCCACGGGTGTTCTGTTTTTCGAGGCTATAGATGGTTTTCCGTAGTCTCGGAAACATAGCCACGGTTGGGACTGACCGTGGCTGTAGAGCCCCCAACCGTGGCTATAGTAAGCTTTTGCTATAGTGCCAACTGCACGAGCTGTCCCCGGCGCCTTCGCTCATTTGAGCAAATTTATTTGGGCGATGGCAAGCTACGGGGCGACCTCGACATCGAGGCGTTTGCCCAACACTTTATGTTGTACAATCAGCAGCGCCACATCATCATCGATGGCATGGAGCATGACTGCCAGTATGGGTCATTTACCTTTACGCCCCACGGGAATGAGAACAAGGGCGTCATAGTAGAGGAGTTTTGCACCGCGAGCGTCTTCCCTCTAAGGGTCGGGATCGGGATTGGCAACGATCGGCAGTCCCCGATCGACCTCGGGGTCGCAGGGGTCAAGGGGAAAATATTTGCCCGGTTTTTTACCTCGCCCGTGAAAAGGCGCGGACGAGGTCCTTCGTTTGTGATGTTTTGTGGCACTTACTCGATGGACGAGCACATGCTCGTCATCGATCACACCGTCACGAAGTTGGTTCAACCGGGTCCTTGGCGCCGCGAGGATTCCATGTCCCCCCCCCGTGAAGCGCCTCGGTCGGAGGCCGGCACGGGGACCTCCGCCACTAGGAAGAGGGAGAGGAAGCGAGGCTCCAAGGGTGGGGCGAGCTCTAAGTCTCGCCGCCAAAAGGGCTTGCTGCCCGTTAGCATCGGCCCCGGCTCCTCGCCTATTAAGGAACCGACCCCTCCGGCCTACCGGCGGTCGAAAGGGTGCCATCCCCCGAACAAGGCATTCCGGATGGTCGTGATGCACGACGTGCTAGATGACCCTGTCCCGTCTCTTGACGGGGAGGAGAAAAAGAAGAAGAAGACAACGACGACGAAGAAACCTCGCCTTGAGGTTCGAAGCGGGGCCGTTTCCTCGCGGAGAGGTGAGGCAGGTTGCTTCGACGTTGGGTACTTTTCCTCATTTCCGGGGAGATTCTCGACTTAACTTTTTGTTTATTTTTCGTCGTAGATCCGACTCCTGCTGCTCCTACGGCTTCGCCTATGAGTGGCGTTGCTCGAAGGAGCCCTCCGCGTTCCTCGCTGCTTCGATAGTGGGACCCGATGCTGGCCGAGGTAACTTTGTTTTTCTCATCACTCTCGCTCTCTTTTCTTCTCTTTTTTGTGAAGCAAAGTTTGAATGTGCTTCGCGATTCGTTTCTTGTTGCGGTTGAGGCTTACTTCGCCGCATCCGCCATGCTCGGGAAACAAATTGTTTTGTCGCGCCTTCGCTCGAGGCCCCTTCTAACGGGCGGCACGAGGATGAGCTGATGGCAGAGTTGCATAGCACACTCCAGCTAAGCCGGGAATTGGCTTCGACGCGATCGGCCATCTAACATGCCGCTTGTCACGTCATGCGGAGGTGGCCGTGGAATTGACGGCGGCGAAGGAGGCTAACGCCCTCCTTGAGTCCGAGGTGGCGCGTCTCAAGGAGGAAACCGATGGCCATCTACACGTGCCGGCCGCGACGAAGGAATCCATCGAGCCTTCGGAAGGCCCGGGGCAAGGTCGAGGAGCCGAAGGAGATCCTCGATCATTACGACCGGTTCTTCACTCGGAAGAGCGCGGACGCCGGCTCGGGCCTGGTGAAGGCGATGGAGGGTGTGGGGGCCATCGTGCCTCCCTTCGTCGTGCCCACCAACGAAGGCCCCGTACGGCCCTTCTTTCGCTGGTTGCTAGGAGCCATCAATGTTTTGGCGGGGGTGCTTGATCGAGGCTGCAAGCTCGCTGCGACGCACCTGCGTCGAGGCGGGCTTTAATTTGCTCAAACGGCATGCTTGCAACCACGTCCGGGCCCTAGCCGAGCCGGGTACTTCCATTGGGACGGACTCCCGCCATAATCCCAACGTGGAGGCTAGGGTGGCCGCCCGGCGGATCCTTCGGGAATACTTGGGTTGCGCACGGACATGCGACCGCGCTCAAGGATTCCACGGCGCACGTCCAAGGGGTAAATTCTTTTTCTTCCCTCCGCAAGGCCTGTACTTTTCGACTGGATGGAATGCTAAGTTTCTCTTTACTTTGCAGGATGCGGAGCCGACGAGGAGAGCTCCGAGGAGGAGGGAGAGGAAGAGGAAGCGGATGAGACGAAGCGAAGGAGATGGAAAACCCTTCTCCACCGGCGGTGGATGGCCACGACGCGGAGCCTTCGCTGCGAGCTGGATCCGATCGAGAGGTCTAGGAGCGAATAGAAAGGCTCTTCGCCCCTCCGTTTTTATTTTGTTTTTTGGGGCTTCGTGCTTTGTTGCGCAAGGACAATTCTTTGTAAATGAATATTTTTAAACTACCGCGGCGCCCCGTTCTCGGGACTACATCGTGTATACGTACCAATCTCTCGGAACAGTAGTTGGTACACACATAGATGATACAAATCCGATACAACAACCTTTATTGATTTCTCAAATGGATAGTATCTAGGGGATACATGGTCTGGATTACATCCAAAGAGGTGGATAAGCCAGCCTCACATAAAAGAAAACAATTGAAAGCATCATAAACTCCACAGGCAATATCGAGCGAAGGACGCGACCTACTCCTCATCCTCGTGGTATTCTCCATCTTCGTCCGAACAAATAAGCAACGGGTGAGTACATAAGGTACTCAACAAGCTCTACCACTAGCAAGGATATTATTTATGCAATCAGGTCGTGGTCAAGGCAAGGTCGAGTTTAGCGAAAGCGCGGATGCAAGGCTTACTACGGAAGCAAAGGGGTTCTTGAAGAGGAAAGAAGTTTTCATAATTTTAGTTGGTCGGACTTGGGGGAGATATTCATCCATCCCGACAGTTCCCATTCTTTTTAGATGAGCCTTCCGACCGACGGTCATAACAACTACGGCACTCTAGGCCAACACCATTTCCAAAACACACGGGCACAAGGCTGCCCACTCACACATCAAGGGTTTAGTATTTGTGGCTAATCAACGTGAGCTCAAGATTTGGTGTGTCAATATACCATGACAACGGACATCCGGATAGTTTTATACACTCTACGAGAGGTTGCTACACTTTACTCACAAGCTATATGTTCTTAGCTACGGAACACATAACGCTGCCACCGCAACTAGGCACGCTCACAAGTCCACCCCGAATGCCCGGGGACCCGACGCGTATGACACTAGCATACCGTCCACCATATATATGCCAAGTACTAGACTTCACCAAATAAACGATCCCTGGACCTCCGTCATCTACTACACCCGGTGGAACTTCTTGCTACGTAACCCGAGGTTTGGTGCACTGTCCTACCCATAAAAGGTGATGTGTACTGGGGTCCCGATCTTCCGAAAGGTTCCGATAAACAACGATTTGGCGGAGGCTTGACACAAATCGATCCGGCTTCCGAACAACACGTTCCGAACCCTGCAATCGCAGCACCACGTCTCCTCTGGTTATCAACCGTGCAAGCACGATTGACCTCGCCAAGAAGGCTAATCCTTGCCTGCGAATCGAAGAACACGAGCAAGAACAAGATAGAAGCAACCAAATTGCAAATATATGATTAAACTCACGAGTTGGGGTCTCACAAACCGATAAATGGCGAAACTGTTCTTAAGCAGAATAATCTAAGCAAAACCCGACCCTAAACGATGGCGGCTGCTGAGTTTAAGAAGCCCCTAGGGTCGTGACTAGCCCCCCCCTGGTCGAAACCCTAATGGGCCACACTCGATACACGGCCCGAAGGCCAAAATATGACGACGAAGCGCTGAGACACATTCTGGACGTCAACTTGCTCGGACGATTCCCGATGACTCAGGATGAATTTTGGCATGAGGCCAACGCCGTTGGAAAGGTCATCAAATTATCTTTCCATCCATATGTAGAACGTCCAAAACGGAGTTCGTATGCGACCGGGGCCTCCGTTTTTCTTCAGGCTGTTCCTGGACTCCGAAACAGACTCGAAGTTGACTTTGTTTGGGCCTCCAACTTGACTTGGATGCCCTTGCTGGCCCACCACGCCTCCAACCTCCTTCTCAACCTTCTCATCATCATCTCCATGTTTTCTAACAATAATTAAATCATTAGGTAGCAATCTATTCTCAAAATAACTAAAAAGAATGGATAGGAACGATCTCACCTTATCTTTGCAACGAATGGTTTTATGCATGAGGATCATGTTCTCATCATCCTCCCCTTCTTGATGAAAAGTCGTCCTCGACGTCGATAGTGCTTTAATAATCATATCTATGCCTGTCATGTCCTCATCATTCTCCCCTTCTTGAAAGCAAACCGTCCTCGGTTTGACAGTTGTTGCAAAATGTGTTGTAGGGAGGAACCACCAATGCTCACCTTCTTGAAATGTAGCCTGTTTATTGGAAGCAAAACTATACAAATGTGATGCAACATGATTAGTGTAACTGCAGCCCGCTAATTGATCATATAATTGCCCATCCAAAGAAGATTTCAGATTTGAAGAAATATAAACTCGATGCACCATATATTCTCCTTTATGATTATATTTTCTGATAAAATGATATGTATTCCTATTCAAGCATGGCAACTCAAAATTTGCAAAAAGGATCTTTTTCAAACAATTTAGATTACATAGAATATCAAATTCAATATAACCCAAAGTATGTAATGAAGATAATAATTTTCGTTCATCATTTTCGCAGCTAATGGGCATCAAATGTTTAGTTTCAGCATCAACACATGATTCAAAAACAGAAGTATCATGCATATTCACTAGTTGTGGCAAAGATATAAGTGAAGCATCAGCACACAACTCTTCTTTGTCGCAAGGAACATCAAGAAAACCATCTTGTGACAAAGGCATAGCAAGTAAAGGCTCCACAGATAGTTGCTCTATGTTAGCATGATTGGTGGAAAAATCCGGCACATCAAGATAATTCTCACCTTCCATGTGTGTAGCACCATGCACAATACCTTTGCCCTCATGTGCAGCAGTAGTAGGAGGTGCATCAAAACATGAAGGTACCGAATGTTCAGATGAGGTGATGTCGTCATGCTTTTTCTCATCCTTCTTTGGCTGAATATCCTGCAAAATGTTAGGGACAAGAAGGGGCACCACATGGGTGTACTCCCTAAAGACTTCACCTTATTTTGGCAAATAGGTGCATGCAATTTAACTTTGTCATTAACAGTAAGTTGTGTTTCAGCCAGACAAGCAAGATCAAATAGTTGTGAAAGAGAAGAGTAAGAGTGATCAACAAGAACATTCTGAATTTTAGGTCGAAGTCCATTTAAGAATCTATGTTCAGTTGCTTCTTCACATTCATCTATTTCACAACGTAACATCAAAGCTTGCAATTTTTCAAAATATGTTTGCACTGAATTTCTACCTTGTTTGAGATATTGAAGTTCATCACACAAAATAGAATAATATGTGGGAACATAGTCATATCTTAAAAGTCGTTTTAACATCATCCAAGTTTCAGGTGTCTCCCTATTTTCACAAAGAAACTCCCACCAAATTAAAGCAGAACATGTAAAAGTGCTAGTGATGGCTCTAATAAGTTCTTTTTCAGAAAAATGATGCATTGAAAACAATTCATTCTCAACCTTTTGCTCCCATTTAGCATATTCAGAATAGTTGCAATCACCATCAAAAGAAGGAATAGATAACTGAGTTTTACCTGGTTTCACAAGGTTTGGTGATGCGATGTTTGCATGGCCATCACTTAACATCTTTGTTGTCTCCGGTCGGTGAGTGTTACCTGTCATTGTAAGCAGCAAAAGAGAAAACACACAAGTATATTTTCCTATCACTACTATGTGATAACAGTGAATGCTCTCATTATGCAAATGGAAACATTTAACCAAGCTCTTACAAGGTTCTTACTATTAACAGAGCAAAGGATACCTGCAGAGTGTGAGTTGACGATTGCAAGGGTCAAGAAACCTGTGTTATTCAAAAGGATATATGTGGAGCTTGGATAGGCAATATTTGATATGAAGGATAAGCAAATTTTCAATTCGGAATTGCAAAACTGAATAATAGTCCCAAGCTAGTCTATGTCGTCGGCCTAAACTTGTCTCAGACCTAATTCAAGCAAGCAACAATATTACTCAATACAAGGACTCAAAGGATGAAGGCACTTCTGAATTTTTTTTTCTTTTTTTTTTTGGTGCGGCTTTTAACCTTCTTTTTTTACCTCTTTGCTTTTTGTTCTTTTTTTTCTGCACCTTTGCCTTTTTCACTTCTAATTTTTTGTATCAGAAGGTGCCGAAAAATAGGATGTGCAACACATGCAAAGTGTCCTACGAGAGTAGAAAAAAAAACTAATTAGCTATTGAACAGAACTTTGTGAACCGCACTTGGCACGCTAATCTGTTCAGTTATCAAGGTACTGCCCAAAATTTTCAGCACAAGCTATTCTGACGTGTTGTTTTGTGGAGCAAATGGCAAGAATAGATAAAAAAAAATCAGCGAGAGTCCAACCAGGGTTCTCACGGTAGGAAAATTCCAAACCTAAAAGGTAGGTGATGCAGGAAGATAGGGATAGGCAAGCAAACTCTCCCAACGTGACTTAAGCTTTCCTTTTTTTTTAATGAAGAGAGGACACGATCAGCACAGCTCCCAAAACAGCCATAGTTATTTCCTTCTTTCTAATCGTGCGTGCAAAATAACCTTCTAGCAGCATAGGCCTGTGAAGGGCAGCAAGAAATTGCAGCGCCTTCTACTCTTCTAGACAATCAAACTTTTACTGCACAACCTTCTCAACACTGTCACCGACTCGAACCAGACCGCAACAAGACTTAAAACGACAAACACAATGACATGCAGGGACTAAAATTCAGAAAAGCAATCTAAAAAGAGAAGTTGCGAGGCACAAAGGGGATTTGGGACAACAGATACACGGCGAATAACTATTTTTGTAAGGCAATTTTCTGGAGTTTAGGACGAAACAAAATAACGAGGATAGGGGAACCCGACGGTGCACCTGAAGCTCTGATTACCACTTGATGAAGACTAGGGTCCCGATCTTCCGAAAGGTTCCGATAAACAACGATTTGGCGGAGGCTTGACACAAATCGATCCGGCTTCCGAACAACACGTTCCGAACCCTGCAATCGCAGCACCACGTCTCCTCTGGTTATCAACCGTGCAAGCACGATTGACCTCGCCAAGAAGGCTAATCCTTGCCTGCGAATCGAAGAACACAAGCAAGAACAAGATAGAAGCAACCAAATTGCAAATATATGATTAAACTCACGAGTTGGGGTCTCACAAACCGATGAAACGGCGAAACTGTTCTTGAGCAGAATAATCTAAGCAAAACCCGACCCTAAACGATGGCGGCTGCTGAGTTTAAGAAGCCCCTAGGGTCGTGACTAGCCCCCCCTGGTCGAAACCCTAATGGGCCACACTCGATACACGGCCCGAAGGCCAAAATATGACGACGAAGCACTGAGACACATTCTGGACGTCAACTTGCTCGGACGATTCCCGACGACTCAGGATGAATTTTGGCATGAGGCCAACGCCGTTGGAAAGGTCATCAAATTATCTTTCCATCCATATGTAGAACGTCCAAAACGGAGTTCGTATGCGACCGGGGCCTCCGTTTTTCTTCAGGCTGTTCCTGGACTCCGAAACAGACTCGAAGTTGACTTTGTTTGGGCCTCCAACTTGACTTGGATGCCCTTGCTGGCCCACCACGCCTCCAACCTCCTTCTCAACCTTCTCATCATCATCTCCATGTTTTCTAACAATAATTAAATCATTAGGTAGCAATCTATTCTCAAAATAACTAAAAAGAATGGATAGGAACGATCTCACCTTATCTTTGCAACGAATGGTTTTATGCATGAGGATCATGTTCTCATCAAAAGGTTATGTGGTTGTACACTAAATCACCAATTTGGGGTCCGAAGAACCGATCCTTATATGACAGGCCAAACACTCGTCCATCAAAAATGGACAGCACCTAATCATCGGGTACTCTACACCAATACTAAGAGTTTCGCCCACGGCCGGTATCATTTCCCACCCAACTTCACCTGAACACGGTCGGTCTAATCACCCACCCATCAACACACACCACCAAACACATTTTCATAAACAGGGTGTATGATGAAAGATAGTAATAGTCACTAAGCAAAATACTAATATATCATTAACATAGTTAACAATACATCTAGGTTGATTCTAGTGTTCTAATGGTAATCAAGGGTATAATGTTCGCATCTATAGTGATTTGAACATTATCATACAACAATTGGGCTCTAGCAAAATATTTGCAAGGATAATGCATATTAAGAATAGCTTCCTATATAGGTGCGAGAATAAGCGAGTAATAAGATCAATTACGATCAAGGAATTGATAGAGCTTGCCTCCTAACGCGTCCTCAAAGTCTTCCTCGTAGTCGGGGTCTTCGGGCTCCTGCTCCTGGTTCTCCTCGTCTACGAGACGGCGTTAGAGTACGTAAGATACGTCACATAAAATAATGAAACCAAAAAGTAATAATGAGGAAAAACCAAATAAAACGGATTGAAGAGGAAGGTTTCGGGGCTAGGGTTTGTCATGACGATTCCAACGGCGTTAGAATCCCCTAAAACGGAGCTACGGTTGAAAAGTTACGGATGTGGGAAGTCTAGGGGTATTTTTGTAAAAATTAGCTAGGGTTTCTATAAAAGAATAAATAAATTTTGGTAATTTTGGGGAGTGGAGGGGCTAAAATGCAAAAATGCATTTTCGGGTCAGCTAGGGGCCTATTTGTAATTTCGAAAAGTTTAGGGGGCTTTATGTAAAAATCTAAGGGCTCTTAACTAATATGGGAGAAGGTCGGGGGGTTTTATGTAAAAGTGGCTTTTCTTGGGATTAGGGATTTATTTTTCTAAAGGAAAAGGGCGGGAAAATCCGGGGCGTTGATCCGTGGATCTACGGTCGAGATTTAAATAGGGCGAAGGGGTATGCCCTGATCTAATCTTGGTCGTTGGCTCGAGATCGGACGGTGGGGGTGCGGCTGTAGGCCCGACGGCGGCCGGGGCGGCGCGGCAGGGGAGGCTCGCCGGTATTGGGCCTTCCGGTGGCCGGAGGCGGCCGGAGGGGGAAGGAAGAGTACGCCGGGGTTTGGGAGGTTGTGGCGAAGGTGTGGGGAGGGGTGACGACGCGGGCGGCGCCGGACGGGGATGAGCTACTCCGCCGGAGCCCTGTCGCGGCGGCGGTAAAGGGGAAACGGCCGGGGGCCTTGCTTGGAGGGGAAGAGGGTCGGGGACGTGCACGGCGTCGTGGCGGAGCTAGGCGGCACTTAGGCTTGGCCCGAGGGGGACGAGAGGTGGTCGGGCGGCGGAGGGGAACGGCGGGGCGGCCCACGGCCGGTGGCGGAGGTGGGGAGAGGGGAAAGGAAGGGGAAGAAGGAAGGCACTTGCCTTGGCGGCTACGCGCAGAGGGTGGCAAGCGAGAGGGAGGCGGGGAGGCTTTTATAGGTGGGGGAGCTTGAGTGCGGCCATGGCGAGCGGCGGACGGGACGGCGCGATGCGCGGCGAGGCGGGGGAGGGGACCATGTACGCCGGAGGTGAGCGGGGAGGAGGGGAAGCGATGGGGGTCGGGTCGGCACAAGCGACGATCGTCCCGGCCGCTTGGCGGGGTGTGACGAGGAAGGGGGCGGTGCGGCGGAGCTCGGGGTGCTATAGCTGCGCGGGTTCCGTGCGAACGGCCTACGTAGGAATCCGAAATCGATGCTTCCGAGTTAGTCCGGAGTTGGGTCTTCCCGATGACTCCGTGCGGAGCGATGGCGCGGCCGCGAGCTCCGAGGTCGATTTAGATTATTTTGAGGCGCTGGACAATGCGAGCGACGAAGCGAGCCACGTGGCGAGAGTTGAGGTCGACTGCGGGTTTACGGCGGACGAAACACGCACTTCGCAAGCGCCCCTTCGTCTCGGGCGGCGCCCACGCGGGCGTTCCTCGCCTTACCTCGACAAGTAGGTTTAAGACACTTAGAAGTTTACGGTGATGTTGCTAGGGGTAGTCTCACCGGTTCTTCGCTTCGGCCCCTTCGATTGGCCGTGGCTATCGCCCGGTCTTATGGACGAGACGAGTGGGATATTGTGAACCGGCGTTTTTTAGTCTAGCGTTGTTATGAAAAGGGAGCAGTGAGGGAATCTCATCGTTTCGTGCACGTTGTCTGTTTTTCGGGGCTTTCCCTTCGCTCGGAATGCCACCCCCGTTGCGTGAGAGCGAAGCCATCTAAGGATTACACGGGGTTGTTATGATCGGTACATTGGCCGTTATCCTAACGGGGACTTCGCCGATTTTTGGAGATTGGTGATGGTCCTTTATTCTAAGGGCCAATGCGAGTTGACAAAATTCTATAGAGATCGTCCTTCGACCCGCTGACCGATCTTCCGGATGATTTAGAGGTGAAAACCGAAGCGTCGGACTGTGATTCGTCGGATATAAGCTTCGCTTTCGATACTCCACGGGATCCTAACGATAAAATTGGCGGGGCCGTTGAGATTTTCTTTGATTGGTACAAACTTTTTGTTATAGTATGCATGTTGCATACTTTGTTCCCTTGTTGATTTCTCTTGAATAAAATTTGGCGCCACTTTGTTGGGACAAATTCGCGAATTCCTTAGCAGCTTTATGCGTCGTTTTGTTTAAACAAAACGTCACTCCCCCTTTTAGTCGTTTAGGGGCGAAGTGAAGATTGCTTCGAACAAAAACGCGAGACCCTTAGCGGCTTCATGCGTCGTTTTTTTAAATAAAACGCCACCCCCCACTTAGTCGTTTAGAGGCGAAGGGAAAATTGCTTCGAACGAGAACGCGAGCCCCTTAGCAGCTTCACGCGTTGTTTTGTTTAAATAAAACGTCACTCCCCCCCCCACTTAATCGTTTAGAGGAGAAGTGAAAATTGCTTCGAACGAAACGCGAGCCCTTAGCGGCTTCACGCGTCGTTTTGTTTAAATAAAACGCCACTCTCCCCACTTAGTCATTTAGGTGCGAAGTGAAAATTGCTTCTAACGAGAACGCGAGCCCCTTAGGGGCTTCACGCGTCGTTTTGTTTAAATAAAACGCCACTCTCCCCACTTAATCGTTTAGGAGCGAAGTGAAAATTGCTTTGAACGAGAACGCGAGCCCCTTAGCAGCTTCACGCGTCATTTTGTTTAAATAAAACGTCACCCCCCCCCCCCCACTTAATCGTTTAGGGGCAAAGTGAAAATTGCTTTGAAAGAAAACGCGAGCCCCTTAGCGGCTTCACGCGTCATTTTGTTTAAATAAAACGCCACCCCCACGCCCCAACACTTCGTCGTTTAGGGGCGAAGTGAAAATTACTTCAAACGAGAACGTGAGCCCCTTAGCGGCTTCACGCGTCGTTTTGTTTAAATAAACGTCACTCCCCCCCCCACTTAGTCGTTTAGGGATGTGAAAATTGCTTCGAACGAAAATGCAAGCCCCTTAGCGGCTTTACGCGTCGTTTTGTTTAAATAAACCCCCCCCCCAACTTAGTGGTTTAGGGGCGAAGTGAAAATTGCTTCGAACAAAAACGTGAACCCCTTAGCGGTTTCACGCGTCGTTTGTTTAAATAAGCCCCCCCCCCCCACTTAGTCGTTTAGGGGCGGAGTGAAAATTGCTTCGAACAAAAACGCGAACCCCTTAGCGGCTTCACGTGTCGTTCTGTTTAAATAAAACGTCACCCCCCCCCCCCTCCCCACTTAGTCGTTTAGGGGCGAAGTGACGGTTGCTTCGAACGAAAATGTGAACCCCTTAGCGGCTTCACGCGTCGTTTTGTTTCGTCGTTCTAGGGCTTTTGTTTTTCGCCCGATCGGATACGACGCTTGTTTTGTGGCTTGTACCTCGGGTATATTGTTTTCGCCCGACGGAGTGATTGTTTTGCAAGCCGGTTTTGCGGGGCTCTTGTTTTTCGCCCGAAGGAGCAGTTTGTTAGCTAGTATTCCGGGGTGTATTGCTTGTGCCCGGCGTAGTAGAGCTACTCGCTGAGGCATTATCTCGTTGTCGAATGTTCGGACTTCCATTATTTGTGAAAGTCGTTACGACTGTTTTGCTTCGCGTTGGGGAATGCAGCTTTGTATCGATTGTAGCTGCTATTACACATGTCGCCTCATTAAAAACCTCGCGCCCTTTTCGGGGCTTCCCTGCGAGGAAAACAGTACGATCTTTTTGTGGAAAATTAAAGAACTTAAAAGTTTCTAAATTCTATGCAGCTTCTTTGCTTATAGCTTGCGAAGGGGCTGTTTTACAAGGCTTGTTCATGATTGGTGGAGTTCCTTCGCTCTTTTTCGAAGGTCTTGCTTTTCTTTGGTTAAGTGTTTCTTTACTATCTTGTCTTGTGCCGCTGCGAGGTCTTTATTCATTTTGTGCCGGATGATTGCCTCCACGCCGTCTGCTATTTCAGCGCTTGATGGGTCGAGGTCGAGGATTCGGGTGTTCTTTTTGGCCTTCGCTCCGAGTTGTGCCTTAGTAATCCTCCGGATGCTTGTTAATGTTTGCTGTTCCGGTGTGAACCCTTTTTCGATATTTCTTGCCAACCTACTGGTCCCCTTTTACTCGTTATGATGCCTTTTGTCTGTCGGGATTTTCATCTCAAGGTATGCATTGTGGATTGCTGTTTCAAATGTGTTGATTGTTGGTCTTCCCGGGATAGAGAAGTAAGGGTAGTTAAGCCTTACTACGTCGAAAGTAACGAATTCTGTTCTTGGGTTGGAGGCGTCACCGAATGTTACAGGAAGCTTTATTTTTCTAGTTAGTTCGACTCTCTTTCCACCGAAGCCATATAATGGCATGTTAGATGGGTCGAGGTCTTGGTACGTGTAGCGCATCCTTAGGAGTGTTCCATGGAATATTATATCCGTCCGGCTGCCATTGTCAATGAGTACTTTATCAATTCTCCACTTGTCTATGTGTGCTTCGATTACGAAGGCATCTAAGTGTGGATAGCTTTTTAGATCGAGATCGGCTTCGACGAACACCACATTTACCAGCCTAAAATAGTCTATGCGCTACCTTTTGTTTTTGAAGTCCATGCTTGAACCGTCCGATATCATCCTAATGAATCCCTTTGCTGGGAGAGGCTGAGCTTCGGCGTCTTGCTTGCTTACGTCTTCGATTTTTTGTGGTGGTAGTGTTAAAGGTCCGGAGTAAGCGATTCTGTTATCCTGCCTTGGGTAATGCGAGGTACCCGACCCGTGTTGGGGTGGGGGCTGAGTTAGGTGGTTTGGTCCAAAGTAATGTGCTTGGGTAGTATTGCTTGAGGTGGCTAGTAATGGTTTTAGACGTTTGTCCGCTAGGGTTGCTGCTGATGCCAATGACTTGTTGTAGTGTGGTTTATTTGTGCTTGGGTCTTGAGACTCGCTTCATTTCAAAGTCTAGCCTTCGATGATTTCCTTCATTCTTGGGCAATTTAAGGTTCTATGTCCAGCATGGCCTTCGTAATAGATGTAGTATGCCTTCTTGCGCTGGTGCTGATTATTGTAGTTTCCATTCTTGTTGTTGCTTCGCGGCTTCTCTTTGTGCGAAGCGTGTCGGACTTGTTCATCGGTGTCTTGACCTGACATGCTACGTATATTGTTTACTTCGACTATCCGGGTGTTGTCCTGGGGCTTCGCTTTCTTTGAGTATTTGTCGTAGTTGTTTTGCGACTCGCGTGCTTGCTTTTGGTTTGTTGTGCGCCTTTTGTAATCTGTTTCCGATCTGCAGTATTCTTCGAACTTGCTACACATATACTGCACTATGTGAGGCCATTTCTTTGCAAATTTTGAGCTTAGAGGATTGGCGCGAAGCCCTTTGATTGCGTATTCAATTACCATCTCTTATGGTGCCTTTGGGTACTGGGATTTGAGTGTGAGGAACCTTTTGTAATAATATGCCAACAGTTTATTTGGTCTGTTGTGCTATGTTTCTCAAGTTCTCTAGTGCTTCGGATGCTCCCTTAAACCCTCCGAAGTTTGTTATTATTTTGTCCCTCAAATTTTCTCAGCTATAGATGGACCTTGGTTGCAAGCTGAAACACCATGTTGATGCCGGCCCTCGAGTGCGCAAGCGAAGATCTTTGCGGAGTTACTTCGTCTCCTGCTGCCGAGGTTACTCGCTGCTTCATAACCGATGAGGAATTGTCTTGGGTCTGTTTCCCCTCCGTACTTCGGGATGGTTCCCATGCGAAAATTCTCCGGGTAACTTGCCTTTTGCAATCCTTCCGAGAGTGGTGAGTCTTTGTCTATGATTACGAGGCTATTGCTTCGCGCCTTACGTTGTTGTCTTCGTTGTTGCTTGTTGTCGGCTCTGTTTACGTGTCGCTTTGTATTGTAGCGGTTGATGGCTACGATCGGATGCTTTTCTTTGCTTTTGCCCTTAGCCTTCGATTTTCCTCGCAAGCTCCTCGTGCTTGCGCTTCTCCTCTAAGAGAGATTCCTTTTCTTGCAATAGTTTGTCCCTCGGTTATGCTTCTTGAAGGAGTTTGCTCTTTACTTCTTCGAGCGCTGAATTATGCCTTCGCAGCTCTTCCACTTCACTCGAGTGGTGTCTCGCTGTCCCTCGAGGTGTAGGTGTCTTCGGGCTCTTCTTCTTGTATTGCTCGCAATTTGCCTGTGTTGTCGTTGTCTCACCCTTTGCTTGTACCTTCACCATTGGTCGAGGCGGGTGATTGTTCGAGTCGAAGTGTCCGCGACCCTTCGGCTTGAAGTGGTGGTCTCCGGTTTGGTTCCGAGAGCGTCGAGGCCATTGCCGATGGTCTTGCGTGCAGCTCTTGTAGAGATTGAGCCACTGCAGGTTGTTCTCGTATTTCTTTTCATCGTGAGCTTGATCTTCGAGTTCACACAAGGTGGGCGCCA